>CP125973.1:85992910-86468899 GCA_030063025.1 Avena longiglumis | reverse complement strand
TTAACCTTTTACGCTTAGTATCTTAATCCCTTTGTTTCACGATATATTACATGTCCGAGATTCGATCATCGGTATCTCCATACCTAGTTTATCTCGCTACCGAGCATGCACTCTTTCTCGTTCACGTGATATAACATTCTAGTGATCAAATCACTTGCTTGCAAGCTAATCAATGTGATATCACCGAGAGGGCCAGTATATCTATCGCGTCATCGGGATGAACAAATTACTCTCGATCCATGAGCCTCAACATAACACTTTATTAGTTCAATCCATCTTTATAATCACCATTACGGTGTGACGCTTTGATGTTATCAAGAAACTCTTCCTGTTAGTGATTGACATGATCTCATGGTCTAAGGATTAGGATCACTTCGTAGTTGTTATAGCAATATAAACTCAATGACTTTGATCGTAATGCTATACTTCGGATGAATGTTCATCACACCATTACACTAATGTTGTGATCCCGTTATTAACAACATCCAATGTCCATGATCAGGAAACCTTGATCATCTTGTTAATCAACGAGCTAGTTTATGAGAGAGGCATAACTAGGAACTTTCTGTTTGTTTATTAAACACACATGTATTAACGCTTCGTATCAATACAATTATAGCATGCAAAATAAACATCTATCATATATTTGGAATACACATAATAAACACTTTATTATTGCCTCTCAGGGCATATTCCCTTCAAAAGTATGATCCATAGGCCTTGTTTCTAAGCATTAAAACACCGTTCACAACTAGATTTGTTACATTTTTGCATGTTGCCATCTTTATTTCAGTTTGCATTTAGTCTATTCCACACCATCAAAGTCTTTTCTAGGCCGTTGCAGGGGATATTCCTCCCCGTCAAAAGCTATTTTCTGCCTTCATTACCATTTATAATCATCCATATTACTTGTATTTTACTATCTCTTCGTCGAACTAGTGCACCTATACACCTGACAAGTGTATTGGGTGTGTTGGGGACACAAGAGACTTCTGGTATCTTGATTGCAGGGTTGCTTGAGAGGGATACCTTTGACCACTTCCTCCCTGAGTTCGATAAACCTTGGGTAATCCACTTAAGAGAAACTGCTTTGTTTACAAACCTGCACTTGAAGGACCAATAGCCGTCTATAAGAATAGAAGCGCGTAGATATTAGTGTCCGACGCCGAGACACTTTTTGCCCAGCCAAATGATCGAGCGTGGTTCAAAGGAGGACGACGACTGCTTCCGTCACGACTAAGCGGGTCCACACGCCGCTACCGTCCATCCGGCTCCCAAGGAGTTCGAGGATCATGGGAATGGCTGGAAGCTAGGACCAAAGTTGGCTCAAATCCGGACGAACGATATTCCCGAACGCGAGCGGGCCAAATTTTGGTGTCGAACCTAATTCGCATCCGGTTGGCGTCTAGAAATGCTAGTGGAGATGCTCTAATGCTAGCTCAGCGTGTGAGTGTGTTTAGGAATATTATGCGGTGCCGCAACGTAGCATCTTGCTAGCAGCACTTTATATCGCCCTAAAAAAATATGTATACTAATAAAGAAAACGAGAGTTTTCGCTCGTGCGGTGAGACGAAACATACATCATATCGCTAATATGCACAAAATAGAATATTCATTTTTTATTCCGTTTCATCGCTCTTCGTACTAGGGCCATGGACGAAGGTCCTTCCCATCCATCCTCCTCTCCACTCTCCACCATGCCGCCATGGAGGTGCACACTCAACTTCTACGAGGCGTGATGTTCGCGCGCCGATATCGCTGTACGCCATCGCACGATGGTTCCCTCGGACTAATCAGCTACGCCGAGGGTGCCAATGGCGATGCTTCCAATGGATTTGAGTTGGCGAGAACATCAAGGCATGCCTCCGATCTGATGCCGGTGAGGTGATGCCGGCACTACATACGAGCCCGTATTGGAGCTATTCAAGAAGGCGAAGGTGAAGCTAGGATGCGCATCATTCACGGGCGGGTGTACCCGATCTCCACAAAGGGAAGAGGCGATTCTAGGCATTCTACGCACCAAGCACACCTTCATCGATGCCGCGCAAGAGCTCCTCCATCTAAAACAATGTCGAAATCGTGGATCGATGAGGAGGAGGATGCCAACGCGAAGGAAACTACGAGGACAACGAGTAGGGTCGGGAACGTGGTCGTCGAGTGGCGCGGCCTTCCAGAGGAATTGGCCGCTAGGCCTGAATTGTCGGCGCCAAGGCCGGCGGCAATGTTTGGACGTGAAGAGGGGAACAAGCTGAAATGTTCGTCAGCCATGGTTTCCACCGATACGACACGGGCCATGCTCACGATTGCAAAACCCGGTATAGGCATTTGAGGTATATTTTCAGCCCACTTAAAAAATCAGGTCGGTATGGTTTGTGATTTTCTCTGGCAAATCAGAAACTAACGGTTATTTTTTCTAATCCGGACGCTTTAAGAATTGACTAGATATGCCGCTAGAGAATTTGATTTCTTCAGAATGCACGGGATGATCACGCACGATACGAATGAGACACGCCGGCGAGTTTATGACGGACGGTGTGATCTCGGCGCACGCCTCGGGGTACGAGTACGACGCGCGTACGTGTTGTTCCCGGCACGATCGCATGCATGCCCGCACGTTCGTGTCACGTTCCGGCACTAGTGGAAACGAGGGCTTTTGTTGATCCCGAAAATGGGCTTTAGCACCGGTTCTTCTACGAACCGGTGTTAAAGGGGGGGGGGGCGTACCAGCGTGGCCTCTGCGGCATTAAAGAGTTTCCTTAACACGGTTCGTGCCACGAACCGTGTTAAAGGTCCCCACTGATAGACTTTCCCTTTAACACCGATTCGTACCAACCGGCATTAAAGGGCTATATAACCACCAGCCCACACACCCCACTCTTCCATTCTTTCACATTTTGGAGCCTAGCAAGAGGGTGTGAAGAGTGCTAGTTTGTTTTTTCATATCCACTAGAGGTGTTGGTAGAAATGCGAGAGCTCAAAATAAGCTTTCTTGTTGCTCTTTCCTCGTCTCGAGGTCGGCAACTATAGTTTCATGTGTCATTGATGTACTATATATATAAATGGTCATCTCCTATTATTTTTGATATATACTACATATTAATGCGGATGAATCGGCAATGGATGTACTGGTGACCGCCCGCGCACAAGTACATTACGGCCTCCAAAATTTCATCGTTGTGGCTAATGCAAACCATGGTCACAATGGTTTTATGTGTCATTCCGTGTGTTCACCGTCAACAAGAAAGACTACTCAAATACAGAACCATTCACCACTTCGATCGGTTTCATGCCCACTATAATTGTTGGACCAAGCACGTAGAAAAGGGGTTGTGATGGAAGACAACGAAGAAGAAGAGGATGATGAAAACTATCATAATATGTATCCCTAATATGATGATAATGCAACGGAGGTAGATAATGAAGATCAAGAGGGGCAGATGGGCCCGCCGATGACGATCTTGGTCGGGCCATTCTTGATGCAAAGGAAGAATGTGAACCGAAAAGGAGAAGGAGAAGCCGGAGCGATGTTAAAGGATCACAAAACATTGTTGTATCCAACTTGCGAAGATGGCCACAAAAGCTAGGTGCCACAATCGATTTGCTGCAATGGAAGGCGGAGAATGGTGTATTGACAAATGATTTTCAAAGTTGTTGGTAAAATGAAGAATCTTCTTCAAGAAATAATGAGTTGCTGACAAGTACATACCAAGCAAAGAAGGTTGTCGCCTCTAGGATTAGACGCGTAAGATACATGCATTAATGCATCCTCTACCGCGGTGAGAATGCGAGAATTTGGATGCATGCCTTGGGATGCCTGTCGGTATAAGATCGCAGAGGCGATCCTATGGCGATGTTGAGGGCGAGGCCCTAGGAAGAAGGTTCCCAAGGTTATGTGGTATGATCCTATAATACCACGGTTAAAACGTCTCTTCGAAATAAAGAGCATGCCAAGTTGTTGCGATGGCACATGGAAGAAGAAGAAAGACGCGCGATGTTGAGACACCCGATTGATGGGTCACAGTGGAGAAAAGTCGAAAGAGTATCCGGACTTTGCGGACAAGGAACTTAAGGTTTGGTCTAGTCTAAATGCGGCATGAATCCTTTTGGTGGTGAGAGCGATCCACAGACACGGCTCGTGACCCTATGTATCTATAACCTTCCTCCTTGGTTGTGTATGAAGAGGAAGTTCATTATGATGCCGATGCTCATCCAAGGCCCGAGGCAACCGCAACGACATTGATGTGTACCTAAGGCCATTAGTTTAAGAACTTCTACAGTGGGCCAAACCAGGTGTATTATGTGGGATGAGCACAAAGGGGAGCCATTTGACCTCTGAGCATTGCTTTTCGTAACCATCAATGATTGGCCTGCTCTTAGTAACATTTCAGGCGAATAAACAAGGGATACAATGCATGCACACACTGTTTAGATGATACTGAAAGTGTATATTTGGATAAATGTAAGAAGGTTGTGTACCTAGGGTATCGCCGATTTCTTCCAACACGCATCCGAAGAAAGAAAGGCAAGCATTTCAAACGTCTGGCAACCCCGAGGAAGCCTGTCCTCCGTGTGAGTGAGGTATTTGGTATGGTCAAGGACCTAGAAGTAATATTTGGAAAAGGTCCGGCAGTCTATCTGTCAAATAGCGATGGGACCGCAGCCCATGTGGAAGAAGCAATCTATATTTTGGGACCTACCCTATTGGAAAGTCTTAGAGGTCCGCTCTTCAATCGACGTGATGCACGTGACGAAGAATGTTTGTGAACTGCTAGGCTTTCTAGAGTGTATGGAAGACAAAAGATACAAGGAAGCATGACCAGCAACGTCCCAAGGCCTGAAGAGCCTATGCATCCGAGAACGAGAAGGGTAAACGATGCCACTTAACTCCTGCCACGCTCTTACCAAAGCAGAGAAGGAAATCTTTTTGAATGTCCGAGCGGATCAAGGTCCCGTCTGGCTTCTCGTCGAATATAAAGGGAATAATAAATATGGCAGAGAAAAAATTCCAAAACCTGAAGTCTCATGACTGCCACGTGATTATGACACAATTGCTTCCAATTGCATTGAGGGGGCTTCTACCTGAAAATGTTCGAGTACCCATTGTGAAGCTATGTGCATTCCTCAATGCAATATCTCAGAAGGTAATCGATCCAGAAAGCCTACCAGGGTTACAAACAGATGTGGCCCAATGTCTTGTCAGCTTTGAGTTGGTGTTCCCACCATCCTTCTTCAATATTATGACGCATCTCCTGGTTCACCTAGTAGAAGAGATTGCCATTCTCGGTCCTGTATTTCTACACAATATGTTCCTTGAGAGGTACATGGGAGTCTTAAAGAAATATGTTCATAACCGTGCTAGGCCGAAGGAAGCATCTCCAAGGGCTATATGTAACAGAGGAGGTCATTGAGTTACTGTTGATTTTATTCGACCTAAGGCGTTGGTGTTCAGAATCACGACATGAGGGGAGACCGCGTGGAAAAGGCACCCTAGGATGTAAAGCAATGATATGTAGGGACGCATTCTCAATCAAGCACACTACACGTTTTACAAAGATCTATCTTGGTTGCCCCGTATATCAATGAACACAAGAATTTAATACGCCTCAAACACCGGGCGGTCGATGAATGGATTATAAGTGAACACATGGCGAGTTTTGGTACGGTGCAAAGACTTCTCACGAATAACACCATTGTTAGATCATTTGTACTTGTTGGCCGAGGACACCGTCTTCGTATGTACTTTCCAAGGGTACGAGATAAATGGGAATACATTTACACGATAGGCCAAGATAAAAGAGCACCAACCAAATATGGTGTCCGCTTGATGCGTGAAGACAATGGGCAAAGACCACGTATTATGGGTTCATAGAGGAGATATGGGAACTTGACTATGGACCTAATTTTAAGGTCCCTTGTTTCGATGCAAATGGGTCAAGCTAACAGAGGAGGGGTTGAGGTAGACAAGAAGTACGGAATGACAACGGTGGATCTCAACAATCTTATGAAGAACTTAGAAGAACCATTCGTCTAGCCAATGATGTGGCTCGGGTTTTCTATGTGAAGGACATGTCCTCCGGACCAAAAAAAAGAAAAAATATGCAAGCAGATACATCATATGATGAGCTAAAGCGTCACATAGTTCTTTCAGGAAAAGAAACATCGTGGGAATCGAGGACAAGATGTACATGTCAAGATTATAATAAGTTTGATGAAATTCCGCCTTCACGGTGAAAAGACCCAAGCATTCCGTTAAGTAAAGAAGATGCTCCATGGTTACGTCTGCGATCATAAGGAAGGGCATATGCCAAGAAGTTCATGCTCATATTATGTAACTCTAGTTCATGTTTTTAATATTAATACATGTCTTGAGTGTTAGTCATGTTTTGTGGATGGACCGGACTATGAGAAGAAGTTGTCGATTCGTACTTACCATTAAGATCTGATCTCCAAACGCTAGTCACATATTAGAGTGCCTCTATGACCAGTTTCTTGGAGATGCCGGAGGACTAGGCTCGTCGGCATCTCCCTAAAGCCAGAGTGGTGTCCATGCTCTAAAACCATCTTGCAGCTTTGTAACTTGTCTAACTAGATCAATACACGAGGGAGCTAAATAATTTCACATATTAGAGTGCCTCTATGATTTCTCGGAGATGCCGAGAGGCTGGCTCGGCATCTCCCCGGCCCGCCGTAGTGGTGTCTCGCCTCAAACCCGGGAGAATTTGGACTCACAAGGATGTCTATTTATAGTACAAGCAAGCTACATAGTGTTGACACTTACAAAATAATGTCGACACTCACCCTATTATTAGTCGGTTGGTGTCTCCAACCGGGACTAAAGGTTCATCTTTAGTCCCGTTGGTGACACCATCCCGGACAAGGCTGCCATGCGACATAATGTCGACATGCACTCACCCTATTTTTAGTGTCGACTCGTGTTTTGTCCTTGGTGTCCAACCCGGGACTAAGACCATCTTTAGTCGGTTGGTTCTAACCGACTAAAGGTTCATCCGCCATTTTTTCCCGCCATTTTCTTCCCGATTTCCCTTCCATTTTTCTTCCCGCCATTTTCTTCCCGCCATTTTTTTTTCCGCCATTTTTCTTCCCGCCATTTTTCTTCCCGCTTGATTCTTCCCTCCATTCTTCCCGCTAGTTCACTATATATATATGTAGGGGTTGGCCTCCATTGTCATTGCACATCTCTAGACTCATATCTGCAACCTCATCACTCTTTCCCATGGCTTCCACCGTAGCACTAACCCCTGGGAGGCGGAGCTTTGCGCCGAACCACCCCTCGCTCGCCGCCATCGTGTCCCGTCGGCTGGATGCTGAGCGTCGGTGGCGTGCCGGTTCCTCCTGTCCCTCTAGGTGTGGCGGATGGCCATCACGACCACTACTACTCGAGCTCACGCCGAGCATGAGGAATCCCAGATGGCATCCACAAAGGGTTGTGACATAGAAAACAAAAATTTCCTATGTGAACTATATACCAAGATCTATTTATACTAGATACAACGGCGGATGTATATCCGTAGAGAACATACCCTTGAAGACCGACAGCTTAACGAGTCCAAACTCGTGGTTGATGTAGACGATCTCTTGCCGATCTCAAGATCGAGAGGAAGTCCTAGCGCCAAATCAGCAAGATCCGTGCTCACACACGCTCGAGGCACCGAGCAACCTCCGCCTCGCCTCCAGCGATGCAGCGGAAGCACAACTCTTTCTTGCCGAAAGCCACAGGAACATGTATCTCGCTAGTCCGAGACCATGGGGGATAAATTCTAGAGGGGAGAGAGATCCTTCACGAGGAGGTGTGAGTGAGAAGTGAGAGGAGGGCCTTTTATAGGAGGAGGGGGAACCCCAAGGGGTGGCAGCGCATGGGGCTGCCCCTGCCCTCCCCTCATCATGTGGGTGGACACTCCACTCACAAAATGACCCTTCAAAAGTCCACTCAAAATCCCACTCAAAAATCCCATTAAATTTCCACCAAATTTAATGCAAACTCTCATTAAATAAAACTCTTTTTATTTTATTCAGAATTTTGTCAATTACTTTAATGACAAACATTCAAAAATAACCTTGCTAGAATTCTATTTCACATGCATAACCACTTTATGCAATTTCACCAAAACCTGCTTTGGTATCTAGTGAAATAAATTCTCGCTTGTTTATTCTTTCGGCATGAAACTTTGCTCCAATTGGATGTCGGTGTCTCTTAAGTGTGTCACCCTACGGTTCGTGAATAATGCGGACATGATCGAGACCCTCTCGGATCAATAATCGAGCGGGATCCGAGACCCATACCGACTCCCACACATTCAACGATGACTTTCTTGTGATCGGAACCTTTACGCTAGTATCTTAATCCCTTTGTCTCACGATATATTACATGTCCGAGATTCGATCATCGGTATCTCCATACCTAGTTTGATCTCGCATTCGACATGCACTCTTTTCTCGCGTGATATAACATTCTAGTGATCAAATCACTTGCTTGCAAGCTAATCAATGTGATATCACCGAGAGGGCCCAGAGTATATCTATCCGTCATCGATGAACAAATTCCACTCTTGATCCATGAGCCTCAACATAACACTTTATTAGTTCTGAACCCATCTTTATAATCACCCTACGGTGTGACGTTTGATGTTATCAAGAAACTCTTAGGTGTTAGTGATTGACATGATCTCATGGTCTAAGGATTAGGATCACTTCGTAAGTTGTTATAGCAATATAAACTCAATGACTTTGATCGTAATGCTATACTTGGATGAATGTTCATCACATCATTACACTAATGTTGTGATCCCGTTATTAACAACATCCAATGTCCATGATCGAAACCTTGATCATCTTGTTAATCAACGAGCTAGTTTATGAGAGAGGCTTAACTAGGAACTTTCGTTTGTTTATTAAACACACATGTATTAACGTTTCAGATTAATACAATTATAGCATGCAAAATAAACATCTATCATATACTTGGAATACACATAATAAACAATTTATTATTGCCTCGTGGCATATTCCTTCATCTCCCACTTGCACTAGAGACAATAATCTAGTTACATAGTGATATATCTAACACCCATTGAGTTCGTGTTGATCATGTTTTGCTCTAGGGAGAGTTTTAGTCAGCGGATCTGCTACATTGAGATCCGTATGTACTTTACAAATCTTTATATCTCCATCCTTGACATGCTCATGGATGGAGTGAAACTGCGCTTAATATGCTTGGAATGCTTGTGAGACCTTGGCTCTTTGGCATTGGCAATGGCACCATTGTTGTCACAATAGATCACCATTGGGTCCAACGCTTACAACTCCTAGTTAGGATATGAACTCCTTCATCCAAGCGCTTCGAGCCGCTTAAGCGGCAACATATTCGGCCTCCGTTGTTGATCCGCTACCACAGGTTGTTTGGAGCTCCTCCAACTAACCGCTCCGCCATTCATGAGAAATCGTATCCGGATTGAGACTTAGAGTCATCCGGATCGGTCAAAGCTAAGCGTCGACATAACACTTAGCGACGAGCTCTTCTTCACCTCCAGATACAAGAAACATATCCTTAGTTCTTCTCAAGTACTTAAGGATATTCTTGACCGCTATCCGATGTTCGAACTGGATCCGATTGGTACCTACTAGTCAAACTAATAGCGTGCTACATCCGGTCTTGTACATAGCATGGCGTACATTATAGAGCCTATGGTCAGCATAGGGACTTTGTCCATTATCTCTCTTTCTTCCGAAGCCGGACTTTGAGTCTTACTCAATGTCTTGCCTTGCAACATAGGTAAGAACCCTTCTTACTTCCGTCCATTTTAAACTTCTTTAAAATCTTATCAAGGTATGTACTTTGCGATAGCCCTATTAGGCGCCTAGATCTATCTCTATAGATCTTTATGCCTAATATGTAAGATGCTTCACCTAGGTCCTTCATTGAAAATTTGTTTAGATAACTTTTAACACTGTTTAAAGTTCTATATCATTTCCGATCAATAATATGTCATCCACATATAGTATCGAAATGCCACATTGCTCCCACTCACTTTCTTGTAAATACAAGCTTCTCCATAAGTTTGGACAAATCCAAACTCTTTGATCACCTCATCAAAGCGGAGATTCCAACCGTGATGCTTGCTTCAATCCATAGATGGATCATTGAAGCTTGCACACCTTGTTAGCATCCTTAGGATCGACAAAACCCTTTGGTTGTATCATATACAACTCTTCTTCAATATTACCATTGAGAAACGCGGTTTTGACATCCATCTCGCCATATTTCATAATCGAAATATGCAGCAATTGCTAACATAATCCTAATCGACTTTAGCATCGCTACGGAGAGAAAGTCTCATCGTAGTCAACTCCTTGAATTTGTCGAAACCCTTTATGCGACAAGTCGAGCTTTATAGATGGTCACATTACCATCGACGGTTTTCCTTTTGAAAATCCATTTGTTCTCCACGGCCTTTCGGTGAGGTAATTCCACCAAGTTCCAAACTTGATTTTCATACATGGATTCCATCTCGGTTCATGGCTTCTAACCATTTGTTGGAATCCGGGCTCATCATTGCTTCTTCATCGTCGCAGGTCATTATTTTCATCAACCATGAAATTTATGACAGGATTTCAGATCTTTCGGGGCTGCAGCGCATACTGTTTGACTGCGAGGTTCGGTAGTACTCTCTTTAGTTTCATGATCATTATCATTAGTTCCTTCTTCAGCGGTGGAGCCAACTCGGAGCGACTTCGTACTGCGCTACTCGCCATACTTTGAAGAAGGTTCCATAACCTCTTGAGTTCTACTTTGACTACTCACACCTTTCATGAAACTCTTTCTCTAGAAAGGATCCATTCTTAACACAAAAACCTTGCCCTCGGATCTGTGATAGAAGGAATACCCAATAGTTTCTTTATGGTATCCTATGAAGACGCATTTTTTCCGCTTTGGGTTCGAGTTTATCGGTTGAAGTTTCTTCACATAAACGCAACCCCAAACTTTAGAAATAATGACTTAGGTTTGTTTCCAAACCACAATTCATACGGTGTCGTTTCAACGGATTTAGATGGTGCCCGATTTAAAGTGAATGCAGCGGTTTCTAGTGCATAACCCCAAAATGACAACGGCAAGTCCGTCGAGAGACATCATAGATCGAACCATATCTAATAAAATGCGATTACGACGTTCACACACCATTTTATTTGTGGTGTTCGCAGGTGTGAGTTGTGAAACAATTCCACACTCTTTCATGTGAGTGCTAAACTCGTAACTTAGATACTCACCTCCACGGTCGGACCGTAGAAATTTGATCTTTCTATTACGATGATTTTCCACTTCATTACGAAATTCCTTGAACTTTTCAAAGGTTTCGGACTTGTGTTTCATCAAGTAGATATAACCGTATCTACTCAAATCATCCGTGAAAGTAACAAAATAACGATATCCACCTCGGCACACACTCATTGGACCACATACATCCGAATGTATGATTTCCAATAAATCGCCCGTTCCATTGAACCGAAAAGCGGCGTGCTAGTCATCTTGCCCATAAGGCATGGCTCACATGTATCAAATGATTCATAATCAAGTGATTCTAAAAGTCCATCCGAATGGAGCTTCTTCATGCGTTTAATGCCAATATGACCTAGGCAGCGATTACCACATATATCGGATATATCATCACTAAGTTTAATCCTTTTAGCATCAATATTATGAATATGTGTAACATTATCATCGAGATCCAATGAAATAAACCATTCAACATTGGTGCATGACCATAAAGATTTCATTCATATAAATGGAACAACCATTGTTCTCGATTTGAATGAAAAACCACTTTGCATCAAACATGATCCGGATACAATGTTCATGCTCGGTCACGGGCACCAAATAACGATTATTTAAGTTTATAACTAATCCGGCGGTAAGTGGAGAGGTAGCGTTAAAATGGCGATCACATCAACGTTTGATCCATTGCCGCATCTTGACCTCACCTTGCTAGCGGTCGCTTTGTTCATGACGATTCGAGTTACAAATATTAGCAAGCCCGGTATCAAATACCGGTGCTCTGCGATCACTAGTCAAGTACACATCAATAACATGTATATCATATATACCTTTGTTTGCCTTGCCGGCCTTCTTATGCCGGATACTTGGGGCGATTTGCGCTTCGATGGCGATCCTTACAATAGTAGCACTTTTCGGTATCGGACTTAGGTCCAACTCGGGGTTTCTTTTCGGTAGCAGCTTGCTTGCCCTTACTTCCTCCGTTTTCCCTTCTTGTCTTTCTTGAAACCAGTGTTCCTATTGATCATCAACACTTGATGTTCCTTTTGATCTTCACTGCAGTTTTAAGCATTGTGAAGCTCGGGAGACTTCTTCATGCCTTGCATATTATAGTTCATCACGAAGCTCTTATAGCTAGGTGGCGAGACTGCAACACGATGGATGCCTAAGTCAATGGGAATCGTTATTCCCAAGGACACAAGCTTATCGGCGTAACGACATCTTGAGTACATGCTCACTAATTTTGTTCTCTTCCATCATCAGACTAAAGAACTTTTACGAAGCATTGTAGCTCTCTGACAGCATGTGTGAAAATCATTTTCAACTCACCCATTGTATCAAAAGCATTGCCGTTTGAAACGCTTTGAAGTTCGGCTCTAGCCCATACAATATGCCAATGAACTAAGTTGTGGTCCTCTGACGAGTCGATAGACATTCTTCTCCTCGTCAGGGGCATCGTCAAAGGGTGGGGGCCTAATGGCGCTTCTAGCACATATTGCTTTTGTGCAGCAGAGAGGAGAATCCTCAAATTCATGGCCCATTCAGTAAAGTTGCTACCGTTCGTTGCTAGTTTCTCTTTCTCCATGAACGCATTGAAATTAAAAGCAGGTGGTGCCATCTACAACAGAATTTGTAAAGTTTAGACTAAGTGTATGATAGATTGAGTTCAACTAATCTATATTACGAATGAACTCCCACTCAAAAGCGACATCCCTCGTGTCCTTTTGGTGATTACATGAACCAAATCCACTACACCAAGTCCGATCATCACGTGAGTCGGTATAGCTTCAAAGCGAGCATCAAATGGGCATCATATCAACTATATGACTCATGCTTAACCTTTGATCTGTGTTAGAGGCCATGTCATACATGCTAGGCTCGCCAAGTTAGAACCTTAGTATTTTGCGTGTAACCTGTCTTACACCCAGTATGGTCGAGGATCCAAGTACCCGATCATCACGTGATGTCTTGGAGCGAAAACATAATCGGTGCATACTAAAGGAAGAACACATTCTTATCTTGATATTTAAATGAGGATCATCTTATTATGCTTAACAAAGCGCTAAATAAGCAATATAAGATGCAATCAAACATCATATGTTTAATAGTGAAATTATATGGTTCCCGGATGATCTCTATCATGTGCATCGTGGTATGATCACTATCATACCTATATGTGTAAATCCACAATCTATGGGTTTTACCGCTATGTGTGTTAAGAGTATCATCTCATACTTCTACTTACACTACCATATCATAACACTAGCCCAAGAACAATCTAAACTAGACGCTTCTAATTTATCCATTGCAAGTTTTACGTGGTGAGGGCTTTCGAGATAGAACCGTTCTTACCTCTGAACATGAACCACAACGAGGATAATCAAATTGTTGACAACTCGCTTGCAAAATAGATATTGACTATAGTAGGAGAGACACCGCTAGCCACTTATGCAAACTAGTTGCATGTCAAGCGTGGAACAGTCTCATGCGAGGACATGTAAAGTTTGTCGCCGCCCATCCCACTATGCCACCAATATCCAAAATCACAAGAAAGGAGCAACATGATCATCGCCCACATACTCATATGTGTACTACCTGTAAAGTATCTACGCATAGATCCGGCTCGATACCCTTTGAAGGGTTCGCAACATAGAAAACAAAAATTTTCCTACGATGTGAACTATATACCAAGATCTATTTATACTAGATACAAACAACGGGCGGATGTATATCCGTGAGAACATACCCTTGAAGACCGACAGCTTAACGAGTCCAAACTCGTGGTTGATGTAGACGATCTCTTGCCGATCTCAAGATCGAGAGGAAGTCCTAGCGCCGCAAATCAGCGGCGCATCCGTGCTCGCACACACGTTCGAGGCAAGGCAACCTCCGCCTCCTCGCTCCAGCGATGCGGCGGAAGCACAACTCTTTCTTGAAAAGCCACTGGAACATGTATCTCGCTAGTCCGAGACCATGGGGATAAATTCTAGAGGAGAGAGATCCTTCACGAGGAGGTGTGAGTGAGAAGTGAGAGGAGGGCTCCTTTTATAGGAGGAGGGGAACCCCAAGGGGTGGCAGCGCATGGGGCTGCCCCTTGCCTCCCTCATCATGTGGGTGGACACTCCACTCACAAAATGACCCTTCAAAAGTCCACTCAAAATCCCACTCAAAAATCCCATTAAATTTCCACCAAATTTAATGCAAACTCTCATTAAATAAAACTCTTTTATTTTATTCAGAATTTTGTCAATTACTTTAATGACAAACATTCACAAATAACCCCTTGCTAGAATTCTATTTCACATGCATAACCACTTTATGCAATTTCACCTGAAAACCTGTTTCGGTATCTAGTGAAATAAATTCCTGCGCTTGTTTATTCTTTCGGCATGAAACTTTTGCTCCAATTGGATGTCGGTGTCTCTTAAGTGTGTCACCCTACGGTTCGTGAATAATGCGGACATGATCGAGACCCCTCTCAGATCAATAATCAGAAGCGGGATCTGGAGACCCACACATTCAACGATGACTTTCTTGTGATCGTCGGAACCTTTTACGCTAGTATCTTAATCCCTTTGTCTCACGATATATTACATGTCCGAGATTCGATCATCGGTACCGTCATACCTAGTTCAATCTCGTTCGACATGCACTCTTTTCTCGTTCGTGATATAACATTCTAGTGATCAAATCACTTGCTTGCAAGCTAATCAATGTGATATCACCGAGAGGGCCCAGTATATCTATCCGCCATCGGGATGAACAAATTCCACTCTTGATCCATGAGCCTCAACATAACACTTTATTAGTTCGAACCCATCTTTATAATCACCTGTTACGGTGTGACGTTTGATGTTATCAAGAAACTCTTCCGTGTTAGTGATTGACATGATCTCATGGTCTAAGGATTAGGATCACTTAAGTAGTTGTTATAGCAATATAAACTCAATGACTTTGATCGTAATGCTATACTTCGGATGAATGTTCATCACATCATTACACTAATGTTGTGATCCCGTTATTAACAACATCCAATGTCCATGATCAGGAAACCTTGATCATCTTGTTAATCAACGAGCTAGTTTATGAGAGAGGCTTAACTAGGAACTTTCTGTTTGTTTATTAAACACACATGTATTAACGTTTCCGTATTAATACAATTATAGCATGCAAAATAAACATCTATCATATACTTGGAATACACATAATAAACAATTTATTATTGCCTCTCAGGGCATATTCCCTTCAATCCCGACTATTTCCAAACTTGGGAAGCCTTCTTCGTGGATCGGCATGAGAGGGCGCTCGCCAGGCACGAGGAGGACGGCCCACCTCCTCCTAACTTCAACGACGCCGGCCGTCGGCTATGGTGGCGGACTCTCAGGCGTCATGGCCTATGACACCGCCGCCGACTCTAACCCCGTCATGCTACCTCAAGTCCAGCCCACGCGCTACCCTCAAGTCCAGCCCACGCGTACTCTCCAGAGGTTCAATTACAGCCAATGGCGGCGATGACGGCGGCCGGTCTGGCGACTACGATGGCGAGTATTACAGTGTGGCGGAGCATGATCGAATCACTCCAACATTCGAAACAAGTTCGGCCGATTGTTACTTAATCGGCCATGTATCTTAATTTTCAGTTCTTTTATGTATCTTAATTTTTCGGTTCGGTTGCTTTATATGCGTCTCAAAATGACCTATCTCATTCGAGGTTTCTTGGCTTTCGGGTCAAATGACCAATGTTATGGCTAGAATCAAGGCATAGTTTGCAAGAGGAGTTTTCCTTTTATCGCACCAAAAGGCATTTTCCATTTCGAGCATAAAAAGCAGACGGTTTGTGAAGCAACCACCAAATGGCTAATTCAAAAAACCACCAACACATTGATCAAAAAACAATGCAAGTTGAGAGAAGCTTGGTGAGAATCAAGTGTATACAAAAGATGCGACATTTAAATATCCAATCAATTCAAAAATGTTAATACAAAAGATGCGGCATTAAAATATGATTTGATCTAATAAAAATCATTTACATGAATGGATATATATTATTTTTTGAAAATTATGATATATTATTCATATTTTTCTGAGTTGAAATGAAAAAGATAAATTTTCTAAATTCATATCATATTTTAATTAAAAAGCCCCTTTAATGCATGAAATAAGTGTTTTAATTATTTTAAAAATTTCATGTAAAGTAAATATAAAATGATTTACATGAATGGATAGATATTATTTTTTGAAAATTATGATATATTATTCATATTTTTCTCGAGTTGAAATGAAAAGATATGAATTTTCTAAATTCATATCATATTTTTGAATTAAAAGCCCCTTTAATGCATGAAATAAATGCCCCCTTTAACACGGTTCGAGACAGAACGGTGTTAAAGGCATTTATTTCGTTCCCCAAGACTTTAACACCGGTTGTGGCGAACCGGTGTTAAAAGAAATACATCGCCAAGAATTCCCCCCTTTAACACGGTTCCTGCCACGAACGGTGTTAAAGAAATATCTTATCGCTCCTTTCTTCCCCCAGATCCAGATCGCGCCACCGCCGCGAGCCGAACCCTCGCTACCGCCACCGGCCGACGATCACTTCTGTCGGCCGCCGTTCTGTTGCACGCCGACGCCGTGGTGAGCATGCTCTGTTTCCTCCCCTTCTCTGTTTCGTCGCCGGCGCCCCCCTTTGCAGGCTGCTCCCGTCCCTGTCCCCGTCGAGGCGCCGCCGCGCCATGGCCGAGGGCTTCCGTCCTCCCAGCCCCGTCCCCACCGCCACGTCGCACCGGGCCGACGCCTGGCCGTACGTCAGCCCTCCTCCCAGCTCCTTCCTCCGCTGCACCGGGCCGAGGCACGCTGGCCGTGCCCTCCCAGCTCCTTCCTCTCGGTAGTGTGTGCTCTGCCCGTGGCGTGCTCGGCCGTGAGCGGCCAGTGATGGGCGGCGCTGCAGTGACTATTGGAGGTGGCATCCACGCCGATTCTAGGGATGAGTGGCGCCTCCACGGGGACAGGGGCGAGGCAGGCTGTGGGCTGTTTTTTTTTTATTTTGATAGATTTTATTTGAGATTTTCTATTTTAGGATATTTTGATTCTTTAATTTGTCCGCCATGTGGGACCGGTGCCGTCATCTTCTGGTGGGGTCATCTTGCCAAAACGCATCAATTCGTCAACAAATGGAGTTTAGGGCGAATTGAAAAACAAACCAAAATCGGTGGTTTTTGTTCAACGTAAAGTGGTATGATATGGTAAATTTAGGTAGTAAACTGGTAGTTTTATACTATAAACTCGTTCAGGTTCGATGACGTCAGCGCATGGTCCAAAGATCGACGGATGAGGCGGGTCTTGGGTGGTGGTGACAACCTTGTTTTAGCGGCGTTTGTGGGTTGAGTTCACGAACTTTTCGGCAGAGATTACGGACGGCCTCCTCTCGCTGAGGCGGCCTAGGTGGGTGCAAGCTCAGTGGTGGCCATGGGGTGCGAGCTCGATGCGGCCTAGGTGGGGTCAGCTCGATGTGGCATCCTCCTCAGCCATGGGGTGCTCGCGATGAACGTAGTGACATCGACCCCGACGATCTAAACATTGCACATGTGAATTAGAAGCATGGAGTAAAATAAAATAGCTTATAGCAAAGATATTATAATAGGCCACGCCTAAACCCTAATCGACCACCTCACTCTCTTCCCGTGCAGGAGCGTCCTCATGCCGCCGCCGAGCTCATAGGCCACGCCTAACGAGGACGCGCCACTTGCGACAGCCCGCCACATTTGTGTATTTATTTGTGTATTTTGGTATGAATAATATGTATATTTGTGTATGAATCCAAGTCCACTTGAATGTTTACACTCTTACTCTAGATAATATTATTGTTTTAGAAACTATGGATCCACTTAGTAGAAACCTTGAAGAAGAAGAAATAATGGAGAACATTATTGATGAGGACACCTCACAATATCTGAACTTGGAGGGACATGACGACAGCTCAAGTACTAGTCATGGAGAAAATGAAGACTCGGTGAACGCAATTTAATGGTTACAAAGTCCGGCGAGGTATATGCATTGATTAAGCCTCGGTGACTTCCACCAACAATCTTCTTCTACATGTATTAATTAACGCTTCTTTCTTCTTTTAGCCCTCGGATCGACCAGCCAAGAACCATCTTCTTCTACGAAAAAGAGCAAGCGGCGCGAGCCGGTTGAAAGATCGTGCAAAGTTCACGATCGAAGCGGTCGTGTTGATGGCAGGCGATGGAGCCAAGAAGGCCGCAGACAAATTTATACGTCGGTGGAGTTCTTGTTAGGGACCAAATCCCAATCATAATTGAATATTGGAATAAGCCAAAGAAGGCGGCGGTACCTTTGATGATGACAGATCCAAAAGCGCTTTGGAATTCGTTGTTGGTAAATTTCACCCTTCCGCTAGAGGAGGATGAAAACAACCGGTTATAAAAAAGGTCAAAGAGTGGACTCTAAAGAAGATGGCTGAGGCTTTTCAGAACGGAAGACAAAATTGAACAAATTTGTCAAAGCTCGCGAGACTCAGTTAAGACGATATTATGCGAAGATAAGACCTCACGGCGAATTTGAGACATATAAAAAAAGTGCTATAGCTAAAGAGGTCGAAACCAATACGCTTAATGCCCTCAAGAAGGAATATCACCGGAGGACGGGTCGGTGGCTACATATCTCGAGGCCTAAGTGGGAGGAAATGAGAGGCCTCAAGCGAGAGGGATCACACCCCAGACATATGGGTGGGACCTACGTGCAAAGACTTGGTTCTACGGAATCGGGGCAAGGTTGGACCCAGAAACAGGATTGTGTATCTTCCCAACCATCCTTGCCAAACCCGTCACTGAACTCATCACGGCATACGAGGAAACATCCGTCGGGACCTTCCATCCCGACAGAGAATGACCAGCTCACACGCCCATCGGTAAAAAGAACACCGGACATGCACGAGGCACAGGGGTATGGCGTGGAAGGATGGGTTTTGCCGGAGCGACTCTTCTGAGATGGCGCGACATAAAAAAGAAAAGAGCGTCTGCAGCGGATGACACAGATAGAACATGCACTTGCGGCGCTGACGCAAGTGAATGCACACAATGAAGCCATCAAGCTACCGGCCCATCTCGGCGGCATGAAGAGCTCAGATTGGAAGCTGCCGCCCGGACTAGGTGGAAAAGCAGTGTGGCTTCCACGGAGAACATGCAGCCAACGCTTGAAATGACGGGTCTCGATACCGTTGATGAGATCACGGAGAGCGAACACGAGCTGCATGTGAGATTAATGGGCTTATCCATTAAGGTGGCATCGGCTATGCCTTACCTCCGTAGCTGGTGGAACTTACCACCGACCCGATTCCAGATGGCTATGCTATTGTCGGGTGGATGAGGTTGTGAAGGAATATGAGGAAGCACACTTGACCATGCTACGGTGAAGGAAACTCAACTCAAATTTGCAGTGAAAACAACCATTCTTTGGAAGAAGGAACACATTGTGCTTCCAAATTGGAGGTCACTGCACCCCGCCGCCTCCATGGCGTCGGCCGAGCTGCTCAGCTATCTCTGTGGCAGCCATCTCCGGCCGTCGGCCATCTCTGCAAGGCAGCCATCTCCGTCCGTCACCATCTCTGTGGCAGCCATCTCCGCCCGTCAGCCATCTCCGTGCTTCAGCCATCTCCTCAACAGAAGCGGAAGAGCACCGCCACGAGGAGCATCGAGCATGCCACAAAGAAATCCGTGAGGAAACCGTGCCAAAGAGTTCAAAACTACGTCCGCAGCCTTCCGCCAAGCCATTGCGGTTTTACCGTGGAATCGCAGCGACGAGGAGACCAATAGGATCTCGGGAGAACAGGTCAAGAAATTCTTTGCACCTAGACGGGCGAGCCAAGGAGAAAATAGATCCGGTGGTGGAGAAGTTTTACAAAATCTTTTGAAACCTGAAACCCCACTTGTGCGGACTACGAACGCCAGATTTTGAAGGCGGATGCAAGGCGCCGAGGGAGACTGAAAGTAGCAGTCGTGAGGCACCCTGTAAAACAGTTCCCATGCTTGGAGCAGGAAACCAATCATGCGCCTCCAAATGTTTGACAAATGGGACGCTCCTCCGTAGATGATTACGAGGCGAGCTACAAAGAAAGGCCAATGAGATGGGGATGACTTACATTGCATACTTGAACGTCATGGGACAACTTGCCCAAATGCGATGTCAACCCCATACAGCCATGGAAGTATGGGAAGAATCTAGTCAAGAAAGAGGAGCTCAAGAATCTACCAACAAAGATGCGAAATTGCACAAGTGGTACCTTCATTTCTGCAAGGCGAAAAGAAGAATGGATCACGGCGCATATAAGAGATCAGATTTTCTTGTGCGGAGACGCGATCGACTTCAACATTCAAGACTTGCATTTTCTATTCAATCAGAAGGAACTCGACAAATCTGCCGTCCTCCTTTATTGTGTGTAATTACTATTTCTGTAATTTTTATCTCATCTCATTCACTTCATTAAGTACATTTATATATATATGCTCACCATATATGTATATACTATTATGCAGGAAAAAGGTTATGGCATGCATGAAAGGAGGCCCTTTTGACATTGGGTTCGTTGACCCAAATAGAGTTCATGAAGAAGTGGTAAGAGACAAACCCGGCAAACAAGATTACTTGCTAAAGTCTTTCTTGAGACAACAAACCAAAAGGAAAATACTATTGCCTTACAACTTCTCGTGAGTCAAGTACCCTCTCTCTTGTACACATTACTTTGGCTTACTCGATGTTAAGTGTAACTGATGATGAGTTATCGTCGTAGGTTCCACTTTATTCTGCTAGTCATTCAACCCGACTCAGAAAAGTCCTTGTCATGGACTCGTTACGAAAAGAAAAAGAGCTATGGGCAGACTTTAGAGAGATGCTCCGGAGGTAATTTCAATCATATTATCGCAGAGATCGGCAACTTCGTGACAATAAGTAATTAATTATTCCTTTATCCATTTTCTTTGTCGGACAGGGTTTGGAAAATGTTCACGGGCAGCCATGGGTGAATGGTCAAGAACTAAAATTTGTAGACCAAAATGTAAGTAATACTAGCTAGCTTCCAATTCCATTATATCATGCTTTATTGATTATTATTTTGATTGAACTCTATTCTCGTAAAGTCGCGCATCAGGACACGGCAATAACTTATGTGGGTACTATGTTTGCGAATTCATTCGCAACATGATATGTGCGACCAAGCCGCACTAGAACAACTTAGAGTAAGTAAACAAAGTCCACAACATTATTTTATTACCATCAATTGTGTTGAGTTTGATTCTTATATATATATTGACGCCCATTCTTCATATATATTCAGATCGAGCGGATGCGGACCAACTCCTACCATTTGAGCATACGAGCCATTCAAGAGGAATTGGCGGGGTTCATACTTGATGAGGTCGTCACGACTGGCGGAGAACTCTTTAGATATCCACCAAAATGAACGATGACGATGTATGTGCCGATGACGATGTATGTGCCGATGACGATGTTTGTGTATAATAATAGTTGCTTAATTATTCATGTACTCGTATGTACCGATGACGATTTATAAGTATACCGCTCCCGATCGATTTCCGCTCCCCCTCCCACGTAAATACGCCAAGCAGGACGAGACGAAGTCTGCCGCGGCAAGATTTAGGCCGTTTTCCTGCAATGAATGCCTCGGCACGCCACGGATCAGACACACAGTACGGGCAATGTTTCTGGGACCCAGCACAGCCTATCTCGTTACGTATTCTATCGGGAGGCCTCTGTCTGCTGGGTCGACGACGAGACGCGCCATCACTGTGCGCGCTCCAGGACGTTCGTGCGTAGCGTCGTCTGGGAAGCAAGACTTTCAAAGTTCAAACGGTCCGTCCATCCCGCGTCGGTCGGTCGGTCGTCGTCGCTGCTCAGATCGATCGATCACCACCATAAATGCATGCGATGACCCCGTCGGCCCGCCTTCCACTAGTTCAGCGAACCATCTGGCGCTCTTGATCGACTCCAGTGCACCTGCTGCGTATCCCTGCCCAGCTCCATGACGATCCACTGCACAGCGCAAGTGACAAGCACAGCAGATAAACTCCACGATAACACGTGCCATGTCGGCCGCGGCCACTCCATCTGCACCTGCGACACGGAAGGAGATTCCCCGATGGAGCTCGCGAGCTTTCCGCGGCCTGCCAGAACCTGCAACTGTCTCAGGGAATCGGAGGAGAAAAGAGGTCAATCAAAAGGAGAGAAAGGCATGAGCGCGAGCGCGAGCATAGTTTTCTTTTACAGCTTTATTCCGGCGCACGCACTCACGCTTGTTCCATTGCATCCCCCGGCTGCTCATCTTTTCCATTTCCAAAGGCCCGCGCCCTTGCACGAATCAATGATGATCAATCAAGCTTAAGAGCATCCCCACTCCTGGGCCATTCCTAAGGCGAAATCCGGACCTATTTTGGTCCGCACGAAACTCGTTTTTGTCTGGAAATGGCGAGTTTCCCGCGTTCAGCTAAATTTTACAAAATTCGGCGAATTTGGGCGAATTTCATTTATTAAGAACGAATATAGGTGGATTACATTGAATTTAAACTATATTTAGATAAAAAAACTAGGAAATCATAAAAGGCCGTCGCTGTCGCCGAGCCGCCGTCGATGCTGATGCCGGATGCCGCTTCTACATGCCGTAGTTGCCGTAGAAGGACGTGTAGCCGGGATCGGTCTTGCCGTCGTCGTCGCCGCCATCATCGTCGTTGTCGCTCGATGGCTGCGGCGGGCGGGAACTCCCCTAGCCGGCGTCGCCGCACCTCCGGGGTTGGTGGGAGGGGTCAACCTCTTCGTCGTCGTCGAGGACGATGAGCGGGGCGTCCTGGTAGGCGAGCACATGGCCGGACCATTCCTGGCGCTCGGCCTGCTCTTGCTGGCGCTGGACGCGGAAGCGCTCCTCCTCCCAGTCCACCCTGGACCAGGCGAGTATATTCGGCGACGACGGCTCCACCGGCGGCTGCGGCGCCGACTCACGGAGGGACTGCTCCATCGCCATATTTATGGCGAAGGCGTCCTCGTCGACGGGCACCGCCCAATCGGCCGTCTCCGTCTTCGGCTGGCGAAGGCGGCCAGTGGACGATGACTGCACCGGCGCGCGGAGCTCCTTGCTTATGATGCCCCACGAGCGTGTCCGCGGCGGCGAGCGGTCCAGTGAGTCCGCCTCGCGCTTGACTGGGCGCAGCTGAAGGGAATATGCCCTGAGAGGCAATAATAAAGTGATTATTATGTATATTCCAAGTATATGATAGATGTTTATTTTGCATGCTATAATTGTATTAATACGGAAACGTTAATACATGTGTGATTAATAAACAACAGAAAGTTCCTAGTTATGCCTCTCTCATAAACTAGCTCGTTGATTAACAAGATGATCAAGGTTTCCTGACCATGGACATTGGATGTTGTTAATAACGGGATCACAACATTAGTGTAATGGTGTGATGAACATTCATCCGAAGTATAGCATTACGATCAAAGTCATTGAGTTTATATTGCTATAACAACTTACAAAGTGATCCTAATCCTTAGACCATGAGATCATGTCAATCACTAACACCGGAAGAGTTTCTTGATAACATCAAACGTCACACCATAACAGGGTAATTATAAAGATGGATTTAGAACTAATAAAGTGTTATGTTGAGGCTCATGGATCGAGAGTGGAATTTGTTCATCCCGATGACGGATAGATATACTCTGGGCCCTCTCGGTGATATCACATTGATTAGCTTGCAAGCAAGTGATTTGATCACTAGAATGTTATATCGCAGGAACGAGAAAAGAGTGCATGTCGGTAACGAGATCAAACTAGGTATGGAGATACCGATGATCGAATCTCGGACATGTAATATATCGTGAAACAAAGGGATTAAGATACTACCGTAAAAGGTTCCGACGATCACAAGAAAGTCATCGTTGAATGTGTGGGAGTCAGTATGGGTCTCCAGATCCCGCTTCTGATTATTGATCCGAGAGGGGTCTCGATCATGTCCGCATTATTCACGAACTGTAGGGTGACACACTTAAGAGACACCGACATCCAATTGGAGCAAATGTTTCATGCCGAAAGAATGAACAAGCGCAGGAATTTATTTCACTAGATACCGAAACAGGTTTTCGGGTGAAATTGCATAAAGTGGTTATGCATGTGAAATAGAATTCTAGCAAGGGGTTATTTGTGAATGTTTGTCATTAAAGAAATTGACAAAATTCTGAATAAAATAAAAGAGTTTTATTTAATGAGAGTTTGCATTAAATTTGGTGGAAATTTAATGGGAATTTGAGTGGACTTTTGAGTGGAGGGAATTTAAAGGAGATTTGTGAGTGGAGTGTCCACCCACATGAAGAGGGGAGGGCAAGGGGGCAGCCCCATGCGCCGGCCACCCACTTGGGGTTCCCCCCTCCTCCTATAAAAGGAGCCCCCCTCCTCATTTGTGTCTCACACCTCCTCGTGAAGGATCTCTCTCCCCCTCTAGAATTTATCCCCCATGGTCTCGGACTAGCGAGATACATGTTCCCGGTGGCTATTCGGCAAGAAAGAGTTGTGCTTCCGCTGCATCGCTGGAGCGAGGAGGCGGAGGTTGCTCGGTGCCTCGAACGTGTGTGCGAGCACGGATGCGCTGCTGATTTGCGGCGCTAGGACTTTCTCTCGATCTTGAGATCGGCAAGAGATCGTCTACATCAACCACGAGTTGAACTCGTTAAGCTTTGTCGGTCTTCAAGGGTATGTTCTCTACGGATATACATCCGCCCGTTGTTTGTATCTAGTAGATAGATCTTGGTATATAGTTCACATCGTAGAAATTTTTTTGTTTTCTATGCTGCGAACCCTACAGCAGCAGCGACGAAGGCGCTGGCGTGGGCCCCGACGAGCGGGACGCCGAGGCGGAGGAGGAGCTCAGGCTGGCCATCCTGAAGGGAATATGCCCGAGAGGCAATAATAAAGTGGTTATTATTGTATTCCTTATTTATGATAAATGTTTATTTTACATACTATAATTGTATTAATACGGAAACGTTAATACATGTGTGTTTAATAAACAAAAAGGAAGTTGCTAGTTATGCCTCTCTTATAAACTAGCTCGTTGATTAACAAGATGACCAAAGGTTTCCTGATCATGGACATTGAATGTTGTTAATTACGAGGTCACAACATTAGTGTAACGGTGTGATGAACATTCATCCGAAGTATAGCATTACGATCAAAAGTTATTGAGTTTATATTGCTATAACAACTTACGAAGTGATCCTAATCCTTAGACCATGAGATCATGTCAATCACTAACACCGGAAGAGTTTCTTGATAACATCAAACGTCACACCGTAACAGGGTGATTATAAAGATGGATTCAACTAATAAAGTGTTATGTTGAGGCCCATGGATCGAGAGTGGAATTTGTTCATCCCGATGATGATAGATATGCTCGGGTCCTCGGTGATATCACATTGGTTAGCTTGCAAGCAAGTGATTTGATCACTAGAATGTTATATCACGGAACGAAAAGAGTGCATGTCGAATGCGAGATCAAACTAGGTATGGAGATACGGATGATCGAATCTCGACATGTAATATATCGTGAAACAAAGGGATTAAGATACTAGCGTAAAGGTTCCGACGATCACAAGAAAGTCATCGTTGAATGTGTGGGAGTCGATAGGTCTCCAGATCCCGCTTCGATTATTGATCCGAGAGGGTCTCGATCATGTCCGCATTATTCACGAACCGTAGGGTGACACACTTAAGAGACACCGACATCCAATTGGAGCAAATGTTTCATGCCGAAGAATGAATAAGCGCAGGAATTTATTTCACTAGATACAAACAGGTTTCGGGTGAAATTGCATAAAGTGGTTATGCATGTGAAATAGAATTCTAGCAAGGGGTTATTTGTGAATGTTTGTCATTAAAGTAATTGACAAAATTCTGAATAAAATAAAAGAGTTTTATTTAATGAGAGTTTGCATTAAATTTGGTGGAAATTTAATGGGAATTTGAGGACTTTTGAGTGGAGGGAATTTAAAGGAGATTTGTGAGTGGAGTGTCCACCCACATGAAGAGGAGGGCAAGGGCAGCCCCATGCGCTGCCACCCCTTGGGGTTCCCCTCCTCCTATAAAAGGAGCCCTCCTCACTTGTCTCTCACACCTCCTCGTGAAGGATCTCTCTCCTCTAGAATTTATCCCCATGGTCTCGACTAGCGAGATACATGTTCCCGTGGCTATTCGCAAGAAAGAGTTGTGCTTCACCGTATCGCTGGAGCGAGGAGGCGGAGGTTGCTCGGTGCCTCGAACGTGTGCGAGCACGGATGCGCCGCTGATTGCGGCGCTAGGACTTCCTCTCGATCTTGAGATCGGCAAGAGATCGTTTACATCAACCACGAGTTGAACTCGTTAAGTTTTGTCGGTCTTCAAGGGTATGTTCTCTACGGATATACATCCGCCCGTTGTTTGTATCTAGTAGATAGATCTTGGTATATAGTTCACATCGTAGAAAAAAATTTGTTTTCTATGTCATGCGAACCTCTACAAAGAAGAATGATTTAAGGCGAAGGTGGCCCCAACGAGCGGGACGCCGAGGCGGAGGAGGAGCTCAGGCTGGCCATCCTGAAGGGAATATGCCCGAGAGGCAATAATAAAGTGGTTATTATTGTATCCTTATTTATGATAAATGTTTATTTTACATACTATAATTGTATTAATACGGAAACGTTAATACATAGGTGTTTAATAAACAAAAAGGAAGTTCCTAGTTATGCCTCTCTTATAAACTAGCTCGTTGATTAACAAGATGATCAAAGGTTTCCTGATCATGGACATTGAATGTTGTTAATTACGAGGTCACAACATTAGTGTAACGGTGTGATGAACATTCATCCGAAGTATAGCATTACGATCAAAAGTTATTGAGTTTATATTGCTATAACAACTTACGAAGTGATCCTAATCCTTAGACCATGAGATCATGTCAATCACTAACACCGGAAGAGTTTCTTGATAACATCAAACGTCACACCGTAACAGGGTGATTATAAAGATGGATTCAGAACTAATAAAGTGTTATGTTGAGGCCCATGGATCGAGAGTGGAATTTGTTCATCCCGATGACGGATAGATATGCTCTGGGCCCTCTCGGTGATATCACATTGATTAGCTTGCAAGCAAGTTGAAGGGAATATGCCCTGAGAGGCAATAATAAATTGTTTATTATGTGTATTCCAAGTATATGATAGATGTTTATTTTGCATGCTATAATTGTATTAATACGGAAACGTTAATACATGTGTGTTTAATAAACAAACAGAAAGTTCCTAGTTAAGCCTCTCTCATAAACTAGCTCGTTGATTAACAAGATGATCAAGGTTTCCTGATCATGGACATTGGATGTTGTTAATAACGGGATCACAACATTAGTGTAATGATGTGATGAACATTCATCCGTAGTATAGCATTACGATCAAAGTCATTGAGTTTATATTGCTATAACAACTTACGAAGTGATCCTAATCCTTAGACTATGAGATCATGTCAATCACTAACACCTAAGAGTTTCTTGATAACATCAAACGTCACACCGCAATGTGGTGATTATAAAGATGGGTTCAGAACTAATAAAGTGTTATGTTGAGGCTCATGGATCAAGAGTGGAATTTGTTCATCCTGATGACGGATAGATATACTCTGGGCCCTCTCGGTGATATCACATTGATTAGCTTGCAAGCAAGTGATTTGATCACTAGAATGTTATATCACAAGAACGAGAAAAGAGTGCATGTCGGTAACGAGATCAAACTAGGTATGGAGATACCGATGATCGAATCTCGGACATGTAATATATCGTGAGACAAAGGGATTAAGATACTAGCGTAAAAGGTTCCGACGATCACAAGAAAGTCATCGTTGAATGTGTGGGAGTCAAGATGGGTCTCCATCCCGCTCGATTATTGATCTGAGAGGGTTCTCGATCATGTCCGCACTCTTCACGAACCGTAGGGTGACACACTTAAGAGACACCGACATCCAATTGGAGCAAAAGTTTCATGCCGAAAGAATAAACAAGCGCAGGAATTTATTTCACTAGATCAAAAAAGTTTTCGGTGAAATTGCATAAAGTGGTTATGCATGTGAAATAGAATTCTAGCAAGGGTTATTTGTGAATGTTTGTCATTAAAGTAATTGACAAAATTCTGAATAAAATAAAAGAGTTTTATTTAATGAGAGTTTGCATTAAATTTGGTGGAAATTTAATGGGATTTTTGAGGGATTTTGAGTGGACTTTTGAAGGGTCATTTTGTGAGTGGAGTGTCCACCCACATGATGAGGGAGGGCAAGGGCAGCCCCCATGCGCTGCCACCCCTTGGGGTTCCCCCCTCCTCCTATAAAAGGAGCCCTCCTCTCACTTCTCACTCACACCTCCTCGTGAAGGATCTCTCTCCTCTAGAATTTATCCCCATGGTCTCGGACTAGCGAGATACATGTTCCCGTGGCTTTTCGGCAAGAAAGAGTTGTGCTTCCGCATCGCTGGAGCGAGGAGGCGGAGGTTGCTCGGTGCCTAACGCAGGTGTGCGATAACGCGGATGCTGATTTGCGGCGCTAGGACTTCCTCTCGATCTTGAGATCGCAAGAGATCGCTACATCAACCACGCAGTTTGGACTCGTTAAGCTTTCGGTCTTCAAGGGTATGTTCTCTACGGATATACATCCGCCTGTTGTTTGTATCTAGTATAAATAGATCTTGGTATATAGTTCACATCGTAGGAAAATTTTTGTTTTCTATGTCGCGAACCCTTCAAAGGGTATCGAGCCGATCTATGCGTAGATACTTTACACGTAGTACACATATGAGTATGTGGGCGATGATGATCATGTTGTTGCTCCTTTCTTGTGATTTTGGATATTGGTGGCATAGTGGGATGAAGCGCCCGGACAAACTTTACATGTCCTCGCACATGAGACCTGTTCCACGCTTGACATGCAACTAGTTTGCATAAGTGGCTAGCGGTGTCCGTCTCCTACTATAGTCAATATCTATTTTGCAAGCGAGTTGTCAACAATTTGATTATCCTCGCTAGGTTCATGTTCGAGGTAAGAACGGTTCTATCTCGAAGCCCTCACCACGTAAAACTTGCAATGGATAAATTAGAAGCGCCTAGTTTAGATTGTTGTCTAGTGTTATGATATGGTAGTGTTGTAAGTAGAAGTATGAGATGATACTCTTAACACACACATGTAAAACCCATAGATTGTGGATTTACACATATAGGTATGATAGTGATCATACCACGATGCACATGATAGAGATCATCTGGGAACCATATAATTTCACTATTAAACATATGATGTTTGATTGCATCTTATATTGCTTATTTAGCGCTTTGTTAAGCATAATAAGATGATCCTCATTTAAATATCAAGATAAGAATGTGTTCTTCCTTTAGTATGCACCGATTATGTTTTCGCTCCAAGACATCACGTGATGATCGGGTGTACTTGGATCCTCGACCATACTTGGTGTAAGACAGCTTACACACGCAAAAATACTAAGGTTCTAACTTGGCGAGCCTAGCATGTACAGACATGGCCTCGAACACGATCAAAGGTTAATCATGAGTCATATAGTTGATATGATGCCCATTTGATGCTCGCTTTGAAGCTATACCGACTCACGTGATGATCGGACTTGGTGTAGTGGATTTGGTTCATGTAATCACCAAAAGGACACGAGGATGTCGCTTTGAGTGGGAGTTCATTCGTAATATAGATTAGTTGAACTCAATCTATCATACACTTAGTCTAAACTTTACAAATTCTGTTGTAGATGGCACCACCGCTTTTAATTTCAATGCTCATGGAGAAAGAGAAACTAGCAACGAACGGTAGCAACTTTACTGAATGGGCCATGAATTTGAGGATTCTCCTCTCACACAAAAGCAATATGTGCTAGAAGCGCCATTAGGCCCCCACCCTTTTGACGATGCCCCGACGAGGAGAAGAATGTCTATCGACTCGTCAGAGGACCACAACTTAGTTCATTGCGGCATATTGTATGGGCTAGAGAACTTCAAAGCGCTTCAAAACGCAATGCTTTTGATACAATGGGTGAGTTGAAAATGATTTTCACACATGTCAGTAGAGAGCTACAATGCTCGTAAAAGTTCTTTAGTCGCATGATGGAAGAGAACACTGCTAGTGAGCATGTACTCAAGATGTCGGGTTACGCCGATAAGCTTGTGTCCTTGGGAATAACGATTCCATTGACTTAGGCATCCATCGTGTTCGCAGTCTACGCCACCTAGCTATAAGAGCTTCGATGAACTATAATATGCAAGGCATGAAGAAGTCTCTCCCGAGCTCACAATGCTTAAAACCTGTAAGTGGAGATCAAAAAGGAACATCAAGTGTTGATGATCAATAGGAACACCGGTTTCAAGAAAGACAAGAAGGGAAAACGGAAGGAAGTAAGGGCAAGCCTGCTGTCGCTGAAAAGAAACCCCGAGTTGGACCTAAGTCCGATACCGAGTGCTACTATTGTAAGGGATCGCCATCGAAGAATCGCCCCAAGTATCTGCGCATAAGAAGGCCGGCAAGGCAAACAAAGGTATATATGATATACATGTTATTGATGTGTACTTGACTAGTGCTCGCAGAGCACCGGGTATTTGATACCGGTTCGGCTAATATTTGTAACTCGAATCGTGGTCATGAATAAAGCGACCGCTAGCAAGGGTGAGGTCAAGATGCGTGTGGCAATGGATCAAACGTTGATGTGATCGCCGTTAACGCTACCTCTCCACTTACCGTCGGGATTAGTTATAAACTTAAATAATGTTATTTGGTGCCCGACCGAGCATGAACATTGTATCTGGATCATGTTTGATGCAAAGTGGTTTTTCATTCAAATCGAGAACAATGGTTGTTCCATTTATATGAATGAAATATTTTATGGTCATGCACCAATGTTGAATGGTTTATTTCTGTTGATCTCGGCGATAATGTTACACATATTCATAATATTGATGCTAAAAGGATTAAACTTAGTGATGATATATCCGCATATATGTGGCAATCGCCGCTCAGGTCATATTGGCGTTAAACGCATGAAGAAGCTCCATTCGGATGGACTTTTGGAATCACTTGATTATGAATCATTTGATACATGTGAGCCATGCCTTATGGGCAAGATGACTAGAACGCCGTTTTCTGGTTCAATGGAACAGACGACAAATTTATTGGAAATCATACATTCTGATGTATGTGGTCCAATGAGTGTGTCAGCGCGAGGTGGATATCGTTATTTTGTTACTTTCACGGATGATTTGATTAGATACGGTTATATCTACTTGATGAAACACAAGTCTGAAACCTTTGAAAAGTTCAAGGAATTTCAGAATGAAGTGGAAAATCATCGTAATAGAAAGATCAAATTTCTACGGCCCCGACCGGAGGTGAGTATCTAAGTTACGAGTTTAGCACTCACATGAAAGAGTGTGGAATTGTTTCACAACTCACACTGCCGAACACCACAATGAAATGGTGTGTCAACGTCGTAATCGTATTTTATTAGATATGGTTCGATCTATGATGTCTCCGACGGACTTGCCGTTGTCATTTTGGGGTTATGCACTAGAAACCGCTGCATTCACTTTAAATCGGGCACCATCTAAACCGCTGAAACGACACCGTATGAATTGTGGTTTGGAAACAAACCTAAGTCGTCATTTCTTAAAGTTTGGGGTTGCGATGTTTATGTGAAGAAACTTCAACCGGATAAACTCGAACCCAAAGCGGAAAATGCGTCTTCATAGGATACCCTAAAGAAACTATTGGGTATTCCTTCTATCACGCATCCGAGGGCAAGGTTTTGTTGTTAAGAATGGATCCTTTCTAGAGAAAGAGTTTCGCGAAAGGTGTGAGTAGTCGGAAGTAGAACTCAAGAGGTTATGGAACCTTCTTCAAAGTATGGCGAGTAGCGCAATAGAAGTCGCTCCGAGTTGGCTCCACCTGAAGAAGGAACTAATGATAATGATCATGAAACTCCGAAAGAGAGTACTACCAACCTCGCAGTCAAACAGACGCTGCAGCTCCCGACAGACGGAAATCCTGTCATAAATTTCATGGTTGATGAAAATAATGACCCTGCGACGTATGAAGAAGCAATGATGAGCCCGGATTCCAACAAATGGTTAGAAGCCATGAAATCCGAGATGGAATCCATGTATGAAAATCAAGTTTGGAACTTGGTGGAATTACCTCACGACCGAAAGGCCGTGGAGAACAAATGGATTTTCAAAAGGAAAACTGATGCTGATGGTAATGTGACCATCTATAAAGCTCGACTTGTCGCAAAGGGGTTTCGACAAATTCAAGGAGTTGACTACGATGAGACTTTCTCCCGTAGCGATGCTAAAGTCGATTAGGATTATGTTAGCAATTGCATATTTCGATTATGAAATATGGCGATGGATGTCAAAACCGCTTCTCAATGGTAATATTGAAGAAGAGTTGTATATGATACAACCAAAGGGTTTTGTCGATCCTAAGGATGCTAACAAGGTGTGCAAGCTTCATGATCCATCTATGGATTGAAGCAAGCATCACGAAGTTGGAATCTCCGCTTTGATGAGGTGATCAAAGAGTTTGGATTTGTCCAAACTTATGGAGAAGCTTGTATTTACAAGAAAGTGAGTGGGAGCAATGTGGCATTTCTGATACTATATGTGGATGACATATTATTGATCGGAATGATATAGAACTTTAAACAAAGGTTAAAAGTTATCTAAACAAAGAAATTTTCAATGAAGGACCTAGGTGAAGCATCTTACATATTAGGCATAAAGATCTATAGAGATAGATCTAGGCGCCTAATAGGGCTATCGCAGTACATACCTTGATAAGATTTTAAAGAAGTTTAAAATGGACGGAAGTAAGAAGGGTTCTTACCTATGTTGCAAGGCAAGACATTGAGTAAGACTCAAAGTCCATTTCGGAAGAAAGAGAGATAATGGACAAAGTCCCCTATGCTTCAGCCATAGGCTCTATAATGTACGCCATGCTATGTACAAGACCGAATGTGGCACATGCTATTAGTTTGACTAGTAGGTACCAATCGGATCCGTGTTCTAACATCGATAGCGGTCAAGAATATCCTTAAGTACTTGAGAAGAACTAAGGATATGTTTCTTGTATACGGAGGTGAAGAAGAGCTCGTCGCTAAGTGTTATGTCGACGCTAGTTTGACACCGATCCGGATGACTCTAAGTCTCAATCCGGATACGTATTTCTCATGAATGGCGGAGCGGTTAGTTGGAGGAGCTCCAAACAACCTGTGGTAGCGGATCAACAACGGAGGTCGAATATGTTGTCGCTTCAGAAGCGCTTTGGATGAAGGAGTTCATATCCGAACTAGGAGTTGTGGCAAGCGTTGGACCCAATGGTGATCTATTGTGACAACAATGGTGCCATTGCCAATGCCAAAGAGCCAAGGTCTCACAAGCATTCCAAGCATATTAAGCGCGGTTTCACTCCATCCGCGAGCATGTCAAGGATGGAGATATAAAGATTTAGAAGTACATACGGATCTCAATGTAGATCCGTTGACTAAAACTCTCCCTAGAGCAAAACATGATCAACACCGTAACTCAATGGGTGTTAGATATATCACTATGTAACTAGATTATTGTCTCTAGTGCAAGTGGGAGATCAAGGAATATGCCCCGAGAGGCAATAATAAATTGTTTATTATGTGTATTCCAAGTATATGATAGATGTTTATTTTGCATGCTATAATTGTATTAATACGGAAACGTTAATACATGTGTGTTTAATAAACAAATGAAAGTTCCTAGTTAAGCCTCTCTCATAAACTAGCTCGTTGATTAACAAGATGATCAAGGTTTCGATCATGGACATTGGATGTTGTTAATAACGGGATCACAACATTAGTGTAATGATGTGATGAACATTCATCCAAGTATAGCATTACGATCAAAGTCATTGAGTTTATATTGCTATAACAACTTAAGTGATCCTAATCCTTAGACCATGAGATCATGTCAATCACTAACACCTAAGAGTTTCTTGATAACATCAAACGTCACCGTAATGTGGTGATTATAAAGATGGGTTCGAACTAATAAAGTGTTATGTTGAGGCTCATGGATCAAGAGTGGAATTTGTTCATCCCGATGACGGATAGATATACTCTGGGCCCTCTCGGTGATATCACATTGATTAGCTTGCAAGCAAGTGATTTGATCACTAGAATGTTATATCACGGAACGAGAAAAGAGTGCATGTCGAATCGAGATCAAACTAGGTATGGAGATACCGATGATCGAATCTCGGACATGTAATATATCGTGAGACAAAGGGATTAAGATACTAGCGTAAAAGGTTCCGGATCACAAGAAAGTCATCGTTGAATGTGTGGAGTCGTATGGGTCTCCGGATCCCGCTCGATTATTGATCCGAGAGGGTCTCGATCATGTCCGCATTATTCACGAACCGTAGGGTGACACACTTAAGAGACACCGACATCCAATTGGAGCAAAAGTTTCATGCCGAAGAATAAACAAGCGCAGGAATTTATTTCACTAGATACCTAAACAGGTTTTCGTGAAATTGCATAAAGTGGTTATGCATGTGAAATAGAATTCTAGCAAGGTTATTTGTGAATGTTTGTCATTAAAGTAATTGACAAAATTCTGAATAAAATAAAAGAGTTTTATTTAATGAGAGTTTGCATTAAATTTGGTGGAAATTTAATGGGATTTTGAGTGGGATTTTGAGTGGACTTTGAAGGGTCATTTTGTGAGTGGAGTGTCCACCCACATGATGAGGGAGGGCAAGGCAGCCCCATGCGCCGCCACCCCTTGGGGTTCCCCCTCCTCCTATAAAAGGAGCCCTCCTCTCACTTCTCACTCACACCTCCTCGTGAAGGATCTCTCCCCTCTAGAATTTATCCCCCATGGTCTCGGACTAGCGAGATACATGTTCCCGGTGGCTTTTCGGCAAGAAAGAGTTGTGCTTCCGCTGCATCGCTGGAGCGAGGAGGCGGAGGTTGCTCGGTGCCTCGAACGTGTGTGCGAGCACGGATGCGCTGCTGATTTGCGGCGCTAGGACTTCCTCTCGATCTTGAGATCGGCAAGAGATCGTCTACATCAACCACGAGTTTGGACTCGTTAAGCTTTGTCGGTCTTCAAGGGTATGTTCTCTACGGATATACATCCGCCCGTTGTTTGTATCTAGTATAAATAGATCTTGGTATATAGTTCACATCGTAGGAAAATTTTTGTTTTCTATGCTGCGAACCCTTCACAAGTGATTTGATCACTAGAATGTTATATCACGGGAACGAGAAAAGAGTGCATGTCAGTAACGAGATCAAACTAGGTATGGAGATACCGATGATCGAATCTCGTACATGTAATATATCGTGAAACAAAGGGTTTAAGATACTAGCGTAAAAGGTTTCGACGTTCACAAGAAAGTCATCGTTGAATGTGTGGGAGTCAGTATGGGTCTCCAGATCTCGCTTCTGATTATTGATCTGAGAGGGGTCTCGATCATGTCTGCATTATTCACGAACCGTAGGGTGACACACTTAAGAGACACCGACATCCAATTTGAGCAAAAGTTTCATGCCGAAAAAATGAACAAGCGCAGGAATTTATTTCACTAGATACCAAAGTTTTGGGTGAAATTGCATAAAGTGGTTATGCATGTGAAATAGAATTCTAGCAAGGTTATTTGAATGTTTGTCATTAAAGTAATTGACAAAATTCTGAATAAAATAAAAGAGTTTTATTTAATGAGAGTTTGCATTAAATTTGGTGGAAATTTAATGGGAATTTGAGTGGGTTTTTTAGTGAAGAAAATTGAAGGGCCATTTTGTGAGTGGAGTGTCCACCCACATGAATGAGGGAGAGGTGGGGGCACCCTCCATGGCCGGCGGCCATGCCCCCTTGGGTTGCCCCCTCCCCTATATAAGGAGCCCCTCCTCTCACTTCTCACTCACACCTCCTCGTGAAGGATCTCTCTCCCCCTCTAGAATTTATCCCCCATGGTCTCGGACTAGCGAGATACATGTTCGCAGTGGCTATTCGGCAAGAAAGAGTTGTGCTTCCGCTGCATCGCTGGAGCGATGAGGCGGAGGTTGCTCGGTGCCTCGAACGTGTGTGCGAGCACGGATGCGCTGCTGTTTTGCGGCGCTAGGACTTCCTCTCGATCTTGAGATCGGCAAGATATCGTCTACATCAACCACGAGTTTGGACTCGTTAAGCTTTGTCGGTCTTCAAGGGTATGTTCTCTACGGATATACATCCGCCCGTTGTTTGTATCTAGTAGATAGATCTTGGTACATAGTTCCCATCGTAGGAAATTTTTTGTTTTCTATGCTACGAACCCTACACATCCTCTTTGGCAGCCAGTTGGCCGGAGGGTGTCGCCTCGCCCTGGGCGCCGGCGAATCAGGCGAGGTGGCCGCGCCGCCCGCCGTATCGCCGGCGACGAGCCCCTTCCCCTCTCCCTTGACATGAGCCCCTTCTCCCCCTGGCTTTCCTCCACCATCCCCTTCCACCACTACCCCGCTCGGAGCAGTGAGAGAGGGACAGCAGAGGGCAAGCGGCGACACCCCCTGGCTCCTTGCCAGCGAGCGCCTCCACCCATGGGTGGGAGCGCCGCTATCAAGTTGCCAGCGGTGGTGCCCTCTCCCAGCGGCGAACCCTTTTTTTCGTTTGCTTTCTGTTCTGTGGGTTTTGGGGCAGGGTAAAACGGGATCTGGGCTTTTCTTCCCAAATATCTTCGGTTGAATCTTTGGGGTTATGGTTTCGATCTAATGGGGGGGTTCTTCTTCCCGACCTCGGCTTGCCGATCCGTTGGGATCGAGAGGAACGGTGTGGCCTCGAGGCGGCGCTTCTAGAAACCCTATCCCTCTAGCTTTTCTTTGCCTTTGGATTTCTACTGCCTCGACTAGATCAACCATCCTAGTTGGCTCTGATACCATTGATAGGATCTACTAGGACCTCTAGTGGTCGATCGAGGGAGTGCATGAGAGAGAGCCTTACCATCGGCTTTGGCATGGATGATGATCTCGCCATTATGCTCGTCGGAGTGGTGGCGGCGGTGAAGGGTGATTCCGCCGCTTATAAGCCGGATCGGTGGCTATGGGTTTAGGGTTTTCGTGGAGAGAGTGGGCACGATTTAACCTTGGCGTTCGTGCCCCCACCTCTTTATATATTGCGCTGTGACGGGGCCCACCAACGATTGCGACGTTGGGTGCCCCGATCGTAGCAGACCAAAGTTTTCGGCCGTTGGGCAACGCGGGGGATCAACATAACATCTAGATCTTCTTAATGCATCACCTTTTTTTATTAATGGAGGCATACCCCGGGCATTTGCATTTGTTGATGCACACTGACATTTTATGGCAAAGTTTTATCATGTTCAAATGCAACGTTTATAAGTACGGATCTAATGCGTGACTTTGTAGAACACCACACGTTGTCTTCCATCGTCTTGGAGTGAACAAACTCAACTGTGGGCTAAAATAACAAAGTTATGTGTGCATTGTCAATGCTTTGTCATCATGTCGCTAAAATAACGAATTTTAATTTTCATCGGCTTGATACGTTAACAAAGTTGCCTACATCATTTTAGCATTTTGTTGTACTTTACCACCGTTGTGTCACATGTGGTCTCTATGTTTGTCAGAATTTGCAGAACATTAGTGTGTTCGTTGGAGCAATGTTTCGCACGACCTACTTGATACAATGTGCATCGCAGCCCGAGACATATATACATGACACCAACTAAAGTAATTCAAATCAACATCACAGATTACTCTCAGGCTAGATTCTATAACACACATTGTGCGGAATCGGATAAGGGCTTGTAGGAAGTATCATTTGTGTGCTACACATAAAAAGTGTAATACGTGGGTGATTATAACTGCAAACAATGCCATCGTATACTATAGAGATCATCATAATAGCTTTTTTATACCGTCTACATGTGAAAGCTTTTTTCTTAATGAAATCCCTAGTATATTCATAATGTGTCTAAATGTACAGTCCATGCTAGATATATTGAGTACTAATTTGGGAAATTACAAACATTTATTAAAGATAAAAGTCCTTTAGAGCTTGGAGGATAGTGTTTTTCCTTTCAGCGGGTCATTTTCGTCGTTGCAAGATGTGTGTGATGCATTCATCAAAATTTAACCAACACCCACTCAAACACTCCAACTAACACAGGAGAGAGCAAGTACGTGCGGTGCGGTTCTTGCGTGCACATCTTTCTTGTGTTCCTAAAAGAAAACACTGTCTTCATCAAAGCTAACAAAGCCAAATTTGACCGTCATTTTCTGCAAGACAAGATGGCAGCCGACTCACACTTCTCTAGAGATGCTGTCTCTCGGTAGCCGTTGACCATCAACGCAGAAAATTATATGGACTAGTAAACGCTAATTAATTGGTCCCTTCGGGCCTCTTGACCCCATGCCAGATTTTTTTTCGAAAACGCAAAACGCTCTGCGTTTCGATTCTTTAATAGAAACAAAATTTGATTTACAAGCTTAAGAAAAAACCGAAACACCCGTGTTTACACAACCAACAATTAAAACTAGACTATGATAAAGCGGCCAAAATCCGTCGAGTGCTTCTCCAAGGCGCCACAAGGTGAGCTCCTCCGCTAACCAGAACCCTCACCGATGAGAGTCACGGTACTTGTGCAATGTCGTAATTACCAAGAAACTGCCAGTCGCTGCCAAGACGTGTTCCTCCAGAATCCCGCGAGCCAACAAAGGCTCAGCAGGGAGAAGTGTTGCTCCGGCCTCAGCCCAAATCCGGGAATACCGCCATGCCAACGACTACCTCACATCAACCTCAACATGCGTAAGTGTGCAGTCCTCACCAGCCCGCCAACAAGCACAGAGGCCAACACACTACCGCTCCTCCGGAGGCTTGCTCGCGCCATACAAGGAAGATCCTCGTCGCGCAAGCCACCGCGATACCACTCGGGAGGCCGACACGCCATCACCGCAAGGCGCCTCCTATGTGGCCAACACCGAGATTCCGAACGAAGAACTAATGTCGAACCAGAGTCAAGTCTCCAGGACGACGACTCCATGGAGGATACGACATCAAAGACGTCGTTGTCGTTCGATCTGGCAAGCCAAATCTAAGATTTTCACCCGGAACATGAGACTCTAGGCGAGGGAGGTGCCGAAACTTCTCAGTGACGCCTCAGTGGGAACGGCACCTCAAAGTCGCCACTGGCCCAAAAGGCAGGGCTTTTGCCAAGTAGGCCAGATCATGACATGCAGTAAAAGGAGAGAGGAAAAACAACACAATCAGCTTGCTTGCATCATGCAGGGTACACAAAGTTAATTACCGAAAGCCGAGATGCCTAGGAGGCCGAAGGTGAAAGTCATCAATTCCATTACCTCAAGTCCATCAAGAATAAGAAGCATTGCATCGTGGGTTACGTTGGCTCTGGATCAGACTCTATCAATGCTAGAGCCGAAAACGACTCAATCCTTGACGTGATCTGAGAAAACACCGACTTACCTGCTTCCCCTTAGGAATCAATGTCGTCAGAGGAACTTCGATAGTTCGAGAAGGAGATGACGGCATATGGTGAAGAATATACCTTCACAGCAGCGCAAGGTGAAGAGAAGACACCTCCAAGTTCGTATGATAGCATGGATGAATACTACACCTCGCAAGATGATATGGGCACCAGAGATTCTTCCGAGGTCCAAAAGTCCGAGCCAGTCTTGGCAGAAAGGACATATGGAAGTTTATCTCCCGGTACTAGAACTAAAGCCGTCTTTGCCACAAGTACGCGGGTAAAAGATGCTAGTCGTGGAAGGAAGAAGAAGAACAAGAAAAATCCGATGCCAGTTCCACCGGCAGAGGAAATTGTCGAAGAATAAGTCGACAAAGAACCCGAATTGGAGAAACCGGATGGATCTCTAGCCAATCCCAACTCGAACGATCCTCCACTTGATGGTCAAATAGGTACTCAAGGTGCTCGTCAATTTTACAGAGAAGCATTACCAATACCAATTCCAACTTCTTGGATCTTACACCAGAAGAGCTGGAGAAAAGGGCTAACGAACTGGAGAAGCAACGTTTTATATTGCTCTAAGAAGCCACTCACATTGTGGAAGTCAAACAACGCATTGACATGATCCTGCCAAGACAAGTCTCAGAGGGTTCGCAGATAGAAAACAAAAATTTCCTACGATGGAAACAACTATGTACCAAGATCTATCTACTAGATACAAACAATGGGCGGATGTATATCCGTAGAGAACATACCCTTGAAGACCAAAGCTTAACGAGTCCAAACTCGTGGTTGGTGTAGACGATCTCTTGCCGATCTCAAGATCGAGAGAAGTCCTAGCGCCGCAAAAGCAAGCATCCATGCTCGCACACACGCTCGAGGCACCGAGCAACCTCCGCCTCCTCGCTCCAGCGATGCGGAAGCACAACTCTTTCTTGCCGAAAAGCCACGAGAACATGTATCTCGCTAGTCCGAGACCATGGGGGATAAATTCTAGAGGGAGAGAGATCCTTCACGAGGAGGTGTGTGAGACAAGTGAGGAGGGGCTCCTTTATAGGAGGAGGGGGCACCCAAGGGTGGCACGCCATGGGGCTGCCCCTCCCTCCTTCATTCATGTGGTGGACACTCCACTCACAAAATGCCCTTTAAATTCCCCCACTCAAAAGTCCACTCAAATTCCATTAAATTTCCACCAAATTTAATGCAAACTCTCATTAAATAAAACTCTTTTATTTTATTCAGAATTTTGTCAATTACTTTAATGACAAACATTCAAATAACCCCTTGCTAGAATTCCATTTCACATGCATAACCACTTTATGCAATTTCACCCAAAACCCTGTTTGGTATCTAGTGAAATAAATTCTGCACTTGTTTTTTCTTTTCGCATGAAACTTTTGCTCCAATTGGATGTCGGTGTCTTAAGTGTGTCACCCTACGGTTCGTGAATAATGCGGACATGATCGAGACCCCTCGGATCAATAATCGAGCGGATCTCGAGACCCATACGACTCCACACATTCAACGATGACTTTCTTGTGATCGCTTTAACCTTTTACGCTAGTATCTTAATCCTTTTGTTTCGCGATATATTACATGTCCGAGATTCTATCATCGGTATCTCCATACCTAGTTTGATCTCACGACATGTACTCTTTTCTCGCTCCGTGATATAACATTCTAGTGATCAAATCACTTGCTTGCAAGCTAATCAATGTGATATCACCGAGAGGGCCCAGAGCATATCTATCCGTCATCGGGATGAACAAATTCCACTCTCGATCCATGGGCCTCAACATAACAATTTATTAGTTCTGAATCCATCTTTATAATCACCCTGTTACGGTGTGACGTTTGATGTTATCAAGAAACTCTTCCGGTGTTAGTGATTGACATGATCTTATGGTCTAAGGATTAGGATCACTTCGTAAGTTGTTATAGCAATATAAACTCAATGACTTTGATCGTAATGCTATACTTCGGATGAATGTTCATCACATCATTACACTAATGTTGTGATCCCGTTATTAACAACATCCAATGTCCATGATCGAAACCTTGATCATCTTGTTAATCAACGAGCTAGTTTATGAGAGAGGCATAACTAGGAACTTTCTGTTTGTTTATTAAACACACATGTATTAACGTTTCCGTATTAATACAATTATAGCATGTACAATAAACATTTATCATAAATAAGGAATACGATAATAACCACTTTATTATTGCCTCTCGGGCATATTCCTCTTCTCCCACTTGCACTAGAGACAATAATCTAGTTTGAGAACTTTGCGTATTGAACACCTATGGCTTTCTGGTGTTCCATATACGCAATTGCAAGTGGTTAACATAATCGACGGATCTGACGCTTTTAGGTCCGTGTTTATTTGCATGTCTTTGCGTCTTCACGCATCACTCATTCTCCAATGAGATGGCATTGTATAAATTTGGTCTTTCGGTGAGACCTTTAGTTCCTTGGGGTTAAAACACGTCGATACTATTGTCATACAATATATCTTTAGTGTTAGCCCGTTGCGAACCACACCTTAGTTTGATAACAAACTTCTTGACACAAATTCCCTCCTTTGCTGCTACTATAGCAGTCATATACTTAGCCTTTTGTTGTAGTATTCGTCACAATGTCTTAACTTTGGAACTCTTCCAAATCCATCATGGAAACTTTCTTTCCATTTCATTGTGCCACTCATAGTTTAAATTGAGATAAACTTAATTTGTATCTTGTGACAAAACTAGTATCAATGTAACGCTTTATAATGAACTATTTGTAATTGTTTGTCACCTCTACACAAATATATTCTTAGTTCTTCCAAAAGATCATAAGAATATCCTCACTATCGTCCAATGATTATTTTATGATTCATTCTGGTATATGCTCATAACACTTAGAGCATAGGACATATCTGGATGTGTACATATCATGGTATGATTGATCAAAACATTCTCGTGGTTTCACTCATCAAGTGTCAAAACACTTGAATCTTGTTTCACTTATCAAGTGTCGATACACTTGAATCTTGATACAATTCCTTTCCATGCAACAAGAACTGTTTCTTGTCGTTTCTATATTGAACTCCTTCAATATCTCATATATGTACGTTTAGCACAACCATATTACGCCACAGTCTATCCACTATAGACATTCACGCTAAATATTCGGGTTTTGCCTAAGTATTTCATCAAAATGAAATTCTTAACCTTTGTCAATAAAAGATACATCATTTCCAATCAACAAGATGTCCTCCACATAATGTATTAGAAATATGTCTTAGCGCTCCCACTTAATTTCTTGCAAATGCAAGCATCTTCATCGTCTCCTGATGAAAACTCCTTTTCATCACGGTGAAGATTCCAAATCCGCGATGCTTACTCCAACCATTAAAGTTTGCATGCCCTTTTAGCATCCTTTGAATTAACAAAACCCTTTGGATCGTGTCATGTACACGTCCTAGGTAACCATTCTATTAAAAGAACTTTGTTTTGTTTATTCATCTATCATATACCAAATTATATGTAGTGGTTGCTACTTTAATCCGTCCAGACTAAATATCGCTATGAAAGATCAAATCTTGTCATAGTCAACTCCTTGAACATTGTCGTAAAATACTTTACAACATGTCGACTATTTCATAGATGTGAAATATCCATGTCTGTTTCTTTATAGATCCAAATACGACCGATAGGTTTTTACACCTTTCCGGAGGGTATTCCAAGTTCAAAACTTGATTTCTCGTGTATGGAACTATCACGGATTTTATGGCTTCAAGCCATTTGACGGAGTCAGGGACCATCATTGCTTCTTTGCATATAGTCGGTTCATCATTGTCAAACAATAATGATTTACTCTCAAATCTTAGTATTTGATTGTTTATCCGGCCGACTTGGTTCAATAAGAACTTAGATCTCCGTGACCACAACCTTTGAGGCACATAAGCTATGAGCATTATGGCAGCCTCCGGAACCATTTCCGGCGCTGCGCAACTCAGCACATTTAGCTAAGGTTCGTTAACCTTATCAAAGTTCTATTGTCCTCCCACTTAACATTTATGAAAAATTCCTTCTTCAAGAAACTTCACGTTTCAAGCGACAAACCCTTTTGTCTTTGGTGTTATGGAGGAATAACCAATTGTTATTCGAAATAACCTACAAAGACATGCTCATCCGACTTCGGTTGTAAACATCTTACTTATGTTTAGCATACCAAAATTTAAGAAAGGACAACTTGGGTTTTACCCCAAACATAACTCATATGGTGTCATTTCAACGGATCAAGATGGAGCTCTTTTCAGTGTAAAAGCGAGGGTCTCTAAAGCTTTAATCTTTTAAAACATAATGGCAGTTTTATAAATAACACCTTTGATCCAATCATGTCAAACAAGGTTTCCTTACAAATCTCAAACACTCCATATTCCTATGGTGTTTCGGGAGATGTAAATCTAGGTGTTTTGCTAAACTTATAACTCAAATAAATCCCTTTTATGATAAAATCATAATTCATTTATTTTTCTTGTTACACTTGTAACTCAAATAAATCCCTTATGATAAAATCATAAACCATTTATTTTCTTGTTATAATGATTTTCACTTCATCTTGAAAGTCTTTGAAACGTTTTTCAAATATTTCATACTTCTTTCTCATTAAGTGAACATTCACTCAAATTTTTGGAGAAAGCATATGAAGTTGAAACTCATCGCTTACGACTACACATAATGGACTACATACATCGATATGTATAAATTCCAATATTTTAGTCGTTCGTTCTTCTTTGGCCTTTGAACGAAGTTTTTAATTATCCTGAGGAAAGTCTCACAAGCGTCACTTGATCAAACCAAAGACTCCAAAAATCCATGAATATGGAGATTCTTCATGTTTTCTTAACAATATAATTTAAACGGCGATGTCACTTCGTAAGTGATATTTCAATCATTTGTCTTGCGACATTTTAGCATTAGGTTTTATGGATGTGATTTCTCCAACTAGATTTGTAAATCATCCATCTTATATGGAACAAGGTAATTATTTGAACAACCTTTGTTCTCATAATACCTGATTTAAATAACAATTATTAAAACAAATCTTGAAGTCAAGCTTTGATGTCAACGAGAAATACAAACAACGGTTTGTTTGTTTTCGATGAATATCATCACATATTCTCTTGCTAGTTACTTAGGTCATTGTGGTTCATGAATTGCGTTGTTCCGTATGACATTTCATACCAACCAATTCGGTATCCAATACCCAAGAACCACATTGTTTAACAAGCAAAGAATACAACCATAACATGTATCCTATATAACTAAGAAGATCAACCCCACTAACTTATTTCTCTAAACATGCAGCCTATCCACCTCATCAAGCATATTTGAGCAATCTAAAACAGCCACATCATCATAACTGCTCCACTAACATATTTCTCTTCTATCCACCTCAGCAGTATGCCACCTCAGCCAATAAAAAAGTCTTCCGTTACATCGACCCACCAGGTTCCTTTTCTAGCTGACTCAATTCTCTTTCACGTGCTACCTTTTCCAGCCCACATGTAATGTAAATATTTCGGCCGATATGCAATAGCCCATGATTCCAGACTATGTAAAGGCCCCCGTTTCAACAACATCTAGCCCAGCCAGACTGCTCTTCTTCTCCTAACGCATCTTGACTCCACGATCTCTTCCTCTCCTCTCCCAATCAATGTCCAGCTCTCTCTTCCTCTCCCCTGATTCCGCGACACATAATTACTCGGGTAACTGATGATGGAGGAATACGAGAAGTGGACGGTATGCCTCTGCCTATATTATCCGCTTAGTCCTTCATGGGCATTGGCCACAGACCAGTACTGTCGCCAAGGTGAGCCAATCCTTCATGTCTTCTTCCAGTTCCCTATGGTGTGTTTTCCTTTAGTCACAATATTTAATTTCCTCATGTTCTGCACAGTTCGACGGGAATTTCCTAATGTTCTAGACACTTCAACGGAGATCTGACATCATCCTGTTCTTTTACCCTATGGTTGGTCTTGGTCTTATTTGCTGGCTTTCTCACTGCTGACCACACTTCTCAATTCACGACTACTGCAGGTACGTACCTTCCCATGTGTTCCTAATTTCAATTTTTGTATGCTTCATCCAAACCTGAGTTCAACTTTACTACTATCTGAAATTGATATTATCGGTTGCCACAGTCTGACTCTAGGAACTCAGTTTCATGCTAGGATTCCATGTATTTAGTACATGATTTGGCAAGAAACCATTGCGATTTATTCCCATTACCCTTCGCTATTAAAAGTAAAAAATGCTCAGACTGGTTGAGAAGAAGCCTTACATTTACATATTTTTATAGGCTAAACACGGCATAGGATTTAATCAGAAATATAATCCAAACCTGAGTTCAACTTTACTACTATCTGAAATTGATATTATCGGTTGCCACAGTCTGACTCTAGGAACTCAGTTTCATGCTAGGATTCCATGTATTTAGTACATGATTTGGCAAGAAACCATTGCGATTTATTCCCATTACCCTTCGCTATTAAAAGTAAAAAATGCTCAGACTGGTTGAGAAGAAGCCTTACATTTACATATTTTTATAGGCTAAACACGGCATAGGATTTAATCAGAAATATATAAATGTATTTCTCTAAACATGCAGCCTATCCACCTCATCAAGCATATTTGAGCAATCTAAAACAGCCACATCATCATAACTGCTCCACTAACATATTTCTCTTCTATCCACCTCAGCAGTATGCCACCTCAGCCAATAAAAAAGTCTTCCGTTACATCGACCCACCAGGTTCCTTTTCTAGCTGACTCAATTCTCTTTCACGTGCTACCTTTTCCAGCCCACATGTAATGTAAATATTTCGGCCGATATGCAATAGCCCATGATTCCAGACTATGTAAAGGCCCCCGTTTCAACAACATCTAGCCCAGCCCAGGACTGCTCTTCTTCTCCACGAACGCATCTTGACTCCACGATCTCTTCCTCTCCTTCCTCTCCCAATCAATGTCCAGCTCTCTCTTCCTCTCCCCCTGATTCCGGCGACACATAATTACTCGGGTAACTGATGATGGAGGAATACGAGAAGTGGACCGGCGTATGCCTCTGCCTATATTATCCGCCTAGCCGCCTCGCCCATGGGCATTGGCCACAGACCGAGTACTGTCGCCGCGGTGAGCCAATCCTTCATGTCTTCTTCCAGTTCCCTATGGTGTGTTTTCCTTTAGTCACAATATTTAATTTCCTCATGTTCTGCACAGTTCGACGGGGAATTTCCTAATGTTCTAGACACTTCAACGGGAGATCTGACATCATCCTGTTCTTTTACCCTATGGTTGGTCTTGGTCTTATTTGCTGGCTTTCTCACTGCTGACCACACTTCTCAATTCACGACTACTGCAGGTACGTACCTTCCCATGTGTTCCTAATTTCAATTTTTGTATGCTTCATCCAAACCTGAGTTCAACTTTACTACTATCTGAAATTGATATTATCGGTTGCCACAGTCTGACTCTAGGAACTCAGTTTCATGCTAGGATTCCATGTATTTAGTACATGATTTGGCAAGAAACCATTGCGATTTATTCCCATTACCCTTCGCTATTAAAAGTAAAAAATGCTCAGACTGGTTGAGAAGAAGCCTTACATTTACATATTTTTATAGGCTAAACACGGCATAGGATTTAATCAGAAATATAATCCAAACCTGAGTTCAACTTTACTACTATCTGAAATTGATATTATCGGTTGCCACAGTCTGACTCTAGGAACTCAGTTTCATGCTAGGATTCCATGTATTTAGTACATGATTTGGCAAGAAACCATTGCGATTTATTCCCATTACCCTTCGCTATTAAAAGTAAAAAATGCTCAGACTGGTTGAGAAGAAGCCTTACATTTACATATTTTTATAGGCTAAACACGGCATAGGATTTAATCAGAAATATATAAATGTGTCATCGCAATGTGTGAGCAGAAAGTAAAAGACAACAAAAAAATCATACAACTATTTCTAGGATCACCCCTGATCTGCTCTTTCATATATGAAAAAAGCGGTTTCTTGCTAACATTTATTACCATACGAATGTGCCATTTTGCTGCATGAGCACCTTAAATTTTTTACAGTTGTAATAATGTAAATATAAGGCTAATAAGCATTGAGCATTCAGAGCCCCTGTATACTCTATATTACATATATTGCCATCTGAGGTAATTGTTTTTTCCTAATAGTGCATTTTAGATAACTATAGAAAGTGTCGTTTTGTGATAGTACATTACAGCTTTGTCCCGCCTATATCTCTATCGATACCCTTGATTTGTTAGATCCTGCAAAATGGATAGCGCGGAAAGTTCTTCACATAATTCAGATAGGCATCTGGCACCGCCTGCCGGTGAACATACACGAGGTCTTCCACGTGGACGTGGCCGACCACGTCGTTCCTCATTACCGCCTAATCCGACTCCTCGACATAACCCATATGCTACTGCTGAAAACCGTCGGACGCGTATGCATCTGACACCTAAAAACAAAAAAAGAGGTTTGTTAGTCACATTATATTCCTTATGATATATTATCATTCATTATAATGTCCTCCTATTAATTTCACTTTGTGTTGCTTCATATTGATTAAGAAACTAGCTCTGGAGAAGGACATTCAACACCCCAACCATTAAACGAAGAACCATCTACATCAACCTCACACACACAAAATATGATCTTTACCCATAATCGTAAGCTCATGTTTGAATACCTTTTTTCCCCTAAAAACTTCAAAGCCAATCGTATTTGTAATAAATCTTTCTCTTTTCGGCTCATCTACTAGGAACTATCTTTGAACCCTTAAACCTTGGAGGCCCCAACCATTCATGCAGATACTGTGGTGCTCTATTTTGGTACGAAGAGCGTGTGCGTAGGGAAAGACATACTCAATCTCCAACATATAATTTGTGTTGCAAAGGGGGGAAAGTTTTCCTGGAACCATATGATCCTCCGCCTCAACCCCTATTGGATTTATTTACTTTGCAAGATAGCACACTCTCAAAACATTTCTTTGATCATATTCGTCAGTATAACAGTATGTTTGCAATGACTTCAATGGGAGCAAAAGTTGATGAATCTGTAAATGATGGTAAAGGCCCATACGTTTTCAAGATTAGTGGCCAGCCCTGCCACCGCATGGGTTCTATGAGACCAGCTGAGGGCAAGAGACCAGAATATGCACAATTATACATGTTTGACACAGAAAATGAGATTTCAAACAGAATTAAAGTTGCTTCTTCTTCACGCACTTCTTCGTCTTCAAGCACCGCTTCATCTTCACGTAATACATTCCAGCCTAATGAAGCCATTGTTCAGTCGCTCATACAAATGTTGAACACACATAATCCCATTGTCAAGTTATTTAGATCAGCAAGCCAAAGATTAGCTGGAGATGATTCAGACCGCTTCCGCATCAGGCTATATGGCAAGCCTAATGCCCATGGAGATATCTATAGTGCTCCAGTCGCGTCTGAAGTTGTTGGATTAGTTGTTGGTGATATAGGGTCAACTAATGTGGGAAGGGACATTATAATTGAAGACCATTCATCGAAACTGCAACGGATCAATGAAAAACACCCCAAGTTCATGTCCATGCAGTATCCTTTATTATTTCCATATGGTGAAGATGGTTTTCATGATGAGCTTATGTACAATCAGACGCAACGTGGTTCGTCTAATCAGCGCCAGAAAGTCACAATGCTACAATATTATGCATATAGGTTGCATGATAGGCTAGGTCAATTCAATACTCCATTACGTGGCAAAAGGTTAACCCATGCTTATGATGTGGATGGCTATTGTTGTGTTGAAACCTTCCGCGTAGCATTCTATCGCAAGCCTAGCTTCCAACGTAAATACAGATCATCGCCCTATAGTACTTTGGCCAATTCTGTTTCAAAAGGTATTAGATCTGGATCTTCTATTGGTCAGAGGATTATATTGCCTTCCTCATTTACTGGTGGACCTCGCTACTTATACCAGAACTACCAAGACTCCATATCTATTTGCAGAAAGTATGGTTGCCCAGATTTGTTTGTCACGTTCACATCAAATGCTAATTGGCCTGAAATTATGGAGGCTTTATCCTCCATTCCAGGACAACAACCATCTGACCGTCCAGATATTGTCAATCGGGTATTCAAAATGAAACTTAATATTTTAATGGATGATATTAAGAAGAGGAAATTCTTTGGACCCATAAATGCAGGTAATAAGAATTTTCTTAGACATACTCACACCGCATGACATAACTTTTTACAAACTCTTAAATTATTTTACTTTGCTGCAGTTATCTACACAATTGAATTTCAGAAGCGTGGCCTTCCACATGTTCATATCATTATATGGTTGGCCAAAGAATCCACTTTAGATGCACAAAAGATAGATTCATATATCTCAGCTCAGCTCCCTGATCCTACGAAAGATCCAATAGGATTTGATGCTGTATCTTCTTTTATGGTGCATGGCCCTTGTGGTGCTTTGAACAGTTCATCACCATGTATGTCAGATGGAAAATGCACAAAATTTTACCCAAAAGATTTTTGTGAGAAAACTGTTGTACGGGAAAATGGTTTCACAGAGTACGCACGGCCAAACAACAAAATTACTACTACGAAAAATAAAGTTGACATTGACAACAGATATATTGTTCCTCACAATGTTGACTTAGTGGTTAAGTATCAAGCTCACATAAATGTAGAGAAGGTTAATCATGATGGTATGCACAAATATCTTTTCAAGTATGTGACAAAAGGATTTGATTGTGCTAGAGTTGGGCTCCAATCTAATTCTTCGACATCAGACTCATCTTCTCAAATAGTAAATGAAATTGATAATTATTTAGAGTGTCGTTGTGTCACACCAAATGATGCTGCATGGCGTTTGCTGGAATATGACATTCACCATACAGACCCTTCAGTAGAAAGGCTCCCTGTTCATCTTCCTCTTGAGAATAATGTTATTTACTCCGAAGATGATAATCTCGAAGAAGTCATTGAAGACCCAAAAAATATGAAAACTAGATTGACTGCATGGTTAGAGGCTAATATTCAACACCCTGCAGCTCGGCAACACACTTATATTGAATTTCCAGAATATTGGACATGGCACCCAAAAGATAAATACTGGGATTATCGTCGAGGTCCTCAAAAGAAAATTGGCCGGATTGCTCATGTTAACCCTTCACAGGGAGAAACTTACTATTTACGCATGTTGCTCCACATAGTTAAAGGCCCAACCTCCTTCTCGGAAATACGGACCGTGGTTTGCCAAGAATATCCTACATTTCGATCTGCATGTGAAGCTTTGGGTCTCCTAAGTGATGACCAAGAATGGTCCAATGCTTTAAAAGATGCAGCTCGGTGGGCATTACCATTCCAATTCGTCACACCTTGTTTACGTTGTTACTTTTTGTGACGAATTAACCTGTCAAACTTTTGAGGAACATGCATCACAAATGTCCAGATATAACATATCGGTTGAATCGCAATCGTTCCTCTCGGTTGAGCAATTCATCACTGAATTCATACGCCAACTCTTCTCTTCTCATTGAGCTAGATAAGTTGCTAAGGGACTCTGGATATTGCTTATCCCATTTCAATTTGCCTCTCCCGGATGATATAGGGAATGTATCTACACAAAATAGACTTCTGTTGGACGAACTAAGCTATGATATTCCTGACATGACATCCACTTTGGATGACAATATTTCAAAGCTAAACAAAAACCAGGAGATGGTTTTCAAAGCCATTTCTAATTCTGCCATGAATAATGAAGGTAAAACATTCTTTGTTTATGGGTACGGAGGAACTGGAAAAACTTTTCTATGGACCACTTTGCTTTATTATCTCCGAAGCCAAGGGAAAATTGCATTGGCTGTTGCATCATCTGGAATTGCTTCCCTGTTGCTCCCCGGGGGTCGAACACCTCATTCACGTTTTAAAATTCCTTTAGAAATTTCTCAGAACTCGATGTGTAGTATCAAGAAAAATACACATTTGGCAGAACTTATTGAGAACACATCTCTTATTGTTTGGGATGAAGCGCCAGTGAATCATAGACATTGTTTTGAAGCCTTGGACCGCACCCTCAGAGATATATTGTCTGATAAAAGACCCAATGCAGAAAACATGCAATTTGGAGGTATCACTGTTGTTCTTGGTGGTGATTTTAGACAGACACTACCGGTAATAAAAAATGCAACAAAGCAACAAATTCTAAAATCATGCATTGTTAACTCTTACCTGTGGAACCAATGCACAATTCTACAATTGAGTGAAAATATGAGGTGACATCAGCAGCCTCTCCATTTCGAGGAGGCATTAGCGATTTCTTGATTGGCTTTTACGAGTTGGAAACGGAAATGAACCTTTTGTGCCTATTCCAAATCAGCCCAACAATTGTTTTATAGAGATTCCTCACTATCTCCTCTGCCTCAAGAATCTAGGAATATAAATGGGTTGGTGTCCTTTGTTTACAACTCTGGTTGTGAACGGCAAATATTACATCATATTTGTGCGATCGGGCAATACTTGCACCCACCAATGATGATGTTACTAAAATAAATAGCAGAATGATTGCTCATTTCGATACAAGTGAGATGTCATATTATAGCTCAGATTCAATTGATGACAGTTGTCGTAATCTTTCTACTCTAGAATCATTGTACCCAACAGAATTCCTAAATACTGTGAAGATACCTGGACTTCCTGATCATGTGCTACATTTGAAAATTGGTGTTCCAATCATGCTTCTGCGTAATCTTGATCCATCTAGGGGCCTATGTAATGGTACTAGGCTCATTGTTACACAACTGACTGGTCGTATCATAGAAGGAGAAATTATAACAGGAAAAGCTATAGGTTCAAAAGTATATATTCCTCGCATTGTTACAACATCAACTCAGTCTAAGTGGCCTTTCAAATTAAGGCGTCGCCAATTTCCTGTTCGAGTTTCATATGCTATGACAATAAACAAAAGTCAGGGGCAAACCCTAAACCGAGTTGGTCTCTATTTGCCATCTCCTGTCTTCTCCCATGGCCAGTTGTATGTTGCATTTTCTAGGGTTACATCACCGGAGGGATTACGGGTCTTGATTGAAAACAGTCCAACTTCTTATGAGCATTGCACACATAACGTAGTATATTCAGAAGTATTCAGTCAACTTAGTAGGCACATAAGCTAAAAGTGGAAGGTATTTTTTCAACTTGAGTGTATTTTATGATCTAAATGATCCAAATAATATTTTGCACACTACAATTAGTTTTTTTTCCACCTAATGCTCTTTTTTTGGTTCAGAAATATCTCAGCTATGGAGTCACCTACAAATCTGAAAAGCATAACTGTAGGACAGCAAGATTGCAGGGTATTGGCACGTCTAATTAGACTATGGGATGCTATAAACATGAATCCAAAATACGGAGGTGGTTTGATCAGCATTGATGGTGTTCTTTTAGATGAAGATGTATGTACATTCTATTATTTTCGTCTATTCGAACTTGCAAGTGTACATGTTTTTAAAATATTATACTAATTTTACACATCCTATTTAATGCTTCTATCAATGTGCAGGGAGCCATGGCACATGTAAGTGTGCCCAAAAGGTTTGAAAAACAATTCCGCCATGTACTTGCTCAAGGCTCCGCCTACATTATTACAGATATTGCAGCTATTGATATTAGAAGCAAGCCATATGTTTATCACCATCGAAATATATGCAATTCAAGCATGACACTAAGGTCCATCCACTATATTCAAGAGGAGAAAAATACCGCACTTTCCTTTGATTTTGTCCTTTTGAAAAGATGCCGAAAAAGCAATTGACTCAAAACCTCTCCTAGGTAACATGTTCTTTCTTTATTTATCTTCTACCTCCATCCTTTAATGCTTAATAACTTTTTAAAACATACTTGGTCCTTTTAGATATCATTGGAGTTATAAGTGATGTTGGACCATATGAGTATGCTAGCCCAACGTCTCAGAACAAACTTCGAAAGATCAAAATTCGCAACCTAGAGTATTTTTCTCTGCTACCACCGTCACTTCATTTTTCTCCTATAAATATCTATCCTTTGTCTGAATAAGTATACATTTCTTTCCAGTGAACAAACACAAGAATTAGTTCTATGGGGGATACATGGAGAATCATTTGACGAAAACACGGCACTTCAGAAATCAAAAGAAGGAATTGTCATAGCCATTTTTGCTGGTATAACTGCAACATTACAAAAGTTCAAAGGTAACTGATCAGCGAATATTGATAACAAAATTAATTAACATTATTATTTAAGAATCATAATAACCACATATGCTTCTAGGAATTGTACAAGGTTCCTCAAGTTCTGCAACTCAAGTCTATCTTAACCTCGATATACCTGAAGTTCAAAAGTATAGTAGCAGGTTCTCTCTCTCTTTCTTTGCTATTTTTATATGCATTTTCAGTCTCACAAGACAACATACTAATGTCTGATATGGATTTTTCTCAAGCTATAAATGGAAATATCCAACTCTAGAGAAGCAGATCCCTCGGGTGACACAATTATCTCCTCTTGAAGCAGCAGGGAAACTGTACACCATTGGACAAATATCTTCTCAGCCGACTTCGTCTTTCGAGGTCAATACTTTATGCGATTTCTTATAAATTACCGACTCCGCATTTTATTAATACTGCAACCATTTTTTTGTCATAAGGGAGGAGCAACATTCTGTACAATTGCCAAAGTAACGTCAATAATCACATCAGTCAAGTGGTATTACAAAGCATGCAAGCATTGTGGGAAAGGATACAACAACATGTCAGATAGTGCAACATGTACCTGTCAATTTCCAGTTCCGCGCCCAATGTACCACATATCTCCTTGAAATGTAATCCTTATCAAATTACTATTATATTATTCATGAACATAACAATTTTTTCATGCTTTAGGTACAAACTTCCTCTTACACTAACAGATAACTCAGGAAGTTTGGATGCGATTGCTTTCTCTAAAGTAGCCGAAGACTTAGTTGAACGTCTTGCTGAACAAGTTTGTATGAACATGAAGATAGATGCTGCAGATCATGTCATTACCCTTGATAATGCCATTGGTAAAGAAAGATTATTCTATATAGGAATGAGTACTGCATCTGTTGGAAAGTATCCAATAGATTATGTCCTCAAGAGAAGTTTTCCCGTGGAAAATTCAAACTTGGTGCCAATGCTGACTACTCCAAAGGTTTGCAACTTAATTCATATTGTGTTGCTACAAGAAATTATCCTGCAGTTCACATTTCACTCATGTTATAAATATTTTCAGACATCTCCAGGCCAAGACCTTACTACCAATCCATGTCCAAACCTAAGTATCCAAAGGTTTGCCTTCAATTCTATAGTTTAAGTTACACACTCTATCTAGACATCCTGACAAAACCTGAGCTATTTGCAGTTCAACCGAGAGTACCCCACAAGAGATGCAAAATGCTACACCTCCATTTCACAAACCAGAAGATATTACCACCGACAAAAACAAGCTCAAGTAGTCTTTTATTTATAATGATGTATTGAATTCTTCAGAATAAACAATGATTTCAACTAACAAATATTTTTTGCAGCAACTCTCTGACAAAACGAAGTATTCAATTTCCGGAACATGAAACACCAAACAGAAAAAGGTACCTAAAGATAAAACTGTTACATTAGATGAGGTAATTTCTCACCCATGCAACTTTTTACATGTCAAAGTGGTAAAGGTGAAGATCTCCTAGCTGGAGCTGGAGAACATGAACTTAATAGTGTCAAACGACCTAAGCTAAAGTACGTATGTTCCCTCATATCACATAAGAAGTATCTCTTTGGTCATTCTCATTTGTAGGATAAATAGTAAAATAACATAGGTATTATCAATTTTCATATACGAACATAATTATACAAAATTTTAGTGTATCAATAACCTGAACACACAAACATTACCTTTCTAATACTACTGTTTTTCTACCCACATGCAGGTCATCATCAACCATGGATGGAACAACTGAAGCATAAGATGGCCTCTACCTAAATTAGTTACCATGAAGATCTACTAATAAATACATTTAATATCTTATATTGTAATCCTGAATAATCGAGGATGATCCATTCAGTGTCTACAAGACAATAGTTATTTTTTTGGAAGTTTTAGTTTGATTTCATACCATGCAAAACTCTTCATGAAATTTTCATGTGACAATGTATATCACTATTATGCCTTTGCATATGATCATAATATATTCCAAACAATTCCCGCAACAACGTGCGGGGAATCATCTAGTATCATATATATACCTAAATTGGATATTTCCAATCTTTTCTTTTCTGCCAAATATATTTTATAGATTCTCTTTCAGCATTTCCTTTTCCTTTTAAAATAATTTATCAACATCAAAAGTGGCGCCATATACATGACACATAGTCCAAAGCGTGTATGTTCAAATAATAATACCTTTGGACTTGCACTTTGAAGTAGATCACCATCATCAAATGATCGGTATTCTTTCAAAATCCATTCTTTAGTAATCTTTTAGTGTAGTAAACATTTTACATACATATTCTATTCACCCTTATCATGACTTTCATGATCAAGCTACTTTAGCTTATAAAAGGCGAATCGTGAGTATAACATTACTTTCCAAAACCCTTTTGGATGATTAGGATGTCTAGCATCTCCAACCTTCGCAAATTCTCATCAATATAAGAACATATATTATACTCTATCATATTGCAACAAAACATTGTTTCAGATATCGTTATCTGCCACACATGATGGTTTCTGAAACAATTCTTTCAGCTCCTAGATAAACTTGATATTAAAACAATCAAGAATCGTGGAGGCAAACATGATACTTAAGATACTAACACTGGAATTGTTACTCTCGATTTAATACCAACTATTAAATTTCCCGGAGTAAATAGAGTTTGCTGAAAGTTTGCAATAGGACTTTAAACTTTAGATTGACACTCAACACAATACGATACCAGTTCGTAAAGTATATATCCAGAATTCTATAGTTCTATTATCTCAATTATAACTAAGTATAAGGCGGTGAACGAATGCCAATGACTACAACAAATTATGCAAATTCACTTTGATTTAATTTATTTTAAATTGAGTTCTACTAATGCAAATTAGAAATAAACTCCCACTCAAAAACGACATCCCTCGTGTCTTTTTGGTGATTACATGAACCAAATCCACTACACCAAGTCCGATCATCACGTGAGTCGGTATAGCTTTAAAGGCGAGCATCAAATGGTCAGCATATCAAAACATATGACTCATGCTTAACCTTTCGGTCCGTGTTCCGAGGCCATGTCTGTACATGCTAGGCTCGTCAAGTAAGAACCTTAGCATTCGCGTGTGTAACTGTCTTACACCCGAGATATGCTCGTGGATTCAAGTACACCCGATCATCACGTGATGTCTTGAAGCGACGAAACATTGTCGGTGCATACTTAAGGAAGAACACATTCTTATCTTGATATCTAAATGAGGGATCATCTTATTTTGCTAATAAAACGCCAAACAAGCAATATAAGATGCTATCAAACATCACATGTTTATTAGTGAAATGTTATGGTTCCCTTGAGATGATCTCTATCATGTGCATCGTGGTATGATCACTATCATACCTATATGTGTAAATCCAAGGTCTATGGAGTTTACACACTATGTGTGTTGTAAGAGTATCATCTCATACTTCTACTTACAACACTACCATATCATAACACTAGCCCAGCAACAATCTAAACTAGACGCCTCTAATTTATCCATTGCAAGTTTTACGTGGCTTAGGGCTTTTGAGATAGAACCGTTCTTACCTACGAACATGAACCACAACGAGGATAACCAAATTGTTGACAACTCGTTGCAAATTAGATATTGACTATAGTAGGAGAGACAGACACCCGCTAGCCACTTATGCAAAACTAGTTGCATGTCAAGCGTGGAACAGGTCTCATGTGCGAGGACATGTAAAGTTTGTCCGGGCCGCTTCATCCCACTATGCCACCAATATCCAAAGTACAACTAAGAAGCAACAAAATGATCATCATCGCCTACATACTCATATGTGTACTACCCGTGCAAAGCATCTACGCATAGATCCGGCTCTGATACCACTGTAGGGTTCGCAGCATAGAAAACAAAAATTTTCCTACGATGGAAACAACTATGTACCAAGATCTATCTACTAGATACAAACAATGGGCGGATGTATATCCGTAGAGAACATACCCTTGAAGACCGACAAAGCTTAACGAGTCCAAACTCGTGGTTGGTGTAGACGATCTCTTGCCGATCTCAAGATCGAGAGGAAGTCCTAGTGCCGCAAAACAGCAGCGCATCCGTGCTCGCACACACGTTCGAGGCACCGAGCAACCTCCGCCTCCTCGCTCCAGCGATGCAGCGGAAGCACAACTCTTTCTTGCCGAAAAGCCACCGGGAACATGTATCTTGCTAGTCCGAGACCATGGGGATAAATTCTAGAGGGGGAGAGAGATCCTTCACGAGGAGGTGTGTGAGACAAGTGAGGAGGGGGGCTCCTTTTATAGGATGAGGGGGCACCCAAGGGGTGGCCGCCCGCCATGGGGCTGCCCTCCTCCTTCATTCATGTGGGTGGACACTCCACTCAAAAAATTCCCTTTAAATTCCCCCCACTCAAAAGTCCACTCAAATTCCCATTAATTTTCCACCAAATTTAATGCAAACTCTCATTAAATAAAACTCTTTTATTTTATTCAGAATTTTGTCAATTACTTTAATGACAAACATTCACAAATAACCCCTTGCTAGAATTCCATTTCACATGCATAACCACTTTATGTAATTTCACCCGAAAACCTGTTTCGGTATCTAGTGAAATAAATTCCTGCGCTTGTTTATTCTTTCGGCATGAAACTTTTGCTCCAATTGGATGTCGGTGTCACTTAAGTGTGTCACCCTACGGTTCGTGAATAATGTGGACATGATCGAGACCCCTCTCGGATCAATAATCAGAAGCGGGATCTGGAGACCCATACTGACTCCCACACATTCAACGATGACTTTCTTGTGATCGTCGGAACCTTTTACACTAGTATCTTAATCCTTTTGTTTCGCGATATATTACATGTCCGAGATTCGATCATCGGTATCTCCATACCTAGTTTGATCTCGTTACTGACATGTACTCTTTTCTCGTTCCCGTGATATAACATTCTAGTGATCAAATCACTTGCTTGCAAGCTAACCAATGTGATATCACCGAGAGGGCCCAGAGCATATCTATCCGTCATCGGGATGAACAAATTCCACTCTCGATCCATGGGCCTCAACATAACACTTTATTAGTTCTGAATCCATCTTTATAATCACCCTGTTACGGTGTGACGTTTGATGTTATCAAGAAACTCTTCCGGTGTTAGTGATTGACATGATCTTATGGTCTAAGGATTAGGATCACTTCGTAATTTGTTATAGCAATATAAACTCAATGACTTTGATCGTAATGCTATACTTCGGATGAATGTTCATCACATCATTACACTAATGTTGTGATCCCGTTATTAACAACATCCAATGTCCATGATCAGGAAACCTTGATTATCTTGTTAATCAACGAGCTAGTTTATGAGAGAGGCATAACTAGGAACTTTCTGTTTGTTTATTAAACACACATGTATTAACGTTTCCGTATTAATACAATTATAGCATGTACAATAAACATTTATCATAAATAAGGAATACGATAATAACCACTTTATTATTGCCTCTCGGGCATATTCCCTTCAAAGTCAGCTTATAAGTGACTACCATATAACAAAACCAGAGGTGATCGATTTTGGCCAACAGAAACCCGGATGTCCACAAACCTCTCTTTGACGGAAACGCTAGGGGATAGTTCCGGCTATATGGCAACGGAAACCGGGTCTACAACACTCGGGTGGAAAATGCATGGCTGTCCTGCGGTGTCTAATGTATGGAGCGCCTCCGGATACAAAGACGACTATCTACACATGTTTGAGAGCACATGCGGCGAGATCGTCCTTAGGTTTTGACGACAGTTGTTGCAGTGTTTGGACCAACATATCTGACAAAACCAAATGAAGAAGATACAAATCGGATTTTGGCACAAAATCCAGCTAGAGGATTTCGTGGGATGCTTGGTAGCATCGATTACATGCACCGGGTTGAAATATTTGCATGTTTGCTTGGCAAGGTCTCTACAAAGGCCATACCAGAGAGTATAGTGTGATACTTGAAGCTGTGCCATCCTAGTAGGAGTGTCAGATATATAAACTGTTATGTGATCATGCACAACATGATCATCAAGAGTTAGCCGGCAGAACCAGTGGTTGATGACCATCCATATGATCACCAGAAACCACTAGCTCAACTAGATCAAGTGTCGTCCAAGTTTACTGCCTTCGTTGCAATATATCAAGAAATCTACAACCGAGAGATTCATGCTGAGCTTTAAAATGATCTACTGGAGCACCTCTAGGTGCTCAAAGGAAACTTGCCATGGTTATTTGATTTTTCTATCTGGATTCTTCTATTAATAATAGTATATGTGTATTTGGCCTGTTGTGTGTGACTATTTTTATTTAAAACTATATAATAAGTTTAAATTATATTGTTCAAAACTATGCTATTTATCTCTAGTTTTTTGAAGAAATCTAAATTTTGTTGGTGGCGGCTGTTTTGGACACGGCGTTGTGGCGGTCCTCCCACAATTTAGTCAACAACTCGACGCTCCACATGGGTTGTGCCGGTTATACTGCTAGGCCGTTTGTTCGCGTGTTTTTTATCTTATTTAACAAAAACCATTACTATTTTTTGATCTTATCGCTCTCGTTTAACTGAAATGTTTTGCTTTTCCGAGCATTTAGTCGATAATAATTATAAACGACCTTTGGTGGCATGATGTACTACTATGGAAACCAAATCTGGATTACATTGTGCTCTGGCGTTGTTGCGTATTGGACATAAAATTGTGTGCCATCCAACTATATCTTTGGAAGTTGGTTGCGCGATTCGGAGATCACCGGCGCCCGTTGGCGCAGCAGGCGCACGCGTCAGTCTCCGGCGGGAGCTCGCATGCGCATCGGGGTGGAGGTTATTAGGGCACACACGGTGTGTAGCCAAAAGTGGTCCCTTATTTGCTTTTTTGGCTTTTGGAACTAGTTCCCTATATTGTGAAGGTGGTTCCAACTTGAGCAAAAGAGAAAACCGAAGCAAGAGGGTGCTCCGATTTCAAATATGGTTGCAAATTGATTAGCCAACATGTGTATGACATGTGTCCTCTGCTCATATCTTAGACAAAAAATAAGGCTATTTTTGTTAAGGATGGAAACACATGTTGCAGAAATTTAGAATAGCTATATTGTGAAGCTGTAGCCAAATTGCATGGTGAAGCTAAATTCAATTTTTTGTCAGATTTAACTATAGTAACATTGTGGCTGACCTTAGAGCAAGGACAATAATCGTAGTCGACCGCCGGCTATAAGCCCATGCCAACTCAACTAGAGTCATCACGCTAGATTGTCCATACTCTTAGATTTACTCTAGTTAGTATTCAAGTATTTAATGTTTGCATGTTTCGAAATGGGCCAGCGATACAAAATGCATGCATACGCCTGTCTAGCGCCAGTAGCAGGCTGCAAGTAGGCGATAGTCTGCTAGATTTCTGCGTGCAGCCGGGCGCTTGGTATATCGCCCGCTCTCTTCTCTCTCTTGCTTTCTCTCACCTCCATCTAGTATTTTGCTGAGCTGGATTAGTTTATAGCCTGCTGACTAAGCACTATTATACCTGCTCTTAAGAGATGAGAGGTCTTTGAATTGATTGCTGCATGCATGTTACTGCTACTTGCATGTACCCTGTTCCTGCCAAATCAAGAAAAGCTCCCCTCCCTGCTGGCCTGGCCTACCCATCCGTTCGTCCACTCCATCGTGGTTACTAGTACTATGGAGATAGATGATGATCCGTTTTCTCAAGCCTGCCCAATCGCAAGTTGGTTGACAGATCGAGTGGCAGTAACTGCATGTACGGGTCTCCTCTTCCTAAGATGAGAGTGCGCAACAACAAACCCAATATCATCATCGCAAAAAGACTCAAAATATAAGGTTCAAGAACTGGGAACAGGAAGAGTGGCGCCCCTCCCCCTGGCTAGGAGGAATGTGGTTCCCTCTGATGTCACTCATGGTGCATGCCGGAGGGCCGGACAAAAATGGGCCTTGTGAGCGGTGCCTGATCGTGATCGGTGTGGGGGGAATGGATGCAACCCAAGAGCAGGATGGATGCTTCCTTCTCACGCCTGCCTGCATGCGTCGATCGAGCAGCAAGCTACAGCTACAGGAGCAGCCGGCCGGCGGGGCCATGGCATACATAACTCCATGATAGTGCATGGGACCTCCTCCCTGGCCGGCGGCCGTGCGCTGACAATCGGTCACGACGCCTCGTCACCACCACCCCGTGTCGGGTTGGCTCCCATCATCGAGTGCGTACTCTGCAAGCACCAACGACTTAACTCCTCCCTCTCCTCTCCCCTTTATTCATTCGTCACGCACAACAAATCAGACACACGCTTCTGTTTACCGAAGTGTTTGTACGTCCCCTAAACCGATTTGGTTCTAATCTATTCTTGCTTCGTCAGATGGGAGATCGGCCGTCAACACATTCGAATCTTAGGGACGGACTCGTAAGTCTAAGTCAAGAAAATGGTTCCGTCGAGAGAGGTCCCTTGCACACAGTCCATCTGCACCTGACGTAACGCTTGGGCATGTTAGGACGGAGAGGTCCCGGGTCCCTGTTCGGGACCGCTACACTTGATTTTCCTGTGTGTTGACCCGATGAATACACGAGAGATCAATGGAACCACCCAAGACTTTGTGGTCGCTATGCGTTGGTCGACCCCGCTCGCCGTTTCCACCGAGCCCTGCGAATATAAATAGGGACCGGCCGCCAGCACCAACTCCTCGCCGTTTCCTTCCTCCCTCACCATGGACAACCTCCCTATGACCTGGGCCAACCTCAGCAAGTTCTCCCTCGCCACGTATCCCCCTTCTCCCCCTTCCCCTGCCCTGCCGGGCACCGGTGAATCGTCGGAGGGGAACAGGGACATGGGAGAGTTGGTGCCGAGAGAGGCGGAGTTGGTGGCGCAGGCCGAGGCGGACGCGGCGGAGCGGGGCGCGAAGGCGTAGGCCAAGGTGGAGGCGGCGGAGGGAGAAGTCAACAGCGCCGACGCCGCACTACGTCCTGGAAAAGTACGTCCGCGTGTTGTACACGACCTTCAAGACCAGGGAGGACGCCAGCTGGCAACCCGCCGAGCAGCTTTGGCTGGAGGCTGAGGAGGTGGCGAGAGAGGCGGAGGCGGCCGTCGAGGACCGCGACGAGCGGAAAGCGCAGCAATCGCTGGCGGCCGAGGAGACCGCCCGGCTTGCCGCTGAAGCCATGATGGAGGGGGAGAGGAAGCGGCAGGACGCGCAGGAGACGGTGGAGGCCGCGGCCTTGTGCAACGTCTTGTCCAAGGCCACCGCCGAACGATGCGAGTTGACCGAGGCGATCAAGCGGGAGGTGGTGGCAGAGGCCGTGGCCTTGGCCAAGAACGCCGCCGCCCAACGGAAGGACCTGGCTGATGTGCATGCGGCGGTGCGGTGGGAGGTGCTGGCGGGGGTGCTTAATGTGACTCAGATCACTGTAGAGCTTTGTTGGGAAACCCTAAAAGGAAGGTATGATGAACACATCAGTAAGTCTTACCTCAATAAGAAACCAAAGTTATCGAACTAGTAGGAGGAAGGAAACGACCCCAAGGTATTGCTAACAACTTGGAACCTGCACAACACAAACTCAAGACTTTTCCCCAACGAACAGTGAGGTTGTCAATCTCACCGGTTTGCTGAAAACAAAGGATTAAACGTATAGTGTGGAAGGTAATGGTAGATTGCATAAAGTAAACAATAACAGTGAATGATGTATCAATGTAAAGATTAAACCGGGGTCCACAGTTCACTAGAGGTGTTCTCTTTAAGATAAACAACATAACATGTTGGGTAAACAAATTACAATGGGGCAATTGACAGGACAGAGCAAGGCATAACAATGCAATACTAGACATTCATGATCCTATGAGATTTTATTGATCATTAAAACAATATACATAGACCGCCATCCAACTGCATCTATGACTAGTAATCCATCTTCAGGTTATCATCCGAATCCCCTCCAGTATTAAGTTGCAAGCAACAGATAACTACTTTAAGCAATGTGTGTAAAGTGAATAATACAATTGTTTCATGAACAAGAGATTATTGTTTTCTCCCTAGTAGCAACAACATATCTACAACCTTAGATATTTCTATCACTTTCCCATATTCAATAGAGGCATGAACCCACTATCGAGCATAAATACTCTCTCTTCGAGTCACTAGCATCTATTTGGCCAAGATAGCTACTAAAAACGGAGAACATGCAAGATCTCAAATAACACAGACATGATAGAATCAATAATCATAATACATGATAGAATAAATAATCAATCTGACATAGTAATCTCAATATCCATCGGATCCCCACAAACACAACATGCATTATTAGAAATAGATGGTCTTGATTATGAACGGAGCTCACAAGATCTAAATATAGTAGCACAAAGGAGGAGAAACAACCATCTAGCTATTGTATGGACCCATAGTCCAAGGTGGAACTACTCACGCATCATATCAGAGGCTGGAATGGTGATGAATAAGGCCTTCGGGATGATCTCTCCTCTCTGGCAGGGTGTCGGGAAGAGCTTCAGATCCCTCGATCTAGGGACGATGGTGGTGGCTCTGCATCTTCGTGGAGATCTGATCGGGTACTTAGGGTTTTGGCATTGGGACTTTAAATAGGCGAAGAGGCGAGGCAGGAGGGCGGCCAGGGGGGCCACACCCTGCCCAGGCGCAACCTAGGGTGGGCCCGTGCATGGGTGGGTGCGGCCACCCTGTGGCACCCCTCCAATCGCCCTTTGGTCTTTGTGTTCTCCTCGGTGAAATATTGACTTTGGCTTTTGTCCCGTCCAATTTCGAGAAAATTTTCTTATTAGCTTTTCTGAAACCAAAAACAGCAGAAAACATGCAACTCGCACTGTGGCAACTTGTTAATAGGTTAGTCCCATAAAATGTATAAAAATACCTCAAAGTGTAGATAAAGCATAGCAAAGTGGATATTAAACAAGCATGGAACATAAAAAATTATAGATACGTTTACGATGTATCAAGCATCCCCAAGCTTAACTCCTGCTCGTCCTCGAGTAGGTAAGTGATAAAAAGAATAATTTTTGAGGTGACTTGCATCATCACAATCAATATCAAACCATTTGCAAGCATTTAAAGCTAGGATCAAAATACTCTAAACATGAGCATGAAAGATAAAGTTCTAACAGTAAGACATAGCAACTATGCTGCAACATGAAAGGATACGAACAAAGATTCATGAATAATAATGCATTGAAGGACGTTTGTTTGTTTCACATACAGAAAACATAGCATAGTGGCATTCATCTTGTCTCTCATGGAGTAGCAAAACATAAATGCATAGGACACCTTCAAAGTTCATAAGAGTGACTAGATACAAATAGTACAAGAACAAGTAATATCAACAATATGAATCAATCAATAAGTTTTGGGACAATGCACATAGAACTAAGAATGACAACTATGCTCTCTTAACTGGTGCCTAAGGATAGAAGGTGGAGAGTCAATATAAAAGTGGAAGAAAGGCCCTTCAAAAGGGAAGCAGAGATTTCAAGTTTCATAAAGAGCTTCCAAAAATTATGATACTTGTTAGCTTTCAGCTCTCATTGCCCTTATCATAAGAATCTTGAAGTGATTAAGGTTAAAGTGAGCAAAGTATGGAGTATATGATTGACAAAGTATAAGTTGGCAATCTCATGTCCCTTGAGTACGAGGGCCTCTCCTCATGCTACTCAACTTTAGCTACCGGTAAGTTCTTATCATATAGTAAGTACATGTGTATCATAGAGAACCTCCAACGGGGTACCCCTTGCCCCATGATACATGTGCTATCACATATTAAAATGACAAGGCAAGCAGACAATGAGCATGTCAACAATCTTCTTATTTACCATGGGAAAATGGTGCTTTTTTCTCTCTTTCCTCTTTTCTCATCTCTTTTTTTCTCAATCTCTTCTCTCTCTCTCTCTCTCTCTCTTTATAAGAAGAATGCTTCATAGATTGCTCACTATGGTGATGCTGCAAGTTTCCAACATGATTAGGCATGGCTTAGGCTAGCGGCCCAAACGTTTCTCTAACACATATATGTAACACCCTCAGAATCGGCCCTATGCAAGTTTCAGCGCTTCCCGCCAAACCCGCATAGAAACGATTCAAAGGTGCCCACCAGGCACTTGCGTGCGGGTGGAAAACGAAGTAATATCATTACACAATAGTCCTCGATGGAACCCATAAAACATATATATATATATACAACAGCGACTCAATGAGTCAAAAATACAGATATAATATACAAAGATCCAAATCACCTTGAAAATGATAGAGCGTCCGACTACGGTCAAGATGCAAATGGGGCTAAGAGCCCTGGAGAATAACCAATGGCGTCCATAACCCTGCCCAGGCCAAGCCGGAAGGGTAACCCTGCTAACGACGTCGATCTCAAAACCTTCTTAAACAAAAGGGGTGCCGACAAGGGCAAAGGAAAAAGAAGCGGTCGATCGAGGGGCGATGCAGCGAGGCTAGAATTGGCGGTCCTCGCCTACATAGGTATGGTGGATGAGCGGCGTAGCAGCATGCACTAAACAACCTATAGAGACTCGATACAAATAGCGGCTATCAGAGAGGGGTAAGAAAGACCTATTCGGAACCAACCTGATACTACCTCCAAACATACCCATCCTGGTGTTTCCCCCTGGAGACCAAACGAGGAAGTCAACCGAGGAACTCACACCGTTGGCAGTTTTATTTATTCAGTTATCGTTGCAGCAATTACTAGTCAGGTATAGATAGTCATCCTGATATAATAAGAAGTGGGCACTTTTAGTTAACCATTCCGTTGTAGTTGCAACACTTACTAGTCAGATACAAATAGCATGAGATATCCCCAAACCCAGCAGTTGTTGGTACTTTTATTTAGCCATTCCGTTGTAGTGAAGCTGATTACTAGTCATATCGGATACAAGTCAAATTATAACAGTAAACTTTAGTTATAGTTGTCTATGATCGAAGCGTGATCCAAGTCGTCCATAACGCGGACACGGCTTTTCGAAAAGATTTAACCTGGGGTGCACCAAAGTATCCACACGCATCGACCCTTTTTGCGGATCGATTAACATACACCCATCGGTATGTCGGCGGGGCCTAAGTCATGACGTTTCCGGACCCAAAGCAAGTACATGGGGCCACCCACTAAGCTACCATAGCAAGTCGGCGGTCTCGAGACGGACTCGGGGTTTGTGTAGACGGTAGTAACGATGGGAACCCTAAAAGATGACGGGCTTGTCGATACAGTAACGTGTCACGGACCTAAGCGATCTGGTGCTCCTCGCACAATCGTAAATAAAGCAGTAAAGCATGGCATAAGTACAGGATAGTAATAAAGCCCCAAACTAATTGTGGCCCCTAGTGCAGTACTTGGAAGCAGGTACTAAATCGATTGGGGTGCCCATACACCCCACTGGTTAGCGCTCGATCTCGGAACAGTGTCAAGAACTCGGGTCCCTGGGACACCAAAGGAGCTGATTAAAATCCAAATATTGTCTATCACCCACCGGTGCCTCTGCATTTACCTACTTTCAATTTTAGTTATTAAACAATAATTAAAGCCATGATCATCTCCAACATAAAGCATATGGCCGTCTTCCAACAACCGTGGTACTGGACGACACACATCAGCACTTGAGTAAGCAACTACGACACGCAAGTCCAACTATCTACCAAACAACAGGTAATAGGATGTGTCCAAGGCAATATAAGGCTGCAAGGGATGTCCCGGGTACGAAAACTAGAGCATCGCAACACAGATAGCAATAAATCAACAGGAGGGAATAAATACTATAAAACTAAGATAGGTAGAAAGGGGGAGGTGCTCGCCTGAAAACATTGCCGAAGGTTCATCCGAAGATCGGGTCGACACTCACATCAACTCATCGGCCTAATCCGTGAAGAAGCAAAGCACTAGAAGAAACATCGGATGGAATATTTAATACTATGACAGAAGATCGGGCATGATGCATGTATGATGTATGACATGGCAAGATGCGATGCAATTATACCATACTAAGCGGAACCGGGGTCCCGACAATTAAATATATGGTTCTAGTTGTTTAGATACCCCGCATTTTAAATGTGGTATTAACATAGCAAAACATAGCATTGGTTCGCTACACAGATTTAAATGAGGCCAATATTAGACTAGATTTGCCCGCATATGGCCTGCATATTTAATTAGGTGAATCGGCATAAGGCCCCCAAACCACACAAATATGTATGCGACATGAATGATTTAATGCAACAAGTTTATATCATATATTATAAAAATACGGGGCTTGGAAAGGGCATCACACATTAGGGAGTCGGCGATCTTGGAGTTTGCCGAGGGTTCGGGTTTAGGCTCGCCGGGATCGGTCTTCAGATCGGGACATCGGGGCTTCGGTTTTCCGTGTGGCGTTCTTGGCGTCTTCGGGTATGAGGGCGGAGAACTTGACGTTCCGATATGAAGACCTTCGCGTTCCTCCTTGGAGTACAACGAGTCTGTCTCCGGACATCGACCTTGGTGAGGGTTTTGTAGGCGAGAAGGACTTGTCGGATCCCAAATTGATGTTGGTTCCTCTTCCAAAGTTCTTGGTGTTTGATATACTCGCGACAAGATTTAACAGTGTGGCCTGCAAGGCAGCACTAACTGTCACAAATGTTTAGCCCGAACAGGCCACCATCTCACAGAAACATAGGCACCCACACACATGCACGCGCGAATAGCGGTAGGCAAACCAACATGGCAGGGAGGTGCGGCGAGGAAGACAAGCGGCGAGGTCGTGGCTCCAGTGGAGGCGCAAGTTAGGCGGCCCTGGCGGTACACAGAGAAGCACCATGGCGGGGAGGTAGAGGCGGGGCAGCGGCCTGGCCGAAGAGGAGGCGGGTTGGCGCGAAGGATGGCCTCCTGGGGACAGCGAGCCGCACAGAGAACGAGGGGGTGGGGGAGCTTGTCCGGCATGCCGGGGTGACAGGGAGGCGGCCGCGAGTGGCGAGGCGGCAGGCGGAGGTTGCTTGCCGGCGGCGGGAGCTCGATGGGGATGAAGGGTCATGGCGAGGCGTAGCGAGGGCGGCCAGAGACGGAGAAGACGACCGACGGAGCTCGGTGACGCGCGTCAGCAGGCGTGCCTGCGACGGGGAGACGAGCTCGCTGGCAAGCTTGGGCTGGAGAAGAGGGAGGACGTCGCGCGGCTGGAAGGGGAGGCAAGGCGAGGTGGTACACGACGGCGGCAGAGTGGAGCGAGAGGGAGGTGGAGGCAGGGAGGATCGATGCGGGCGGTGCCAGAGACAAGGGTAGCCGGGGACAGCAGGCGTCGGCGGAGAGGAGGCCTCCCTAAAGTGCAGAGGCGAGGAGGAGGGACCTCGTTGGCGCCGTCGAGGGAGGCGCAGGGGCTTGCCGCGGCGACGAGGCGCGGCTGGAAGTGCTTGGCGGCGGGGGATGCGGGACTCAGGGGTTGGTCCTCGCGATGGGGAAAGAGAGAGCGGGGTTGGGCAGGGGATCGTGAGCGGGCTGGGCGAGGTGAGGGAGGTGGGGATAGGACACGTACGCGGGGTGGGGTGGAGGCGGTTTCCAGGGACGCGTCGAGTAGAGGGTTGGTGGGTGCGTCTGTGTCGAGTGATGAGGTGGAGGAAACGGTGAGGTGGCAAGCTGTGGTTGGTCGGGGTGATGTGGAAGGGGCTGTGTAGGCTAGGGTGGGGTAGGTTAGGGATTAGACTAGGTTTTATTTTAGGGCTTGGAGGTGGACGGCCGGGCTTTCGGGCCTGGCAGGCTGCCTCCTAAAAATAAAATAAAAGTTTTATTATTTAAAATGGGGCATTTGAAATCCGTTGATAGACGAAACTAAATAATCCGGAGACCCGGGTTTTAAGTTGAAAACAAAACTAGGCGTTTCGAAAATAGTTTAGACAAAAACCATGCAGGATGATGACGATGCTCAAATGCAATGTGGCATGATGACATGAGCATGGGGTCATGATGATGCAATGCACAAAAACACCGCGATTTTCTAGTAGTGGTTTTTGCGGGGCGCCACAATATACATAACTCCATGGACTTACAAGCTCCCCTTTTATTTCACACTGACGAAATCCGCAAACAAAAGATCATGATATCAAGTGGGTAACATGTACAGGTGCAATGTTGAAAGCATTCTCTATGACAGCATGGTTCTGCTAATTCCCAACTTATAAGTGCAAGCATATACAACATAGATGACACAATGGTTCAAGCTTAGGTGCAAGAAAAATAAAGTGTTTCATCAAGTTTGTGAGAGCTTTAATCACTAATTTTTCACACAACAAGTTTAATTTGATAGATAGAACAAGAATATACTTGGAATGGTGTAACACACTATGCATAGGTATTTATAGTGGACTCTCTGGAATAACTTGGTTTCTTTGGAGTTGGATGCATGAGTAGAGCTTACTCAGTACAAGTGGAGGCTAGTGTCGTGGTGGTGGCACGGCAGATGCCATGGGTAGGCTAATGATTGGGGCCAATGGATGCTAAAGGGATCCGGGGAGGGAAGATGCAGTTACTTCTACACTCAAATGACTAACATGCAAATCTTTATTTCTCCTCTCTGGACTACAAGTGCTCCTCGAGCTGTTTGCAGGAAGAAGAGAAAAGCTACACGAGCATTACGGCCTTGAATGAATCGATCCCCTTCTCAGGAATCCATGCCTATCCTTATAAAGGGGTGCCCTGGCTCCTCTAGGGCTGACGTGGCAAGCATATTCAAAGAATATGCTTGTCCCAATATAGTAACTCGGCGACCTTCTTTCCGTGTCGCCCTTCTAATGACGGCAAAGTTCCAGAGAACCCCACCTGCACGCCTCGGGCTCCGGGTGCCACCTCCGTGACCTCCTTCGCCTTCTGTTGCTCTACGCCTTGTCCTTTGTGCTTGGCTCTGTTCAGATTCTTCCTAGCCCGTGTCTAGGGTTTGACTATTGGCACCTCCTTCTCCTGCAAGCTTCATGTCATTCGTCCCTGTCTCGCTTAACTCGGCTTGGCCTTCACCTGCATTTAGGTTATTCGGACTTACTCGGCCGACTTAACTCGTATGTCAGTCGGGTAGTGTACACCTCCTCCCATAGGTGTCATGGTCGTGCTTATCTCGGCCGACCTTTACATGATTCGGCCGATATAGACAGTAACTCGGCATATGACAGGAGAAACTACTTTTATCTTCCCCTGTCTTGACCCTATCCGGGGTCACCTCCCCAACATTAGTCCCCGAAGCTGGTGTGGTCCTGCTCGTAACCTCGGCCGGGCCACATCAGTTTCCCAATATTCATTTCTCCTCATCTCCGTGTTACTTTTTCCTGTTCGAGGTATCCGTGTAGCTTCTTGTGCACACCTTATCCTACGTGTAACACTCATCATTATTTCCCTAGTTTTTTGTTCCTCTATAGTGCCCACTGACAATGCTACAGTGATTACTGCGCCTGTCGCGTCGGTGCTGCGATGCCTCGCACCGCATCGGTCAGGAGGCCTGATCTTCTCCTGCGTCGTATGGTCTTCGGTGTGGCTCCACTCAGCCACGAGCGGTTCCGTCGCACGCACGATCTACACGATTAACGCTCACACACACGATCCCACTACCGCCAGGGCCGCGCGGTTATAAAGAGGGGCACAGGGCTAGAGGTTTCACTTTCCTCCTTCGCTCGCCGTTGCTCTTCTTCCTCCTCCCGCCCGTGCGTCTGCTCGTGCTCCTGCGGCTGCGCCATCATCGAAATCTTCGACGGCGAGGCCACAACTTCTCTGCTCCATCGACCTCGTCCCCGTTCGCTTGCTCCGGCGCCGTCGCCGGTGAGTTTTTCTGTGGTCCCATTGCCTAGATTTCTCTCTAGATGCATCTGCTGCTTTCTAGATTTACGTGGCGGTTCTTTTCCGCTCCGCCGCCGTCCTCGCTTAGAGCCACGACAGGGCCCTGCGCCTCTAAGCCTTGCTCCGCCGTTAGTTCTTCTTCTGTTGATTCCTCCGGTGACCCTATGTCGAGCTCAGTTAGTGGCGCGCTCGTCGAAGACGACGACGTAGCATCTGGTCCAGAGCGGGGCTCCTGGCAGGGTTCCTCGGTCACTCGTCGTGAGATTGAGTGGCTAATTAGGACTCGTCGGATTCCTGCTGAGGTAGGCTGTCGATTACCCGGCAGCGAATCTTCTTCCGTACTCAACGATGGTGAGTCTGTCGTCTTTATGTCTCACTTTGCTCGCAGGTTTGGTCTTGCCCTTCGATTTTGCTAAAGATTTCCTTGATTACTTCGGCCTTCAGCCGCATCATCTTCCGGCTAATGCCATCGCCTCCCTATCCGCTTTTATCTCGGCCTCGGAAGGATACTTCGGCCTCTGGCCGTCTGTGCACGTATGGTCCAAATTTTTCTAGATCCGATCCAATGTCGTTCCAGACAAATCCCTTCAGCCCTCTGAGAAATTACTCACCGAGTGTGGAGCCGCGTCCATCACACCTCGGAGAAAATCCGAGTTTCCTCGTGTTGCTGGTCTCGAGTCTTGCAAGAAGTGGCATAGATCATTTTTCTATGTCAAGAACACTGGGAAGGAAGACAAGATTCGGCTTCCTGCCTTCTCCATCGGCCCCCCTTCCAAGAGGAATTGGACCTACAACCCCAGGAAAAGCCATGCTTTGGCCGAGGCCTTGAGATTTGAAGGAGTTGTTCACGCTTGTTCTCTGGCGAGATCGATGACCACCTTCGGCAGCCGAATCTGCCTTTCGCGTCCGCGCACAAACTCTGTTATATGAGCGGTCCGCTCGATCCCAACCGAGTCTCATCGGTTGAGCTCGAGGATTATCTTATTTACAAGCGTGTCCAGGCTATCTTCAAGACGATATGCGGAAGGCGGACATGGGGTCAAGCCGTTCACCATTGGAATCCCCTCGAGGTAAGTTTATGCATTTGTGTTTTGCTTTCTAATTGCGTTTGTGACTCCTTTGCTAATTCCTCTTTGTCTCTTTTCTTGTAGAGATTTGCAACAAAAGATCGAAGATGCCGAGGTTCAGCCCTCCGTGGACCGCAGATCGAACACCGGACATGGGAGCCTGACTCGGAGGAGTTTGTTCCCAAGACAGACCTTGCTCCGGCTCGCGCCCGTGGCAAGACCTCGGCCCACGGGGAGGAAGGTGATTCGGACGACGTCCAAATTCTTGAGGTAGTCACCACAATGCCTATCTCTTATGCATTTCCGGATTTTAATTCCCCAGCTAATCAGGCCGGTCAGGTGCACGACGCCAAGCCTCTCGCCTCCCAACCTCCTGCTACCTCGAGTAAGTGTACCGCTCCAGCAGGTGTCTCCGAAGCCGCTCCCAAGAAGCAAACAAAGAAGTCAGCCCAGCACCTTCCGAAGCGTAAAACTATGCCCGGAGTTACTGGGTTAGTTCATTTTCATTTGTATTTCTTGTTTCTCTTTTTCTGTCTTTTGATTTGACTTTCCGTGCTTTCGCAGCGCTCCTCTTTTCTGTTAAGCCCAGTGGTCCAAGTATGTAACACCCTCCGAATCGGACCTATGCAAGTTTGGGCAAAATTCACCAAACCCGCATAGAAACGATTCAAAGGTGCCCACCAGGCACTTTCGTGCGGGTGGATAACGAAGTAATAACATTACACAGGTCCTCGATGGGACCCACGAGCAGATATATATAACGGCGACTCAAAGAGTCAAGAATACGATATAATATACAAAGATCCAAATCACCTTGAAAGCGATATAGCGTCCAGCTACGGACAAGATGCAAATGGGGCTAAGAGCCTCGAAGAATAACCAATGGCGTCCATAACCACCTTGCCAAGCCGGAAGGGTAACCACGCTAACGGCGTCGATCTCAACCCTGCTTAACAAAGGGTGCCGACAAAGGCAGCAGAAAACAAAGAAGGAGCGTCGATCTTGAGGCGATTGCACGGCGAGGCTAGAATTCGGTCCTCGCCTACATAGGTATGGTGGATCAAGCGGCCCGGCAACATGCACTAAACAACCTATAGAGACTCGATACAATGGCGGTTATCGAGAGGGTGAGGATGACCTATCCGGATCCAACTGAAGCTAACACCAAACAAACCCATCTGGTGTTTTCCCTCGAGACCAAACGAGGAAGTCAACCGAGAACTCACACCGTTGGCGATTTTATTTATTCGATTATCGTTGCAGCAATTACTAGTCGGTATAGATAATCGTCACGATAAAGTAGCGATGGGCACTTTTATTTAATCATTCCGTTGTAGTTGCAACAATTACTAATCGGTATGAATAGCATGAGATAAACCCAAAACCCAGTTGTTGTTAATTTTATTGACCAATTCGTTGTAGTTGCAATACTTACTAGTCATATACAATTGTCGCAAGCAACAACCAAACAAGCAATTGTGGGCGTATTAATTAGCCATTCCGTTGTAGTGGAGCTGATTACTAGTCATTATAAGTCAAATTTATAGCGAAACTTTAGTTATGCTTGTCTATGATCGAGATCTCATGCTCCAAGTCGTCCATAACGCGGACACGGCGAGAAAAGTTTTACCGGGGTGCACCAATAGCAACACACGCTCGATCAACCTCGGAAAAACCAAATCAAAACCCAACGAGGCTTTCACATTGAACAATCACAGATTGAGAAATATTTGAGGGCCACCTTTGAGTAGAACCATAGCGGAGTAGGCAAGCTCGAGGCGGCCTCAAGGTTGCGCCAATGGTACATGCGATGGGAACCGAAAGTGTGGCTGGGCTTGTCGATACCGCGTAAACACTCGCATACCTAAGATGAGTGTGCTCCTCGCACAATCGTAAATAAAGCGATAAAACATGGCATAAATTGGATCGTAATAAAACCTCAAACTAGTTTGTGGCCCCAAGAAATAAGAATGAATCAAGCTCGTTCGGGGGTCCCATATACCTCCCGGATGTGGATAGCGCAAATCAAGGCAATTATCAAGTACTCGGGGTCTTACGGGACACAAGTGGGCGTTCGGAAACCAAATATTATCTATCACCCACCGATGCCTCTGCTTATTCAATTTTAGTTGTTAAACAGAAATTAAAGTGACGATAAGTAAAACTAGAATCATCTCCATCATCCACATGCGGCAATACATCAGCAACTGTGGCATATGACGACACACATCAGCACTTGAGCAAGCAACTACGACGCGCAAGTCCAACTATCTACCAAACAACAGGTAATAGGGTGTGTCCAAGGCAATATAGGGCTGCAAGGGATATCACGGGTACGGAAACTAGAGCATCGCAACACAGATAGCAATAGATCAACAGAAGGGAATAAAGACTATAAAGTAAGATAGGTAGAGAGGGGGAGATGCTCGCCTGAAAACATTGTCGAAAGGTTCATCCGAAGATCGGGGCGAAGCTCACATCAACTCAACGGTCCAATCCGCGAAGAAGCAAAACACTAGAAGAAAGACCGGATGCGCTATTTAATAAAACGACAGAAGATCGGCATGATGCATGTATGATGGATGACATGGCAAAGGTGCGATGCAAATAGGTCATATTAAGCGGAACCGGGGTCCCGGCAATTAATTAGGTGGTTCAAGTTATTTAGATCCCCGCAATTTAAATGTTGTTTAGCAGGCAAACGATAGTACTGGTTCGCTACACCAGTTTAAATGAGGCCAATATAAGGCTAGATTTGCCCGCATATGGGCCCCATATTTAATTATTAGGTGAATCGGCATAAGGCCCCCAAACTGATGATATGCATGAGAGGATGACAATTCAATATGTAATCAAGTTGTTATTATGTTATAAAATAGGGTCCGAGGAAAAGGGGTCACACATTAGGGTTCTCGACGATCTTGGGGTTTCCGGGGTTCGGGGTTCGACAGGGTCCAGGGTCCGGTCTCGGGGTTCGGATCTAGGGTTCGACGGGGTCGTTCTCGGACAGCGGGGGTGGATCTTGTCGCATCCGGGGGCTCGGTGTCCGAGATGAAGTACTCAGCGTCACCATGTCGGTGGCCTTGGCGGTATCGGGTTCGGATTTCGGATCCGGGCACGGTCTTAGCGCGCCGTCTTCAGTGTCGTTGGCGAACTCGGGTTCGATACCGGGGGTCCTTCGGAACCTTGTGGCGGTCTTGGCGGTCGTCGGGTACAGGCTCGGCATCCGGGGAAGGAGTACTTGTCGCACCGTCCTCGTGGTTCGCGGACCGTTTTGGAGACCTTGGCGTCCGGGGAAGTCCATGTCGGGTCCATGACGGAGATCTTGAGGGTTCAAGCGACGATGATAGACGAACTCGTTGGTGGTTAGGGGAATCTTGTCTGAACTTAGGCTGGGTACACCAGCAGCATACTCTCGGCACCACTTATGCCTTAACCAAAACATCTCCTCAACGTCGACTCTCACCGTCACACAAGCGCCGCGTACGTCTGCGAAGGCCCAGGACTCGAACACGCTCAAGCGAGGCGGAGGCCGCTTGGACGGGCCAGGCCGACCAGCAGAGGTGAGGACGGCGATGGTAGAACGAGGAGGAGCTTGGCGGTTGGACGTGTGTGGGGCAGAGACGTGGCCGACGCGGTCCCTGTGGCGGGGCCGGCGCCGGGGAGGCTGGCGAGGTTCGTCGGAGGAGCGGCTCGGCTTGAAGCGGCGAGGCGCCTGGCGGCGGTCGGCGGCGACCACGGCGGCCTTGGCGGCGTCCTTGGCGGCGAAGCGATGCGTCTGGCTGGCGAAGAAGCGTTCGTGGTCTGGCGGGGGAAGCGGAGTGGTCATGGCGAGCTGGCGTGGCGAACTCGCTGCTCTGGCGCTTGAGGACGCCTGTGGCGGAAGGCGAGGCGGGGTTTGCCGGACGGAGGCGGCTCAATGGCGAAGCGGGCCGGTGGTCACGGTCCTGGCGGCGCTCCGGGGCCGGACGCAAACGAGGGGGGCGGCGACTCCGGGGAGGCGCTGGAGGAGGAGGTCCAAGCGGCGGCGACGGGCTGCCGGGCAGGCCGTGAAGGCGAGGAGAGAGGAGGTCGTGGCGGGAGGAAGAAGAGAGAGAGGCATCGGGGTGGCGGTGGGGACAGGGGCAGTGGGTGGGTCCCGTCAGGGTGGGCCAAGGGACAGGGTCCTGTGAGGAGGGAGTGTGGGGAGGTGTGGGCCAGTGGGGGCCTGGTGGGGCGTAGGGCGAGGCCAGTGCAGGTGGGTGAGCTGGGAGAGTTGAGTGGGGGTGGCCACGTGGGGTGTGTGGTTGGAGAGAGAGAGAAAGAGGGTGAGGGCTGGGGTGGCGTGGCACAGATTGATTGGGTGAGGAGAGGGAAGCTGAGGTGGCGTGGTGGGATTGGTGGGAGTGAGGTGGAGGGATAGGTTGGGTAGAGAGCTGGGTAGACTTAGGATTTAGATGGGGATGGATAGGTGAGGTGGCATGTGGGTACAGTTTGGGTGAGAGGGTGAGGTGGCAGTCTGCCGTTGGTGGGTAGGAATAGATTGGGTGGGACTAGGATTTAGCAAGGCTGGTTTGGGGTGGACCGTTTTAATATTTCCTGGGGTGGTCGATCGGGTCGGGTTGGCCCGTCCGACTGCCCCTACTAAAAATATTTATAAATTTTATTTGTGTTAATTGGACCATTTGCAAACCTATAGCGACAAAACAAAATACTCCGGAGCCCCGGGGTTTGGCGTTTGAATAAAGATGGGGCGTTTGGGAAAATAAATCGGGCTTTGCAAAATAGTTTTGGCAAACAATGCATGATGGTGACGATGCAATGCACAAATTCAACGCGATTTTCTAGTAGTGGTTTTTGCGGGATGCCACAAAGTATGACGAGTCATACAACTCGGCTGCCTTCTCCTCCGCCTCCTGAAGATACCAGAGTTCCTAGTCCTGCTCGCGTTGACTCTCCTCCTGCTCCGACTCAGACATCACCCCGGCAAGATGCACCCGTGGTTTCCATTCGATGCCGATATACCTCGCGAGAGATCCTCCTACCGAACCTGTTGTGAACCCCAGAGTTTCCCCCGAGATTCCTTTGACCCCCACAATTCCAACCGCAACTCCAACTCCAACCGAGGATATCACCATCTCGGCGGCCTCGGAAACCATAATTCCTCCGGCCCCCAAGATGCCACTCCAAGTGCCAAGGTTGCGGCCCCTACCGACATCTCTTCTAAGGCTAAGAAGGTTGTTGTCACAAGACCCTCATCATCTCAGAAGGGGCCGGCTAGCTCCTCTCAACCCAATATTGCTGATGTGTTCTGCAAGGGGGTTTCCTCTGCTAAGACCGTTGTCACCCGACGATACTCTTACTCTCCACAAGAGTCCATGGCCGGTGGTTACAACGCGTCCGAGGTAAAGTCTTGACTCGTACTGAGAGTGGGAACAGCCTCGGCTCCTTGGTTGAGTATGCCAATAATTGGAACGCTGCTGATCAGCTCGACGGCAATCCGAGCAATCAGCCATTTCAACTCTCCGACATCAGCAGTCGCTTGCATATGGCTGCCAAGATCGTGCTTGACAGCTATAAGATGAATGAGGTAATTTCTTTTATTGACATTTGGTTAGTTATTCGAATGATAATATATATACTCTAGTCCCCGAAGCTTGCAACCGAATAACTTGTTATTCGTTTGGAAGCTTTGCTAGGCCTAAGGTGCGTTATTTTCCAAGTGAATTTCCTGTATGACTTTGACTCCTCGTGGTTCATTTGTATTCCACATTAAGTGTTTGCTGAATTCGGATCCGTTTCAGCTTTGATTACCTAGCAATTTAGGTCCGAAATAAGTTTTTCTTGACTCGTATCTGTCTTAGCTTTGAATATCTAGCCACCTAGGTCCGAGTTAAGCTTTGCTTGATTCGGATTTGTCTTAGCTTCGACTATCCATCCACCTAGATCCGAGTTAAGCTTTGCTTGATTCAGATATGTCTTAACTTCGAATATCCAGCCACCTAGATCCGAGTTAAGCTTTGCTTGATTCGGATCTGTCTTAGCTTCGAATATCCAGCAACCTAGATCCGAGTTAAGCTTTGCTTGATTCGGATCTGTCTTAGCTTCGGATATCCAGCCACCTAGTTCCGAGTTAAGATTTGCTTGATTCGGATATGTCTTAGCTTCGAATATCCAGCCACCTAGATCCGAATTAAGCTTTGCTTGATTCGGATCTGTCTTAGCTTCGGATACCTAGCCACCTAGTTCCGAGTTACGCTCTGCTTGATTCGGATCTGTCATCTTTGAATATCTGACTGTAATTTATTTTGTCGCTTAGGTTGCCCATGATCGGCGGACAGCCGAATTCCAAAGGCTGCTTTTCACACACAAGAAATTGCAAGAGAATTATGAGAAAGTTCTTCCCATGGTGAAGAAAGCTGGTAACTTAACAAATCTTTGTATTGTCCCTTAAGTTCTTAATATTTTCGACTTGAGGTGCTAACCCCTTTTGCTGGTAAACAGGTAATATCAATAATCTTAATATCCGTCTTGAGAAGAAAGTCAAAGCTCTGGAAGGTTAGTTATTATTTTCCTCTATTAATTTTCGTTTGATACTTATCCTGGGTTTCTTATAGCCTTCTGGCTTTGGTATAGCCAAGTTTCAGACTCTTGCAGCGTCGCATCAAGAATGTATACCCATGCCTGATATGATGCTGCATTTTTTAGAGCAAGCTGCCACTAATTCGGCGCAATTGAAAGAGAAAGATGACGAGATAACCCGGTTGCGTGCCGAGGTGGAGTCCCTCAAGCTTTCTCAAAAATCCGAGTTAGAGAAAGTTGACCAGGAGTTCTCCGAAGAAAAGAACCGGCTAAGTCTGCAACTGCAGACGGATAAAGAACTCCTCGAGGCTGCCGAACTTAAGAATCGGACGATGAGCGAGGAAATCACTCGCTTTGAGAAGACTAAGGTTGACTGGACTCAGGATCTCAAGAAAATGTTGAGCTATATTCATCGTAAGTCTCTGACCATGGCCGAGTTATCTTCTTCTCTTTCTTACTTTTAACTGATATACTTCTATTTTGCGTAGATCATTTTCCGGAAGCTAGGCCCGTGAGCTCTAGAGCGGTCACTACTGCTCTCCAGCACCGAGGTATCCCCGCTGATGCGAGCCTAGAATATTCAATGGAAGACTTCTTGGTTGCCGTTGGCGCTGTCATTGGTCCGATGAAGATTATGGGCAGGGATTTGGTGCAAGGAGCCATTCGGGCCTACCATGTTCTCTGGCCGAATACTTCTGGAACTCCTGATATTGACGAGATCAAGATACTGGTGGAAAGATTAATGGCATCCCATAGCCAGTTAAATCTCTGGAGGGAATCCGGATTTGGTGCCGATATGGCGCTCACGGTCATTATGTCTTGATGCGAGGACATTTCGCCGATACCTTGATAAACTTATGCGGCTCCGTTGGGTTGAGGATCCGAATTGCTCGCCAAGCTCGTTCCTTCCAGCTTGTTGAGTATCTTGATGTGCATAATCGATTGAAGGGCGAGTTTTCTTCCCAACCCGGATGACGTCAAGTCGAAGATGCCTCGATAATAGTTCGCCGACGGGGCGAGGGTGAAGCGACTCGGACACTTATGGTGATTCCAGCGCAAGCTCGGATGGGGACGGCGACGCGCGATCATCTTCCAAAGGGACCGGGAATTCTCAAGCTCAAGCTAATGTTTCTCAGCAACCCAGGACTTCCCCGAAGTTAATATTGCTTCAGTGGAAGGCGAAGTAACTTCGGCCGAGGCGCCGTCTAGCTCGGGCGCTTGATGCACGATCACAAATGGCCCTTAGGTTCAAAAAACTTCTTAAATTATTTCCAGTCCCTGGTATGCCGGGCCTATGACGTGTGTGAAACAATTATCCGACTTTATGTGTGGTATGAACCCTTTTTTCCTTTTGTCGCCGAGACATGGGTGATGGTGATCCTTATTAGTTTGTCTGAACATATCTTGTTGCTTTATATCTTTGCTTTGGCGACCTTCAATCTCATAGGTTCGGATCATATGTTTTCATGTGGTTTCTCTTAGTTCGGCACTTATATTGCCCGGCCTTTATAAATTTGACGGCCTGGACATTGTGTTCTTGACCCCTATCCAAGATATCAAGCTTGAAGCCCATACCTGGCAACACCTGAGTCATTGCTCAAGGCGACGGGGTTTGATGCATGACCCCAGATGAGGGATAATACGACGCAGTCTACGAGTCCCTACCCGAGGTCTTGAGACTTAACATGTAATTCGTGAGTAAGAGATAACACGGCACAGTCCCCGAATCCTTGCTCGAGGCGCCGTGGTTCAATGCGTGACTTAGAATAAGAAACATTCACGGGGCAGTTCCCGAGTCACTGCTCGAGGCGCCGAAGTTCAATATATAACTCAGAAATAAGAATATTATAAGGCAGTCACCGAGTCACTTTCTCAAAGGTACCAAGGTTTAATACATAACTCAAAATAAGAAATAACATAGTGCAGTCCCCGAGCCACTTCTCGAGGTGCCGAGGTTTAATACATGACTTAGATAAGAAATAACATAATGCAGTCCCCGAGCCACTGCTCGAGGTGCCGAGGTTTAATACATGACTGAGATAAGAAATAACATAGGGCATTCCCCGAGTCACTGCTCGAGGTGCCGAGGTTTAATACATGACTGAGATAAGAAATAACATAGGGCAGTCCCCGAGTCACATCTCGAGGTGCCGAGGTGTAATACATAGTTGATATTTCGACTTGAAGAGTCATATTACAACGTAGCATAAACGGATCCTATGAGTAAAAAGGGCGAAGAAAGCTATGTTCCATGGTCTTTTCGATTCTTCGTCGTCTTCGTTTGCCCTGTTATTTTCTGGTGATTGAGCATCGATTAGGTAATATGCATCATTGTGCAATGCTTTACTCACGATGAATGGCCCCTCCCATGGGGGTGATAGCTTGTGCATGCCAGCTGTGCGTTGCACTAGCCGAAGAACCAAATCACCTTCTTTAAACACTCTTGGATTGACTTTCTTGTTGTGATATCGTCGTAGGTCTTGCTGATAAATAGCTGACCTTGATAGTGCCAACTCCCTGGCCTCTTCTAGCAAATCGACATCATCTTGCCGAGCTACCTCATTTACCTCGGTTGTATCTTTGGGTTACTCTTGGCGAATCATGTATTATGTCGGCTGGAAGCATGACTTCTGCCCCATATACCAGAAAAAATGGGGTATACCATGTTGACCTGTTTGGGGTAGTTCTGAGGCTCCATAGTACTGTTGGTAGTTCCTCAATCCAGCATCCTGCCGACATTTGCAGAGGTTCGACGAGTTGGGGTTTTATTAGGACAATACTAGTCCATTAGATCTTTCTACTTGCCCATTTGATGCTTGGGTGAGCCACCGAGGCGACATCTAGTCTTATGTGTTTTCTTGGCGAATCTAGCAAAAGCCCTTGAGAAAGTTTGTGCCATTGTCTGTAATAACACTATGTAGATAACCATATCTCAAGATAATATCTTTGAGGAATTTTACTGCTGTTGGCCCATCACATTTTTTTATTGGTTTACTTCAATCCACTTTGTGAACTTATCCACCATGACTAAAATGTGAGTCATTCCGCCCCGGGCTGGCTTGAAGGGTCCCACCATATCCAAGCACCATACAGAAAATGGCCAAGTAATTGGTATCGTCTTTAACTCGGACGATGGCATGTGTATCTTGCTAGCGTATCTCTGGCAACCATTACATTTTTCTACCAATTCTTTGGCCTCTTTCAACGCCGTCGGCCAATAAAATCCATGCCTGGATGCTTTGGCCACTAAAGCTCTGGACGAAGCGTGATTCCCGCATTCTCCCTGATGTATATCTAGGAGGATTTCCTGGCCTTCTGCCGAGTCAACACATCTCTGCAGTACGCTTGTGATGCTTCTTTTATACAGTTCATTGTTTATGATTGTATAAGCTTTTGCTCTTCTTACTGTTTGTCTAGCCAGTACATCATTACTCGGCAAAATTGCGTCCTTAAGGAAGGAAAATATGGGTTGCGCCCATGTCGGCATGATTTTCTCTGGGATAATTTCACTATCTATCTCCATATTTTCCGCCGACATAACAACCTTGGATTTTTCCATATCCATTCGTACGATGGCCGGGTTTACTTTCGGAAATTCCGGGTTACATTCTTTGTCGATTTCCATTTGCATACTATCCTCTCTTGATTCTGCCGAGATATAAATGGACTCGGACTCTGGTGATGGTGCTATTGATGGTTTTCTTAGGTGCTCTAGGGCGATACCCGGGGGAATTGATTGCCTAGTTGATCCGAGTTTTGACAGCGTGTCTGGAGCGTCATTTTTTCCCTGAGGTATATGATGAAATTCACATCCATCGAAATATCCGCTGATTTTTTGCACATGGAATCTATACAGGGCCATATTCGCATCTAGTGCGTCCCAATTTCCTGATACTTGCTGTACTACTAGATCCGAATCCCCGTAACATAGGATCCGATGTATGCCAATCTCTTTTGCCACCTTTAACCCATGGACGAGTGCTTCATACTCGGCTACATTATTTGACGCGGCAAAATGTATTTGCAGCACATATTTCAGCTGATCTCTTTTTGGCGAGGTTAACACTATCCCTGCCCCCGAGCCATTCCTGAGCTTGGAACCATCAAAGTGCATTGTCCAATAATTCGGATCTGGTAATGGTGGCTCATATTGTACCTCGGCCCTATCCACCAAGAAGTCTGCCACCGCCTGAGATTTGATTGCATCTCTCCTATCGAATTGCGGGGCATAAGGTGATAACTCGATTGCCCATTTTGCTATTCGGCCACTGGCATCTTTATTTCTCAATATCTCGGCTATGGGAGCTTCACAAATCACTTTTATCGGATGTTCCTCAAAGTAATGTTTAAGTTTTTTTGCTGACATATATACTCCATAAGCCATCTTTTGGTAGTGCGGGTAGTTCTGTTTTGAGGCTGACAGTACCTCGCTTAGGTAATATACCGGCCTTTGTATCGACTTATCATCTTCATTCCGTTCCACGACAACCACCGCGCTTACCACTCTGTTAGTGGTAGCTACATAAAGTAGCATAGGCTCCTTTGATAATGGAGAGGCCAGAATTGGTGTTGTGACCAACATCTTTTTTAATTCATGAAATGTGTTATCTGCTTGCGGTTTCCAAATGAACTTATCAGATTTTTTCATCAGTTGATATAGAGGTAATGCCTTTTCCCCCGGCCGACATACGAACCGGCTAAGAGAGGCTAGGCAACCCTTGAATTTTTGTACATCATTTAGACACTTCGGCAATTTCATTCTTTCAACTGATCGTATTTTAGATGGATTTGCCTCTATACCTCGGCTGGATACGAGAAAACCGAGTAATTTCCCAGCCGGTACACCGAAGGTACATTTTTCCGGGTTAAGTTTCATTCGGAATCTTCTCAGGTTTGTGAATGTCTGCCGAATATCATCCAGGAGTGTTTTACTTTCTTTGGTTTTTATAACCACATCATCCACATATACTTGCACATTTTTACCTATTTGGTCATGTAGACACTTTTGCATGCATCTCTGGTATGTTGCTCCTGCGTTGCGCAGGTCGAATGGCATGGTACGATAGCAATAAGCCCCATATGGGGTAATAAACGCAGTCTTTATTTGATCGACCGGATTTAACGGTATCTGGTGGAAACCAGAATACGCGTCTACAAATGACAACAGCTCACAACCAGCGGTCGAATCAATGACTTGGTCTATCCTAGGTAAAGGAAAAGGATCCTTGGGACACGCCTTGTTTAGGTTCGTGTAATCAATACACATTCGCCATATGACGGCTACATTTGGGTCATCGTTTTTCTTTTCTACCAACACCGGATTCGATAGCCAATCCGGATGAAGTACTTCCATGATGAACCTGGCCGCCAGGAGCCGAGCTATCTCATTCCCTATTATTTTTCTCCTGTCTTCGGCGAAGCGGCGGAGAGGTTGCTTTACCGGCCTTGCTCCTGGCCTTACATGCAAAGAGTGCTCAGCCAACTCCCTCGGCACACCTTGCAGGTCTTGAGTTGACCAAGCAAAGATATCCCGATTCTCATGGAGGAAGTTGGTGAGCTCGCCTTCCTATTTGGCATCCAGGCCAGCACCAATCGTGATGGTGCGCTCTAGGAACTGCTCATCTATCTGGACCTTTTTGTCTCTTTAGTCGGCTGGAAAGAAACAGTTCCATGTGGGTGGGCTAATGCTGGCATATTCAGCTGTGCCGACTGAGCGAGAGCTGCTACTTCTTGAATCCTTCTTTTTTCTCTTGCGATCACCAATGATTCGGCCAGGTTTGATCCGGCTGAAGCACACTCCATTGATTTCCTGTAATCTCCTACTACTGTTATCACCCCTTGTGGTCCGGGTAACTTCATTTTCAAGTAAGTAATGTGGCAGCTGCTCATGAATTTGGCCAATGCCGGCCGCCCGAGCAAAGCATGATAGCAGCTTTCTAGATCCACCACCTCAAACTCCAAATTTTCCGCTCTGCAGTTATCCCTTGTGCCGAATAATACACCTACTCGATCCTTCCCAATGGGTTCGCATGAAAGTCCCGGCACTATTCCATGGAACGTGGTTCTCGTGGATTGCAGCATATTCTGCGATATTACGAGTTTATGCATTGTATCTTTGTACATGATATTGATACTGCTCCCATTGTCAATGAGTACTTTTGAAAATTTCACATTAATGCTGGGCCCGACAAATGTCGGGTCTAGTACTAGTGCGTAGGACCCTGGATTCGGCATTATTTTGGGATGATACTTTATGCTCCAAGTTACTTCTTGATCTGACCAAGGTACATATCTTGGTACTGCCGGCATAACTGCATTCACTTCCATATGCCGGCGATGTACACTTTCCCTGTCTTGCTATTCTGTTGTGAACATGCAATATGATTGATGATGTTCCCTGTAATCATTGCGTCCATTATTTCCGGGGTTTGTCCTTCCATCCTGACCCTGATTTATTACTTGATGCACTGCATCTCTCCGGTCCGAGTTATCATACCTCGAGGGAGGAGGGGTAACATTAACTGTTGTGCATTTGCCCCGATCAAGCTGCGTGCTTCTTTGATGATGTGCGATGAGGTGCTTGCATGCCTGCCGGGTTCCCCATTGCATTTTTCATCCAGGCGCATTGCCGAGTTGTATGATTAGCGGGCTTGGCCGGGTTTGGAGTGTGAAACTTACACGGTTGATCCAACATGGATTCACACGTGTACTTCAGCCTTTCCTGCCACTGCTTCTTCTGTTCTGGTGTCCACTGTACCTTCCCTTCATTCCTTGGTGTCCATTGCTGAGGACCATTCTTCTGCCGCTGACTGTTTCCGTGACTCGGCTGATCTTGCACTACTGCTGCCACCTGATTGGAGGCATATCTGTAATCCGGTCTTTCCTCTCTTCTTCTACCTCTGAACTCGTTGCGCCTCATGATCTGGCCACATCTCTTGCATATTGATCTTGATGCTCCCGATGATCCGCCGACATTATCTATGGTTGTGTTGGATCTTCCAATGCATACGAATCCGCTATCCTGATGGTTTCTGCCAAATTGGTTGGCATATCTCTTTACAGTCGCTGCCACAAAACACTGGTATATCTGCATCCCTTAGCGAACCAAGCTATCGCTTGCGATTCTATAACTCCCTCGCATGAATTCCTGAGGTTACACCACCGAGTCAAGAATTATCTGTCTGTCTCATTCGGCCTTTGCTTGCAAATTGCAAGATCTTTGTGGCTTTGGTATCTTGTATGTCTTGGTGAAGTTCGACAAACATCTCTTCAAAATCTAGCCCGATTGATCTTTGCGCGGCGGATTATTCAACCATACTCGGCCGGTCCTTCCAAAGATTTGCGGACATATCTTACGCCCATCGAAGTTTCCGCTAGCTATTTTTACTACAGTGGCATAGTCAATTAACCAATCTTGTGGTTTGGTACTCCCATTGTATGTTTTTGTGCCCCTTGCCAGCTGAAAATTCGGCACAGTCGGCTTGCCCATGATTCGGGTCCAAACATGCGGACCCGGACCTTGCTCCTCTAACAACTCGGACCGGTACAACCTGTCCAATTTTAGTCTTGCATCATTTGATGGCAAGCTTCTGTACATGGCTCTCTCATGCATTCCATAATGGTCGTTTCTATCATTCCCTGCATACTCCATATCTGAATAACCATCATTATACCTCTCATTTTCCTGATTATGGCGAGGTGGTCTCACTTCTCCTTCCTGCCGAGGTTCATACCTCGGCTGAGGATTGGGCGGCGGATCCCTCCTTCCTTCTGCTGGGATATTGTTCTCATGATTTCCCCTTCTAAGGTCTCCATTACCTCGGCTTCCGTTGCCTTTGTTGGAACGATGGGGGTTTCTTTCGCCACTGTTACCTCGGCTTTCATTGCCTCTGTTCTCATTAACCTTTTTAGCTACCGCCGGATCATACGGTACAATCTGCTTGTTTCTCTTTCCTGAAGTTAGTGCTCTATCTTTTCGCGCCTTGTTTCCGGGTGAAGATGCTGCTACCACAGATAGGGCAGGTGCTTCCCCAGCCGAATGAACCATGCGTGAGGCACCAGGTCTTGTCGGGTCTGCCCTAAGCATTTCTTCATTCTACTCGTTCGCAATGCGCACTAGCTCATTCACTCTTTCTTGTTGTTTCGGTCGAGCTTCGCCGGTCAGTCCTTCCAACTCTAGTGAAGTGGCATTCGCCGCCCTTAGGTTCTTTTCCGGGGTGCTATACCTCGGCAAGCCTAGTTCGATTGAATCTACCTTATGAGTCTCATGCTCTTTACTGATATCATTCATGAGGTTTTTCCCTCTCAATCTTAATTCATCGACCCGCTCGGGGGGCAACATCTAGCTTATTTGCCTTAGCATATTCTCGCAGGGTCCTGTTTAAGGATTCCCGCAATGCCGACACCTTTTTTGCCTCTACTAGTACTTTTTGCCTAGTTTCTTCCAACTCTGCCTGAGCATTAGCCGGATCAAGCATCGGTGCCACAGGCGTGGTTAAGTTATCTATGGTTGCCTGGAGAATGTTTTCTGGTCTTTCCAGAGGTGGCCATCTTACCCTTGGTGCCTTCGGGGTTGTCTCCTGCACCTCGGCTGGCTTGGCTACTGGTGGATCTACCTCGGTGGGTTGTGGAGCTGCTTGCTTTGTGGTCGCTTGTCCTCCCATCGTCGGGTCCCTGCTTGATCCGGCGCCTCCTGTTGCTGCCTTGTAGCATCCCATTTGTCTAACAACTGTAATGCTACTTGGTTTAGTAATATAATGCTACTTCCTATATATAACTGTTGCATCATCATTATGTCCTGCTCTTGTCATCATGCCACCTTGCATTTGAGCATCATATCAAACCTTGCAATGTTTTGTCTTGTTTGTACAATGCTATCACCATTACCTTCTTATCTCTTTTTATCTCTCACTATTTTGTTCCTACAAGATGGGATCCACTTGCTAGGGTCCATTATTTTACCAAATGTTTTTGTTCCATTTTCTAAACCCTAAATCCCAATTCTAGTAAAATGCCCAAAATGAATATGTATGTGGGCATTCTCTCTCCTGATGCCTCTTGTTCTCTCTTGCCTCTCCTTCTTGGTCAAACCCTCTGTTCAAAATCCCCTGAAAAAGTTCAAAAGAATTCGAAATTAGAAGCTGGGTTGAAAATTGTAATAGAATAAAAACAAACAAACATTTTATAAACAAAAGGGCTGGAGAGAGCAGCAGAAGCCCAGCCCTCTTATCTGCCCAGCCCTCTTTTCCCCTCCGGCCCAACTCTCCTCCCCTGGCCCAGTACCCCTTCACCCCGATGCCGTTACTGTGCTTCGTTCTCCTCCCCGTTTCCTTCCTCTCTGTGCGCCCCGACGGAGCGGGCAGGTGGCCGTCTCCACTCCGTTGTCCTCGTCACCTCATACTCGCTTGCCCCTCCTTCTTATCCCCCTCGATCTTCTCCAACCCTAGAGGCCCCTCTCTGCATCCCGCGCCGCCATCCCCCTCCCTCTACCTCTGCTCCCAGCTATACTCACCCTGCCCGAGAGCAACAGCAAGGAGAGCGTCGCTTGTCCTTGATCACCTTCTGAGCCGAGGCGTGCAGGCGGTCTTCGTCGACCACCTCGTGAGCTCTAGGAGGAGCTGGACGTGGAGCCTCTGCTTCCTCTTCTTCCCGGCCGAGCACAGAACCACGTCGCCACCGCCCTGTCCATCTTCCTCTTTCCCCAACCCCAATTCCAGCGGGAATTGGTCGAGGTGAGTGCCACCTTCCTTTCCCCCTTCTTTTCCTCCTCCTTCCCGCGTCTTGCCGCCTGGAATCGCCGTCGCCGTCGTCGGGAACCACTGCCGCGTGCGCAACACCCGTAGATAGTAGCAGCAGCCGCAGTGGTATCTCTCTGCATAGGTTTTCTTCGGAGGCTTGCTTGGCGGTAGATTCATCTCAGCCAGATCCAAGAGCACCGGAATGTAGAAGGATCTCCCCTCTTTCTATCGAGCCTCAGACACCTTTTGGTGCAAGCGAGCTCGCCACCATCGCGGAAGTTTGCTGTTTTCCCGTTAACGCCAAGTTTCCATCACCAACCAATAGAAATCCTACGCCGACGTTGTTTTTTCGGTTTCTGCAGTCCTCGTATCATGAAACTCCCTGAACAATATTTGTAGCCCTTGGCCCTCTCTACATCTTTGCTTTTTGCGTCGTCGATAGATCTGTCTTAGTTTGATCGCCATCGTCCTCCGAAGTTTAGCTCAGCTCGCAGTTTTCGAGTGTTAAAATTCAGTTTCGTCAGTCCAAAACCACCTCCCCGAACCTTTTGTAAAAAAACCCCTCGCTTCTTGTTCTTTCCACCTTGACCTTTCTGCCCACGTGGCACGCCTGCATGCTCACCACAAGATGGGCAGGCTGTGACCCCACTAATCAGCGGCTCAGTAGCTCTAGACCGAGTAAGAAAACCTTGATATTTCTTAAATCAATTAAAATTTCAAGAATGATTAATATCAAATAAATTCATAACTATTTAAATATTTGGAATTTGAATTCAAACCTTATATGAAATATGTTTTTTTTAATATCAATTCAAATCTTTAATCAAATATTTTCAGAATTGATTTAAAATAGTCAACCCTTTGACTTTGACTTAATTTGACTAATTTTGACTTTAAAATAAAATTAAATTCATAATTCCAAATAATACAAATAATATATGTTTTCAAATCAGAAAAATGTGAGGATTCCAAATATGCCATCCAAAATATAATTTGAACACTTTAATTTGGAGTTGGTTTAAATTACAATAAAATGCCATTTTCCTTAAATAATTAATAACTTTTGTTTTATAACTCCAAATTTAACAAATGATATGTCTAAAATGATCAGCTCGACGAGACCTTTCTGTTTATGCATTCCATGTTCTGTTTTGCAGCATGCATCATATAATTATAATGTAAACAACAACTAATATGAGTATAAAATGTGGCCAAAACTCAATGAAATGTTTATTTCTTGTATTCTACACCTCACCCATGCCATGCTACTTTATTGCCATGCAACTGATGCATCATTCATCATGGCATGATTGTTTGCTTGACGCATTTTATTCCTATGCTTGTGCACTTTAGTTATGTTGGCCCTTGTTTGTTTGGTTCTTCTTCGAATAGACGCTGAGCACAAGAGAACCAGGAGCACTATCCAGATCCATACCTTGCTTCAACTGAGCTGCCAGGCAAGCACTACCACATGCTTGCATACATATAGTACCTGTTGCCTCTATCTTATTCTTGCATCATTGAGTCGCGATTGCATTAAATTGAATCCCAAGTATTGCATAGCCTTTACTATTAAACCCCACCGAAGCTTGTTCCTCCATCCCATGAGCCATTACTACAGGATTTGTTTGAGCCATGCGAGTCGCAGAACAGCATGTGTAGGGTATGTGAGTGTCTGTTGGATAACGAGGTACCTAAACAACTTAACCTGAGTAGTAATGGGATAACTAATGAAAGTGGCACGCACCGTGAGCAATATCGCTATTTGGTTTTTCCTCGCTTGTGTCCGTGGGACCCCCAGTACTTGATTCTGTTCCTTGATTATTCAAGGCTATCCACATCCGGAGGCTTATGGGACCCACGAGCCGAGCTTGATTCATTCTTATTTCTTGGGGCCACAAACTAGTTTGAGGTTTTATTTACTATCCTGTACTTATGCCATGCTTTATCGCTTAATTACGATTGTGCGAGGAGCACCTGTCTGTTTAGGTAAGCGGAGTGTTTTGCCAGTATCGACAAGCCTTTTGGGTTCCCAAATGCGTTTCTGACCACCGCACAAACCTTGAGTCCGTCTCGAGTCACTATCTTCGTTGGCGTACTCAATGGGGTGGCCCTCAAATATTTCAATCCTGTGATTGCTTTGTCGTGAAGGCCTCGTTGGGTTTTGATTTGGTTTTCGAGGTTGATCGAGTGTGTGTTGCTATTTGTGCACCTGCAGGTAAAACTTTCAAAGCCGTGTCATGTTATGGACGACTTGGACAGTTCTCGATCATAGACAAGCATAACTAAAGTACCGCTTTTAATTTGACTAAGTAATGCCAGTAAATAGTGCAACACTCATGGAATGGTTAATAAAATTGCCACGGATGGGGGTTGTTGTCGCTTCCTCGTTGGTAGCGAGGAGGAGGATGGATCTGTTGATATTCTTTATAACTGTTGTCATCAATTCACGGACATCCGCTATCTTTGGTTAGGAGGATGGTTAGCGGTATCTATAGAACTATTAGGGTTTATCTTTTTGCATAATTCGTCACCCCAGTTGTGTCCCTTTAGAGGCATAAAGACTTGCCGAGTACCCCTAGGGTCTCACACGATAAATTATTTGATTCAGATGAACAGGTACACTCACAAGATGGATACTGGGTGGAGGAGGCGGATGATGTGGGCAACGATCGTTCGGTGTAGAGATTCCGGGAACGGGGATCCGTGAGATCTGTGGACGGGATGTGCTTATTTATGGGGCATCTTATGCCGATTTGCTTCTTATCCGTACTCGGATCTTGTTTGCCGCTCACCGATACTACGATGTTTGATGTATGAGGAGCTATCCTAAACTATTATATCTATCTAGGACATTTGAATCTTGCCGTATGGCGTTGCTATATTTCCTTTCTTTTTAGATGGAATGGCTCTGATGTACTATTGTATGGTGGCTTGCATATATACTCATTTGTGTATGTAGTTGATCCCTTTGCCTGCCGATTACGCCGCCCGTTCTTGTCCCGATGAATTGGAAATGGTTGGGACGGCCGAAAGGTCTACCTGTGAGTGGCATTTGGGCCCCACCGTACTATTTCAACCATTTCCGCTCATCCAGGCTTGTAACTAGGAGCGTAATTCACCGAGGTAGTTACATGCACCCATGCGACCATCACCTCGGCGCTGGCGGGCGTTCTCCACTGGACCCTTGCTGCGGGGCTGTAATGCAACAATAACTTGGTGAGGATAACGCAGGAGGTGTCGGCCGACGAGATCGTGTGTGCCCAAGTTGATGAAGACGCCCGCTGGCGGAGGAGCTTTTCTCCTGAAGATGCCTGCGTTTTCACTGACATAGTCACAGAAATTAAATCTCTGGACTAAGCCAGAGACAACGCGCTCGCCTGTGAGGATGACGTTTCCCGTCCGGATTTTGACTCCATCTAGCACCGCTGCTGGCCCCAAGGTGGGCGCCAACTGTCGTGGTGGTGGCACGGCAGATGCCATGGGTAGGCTAATGATTGGGGCCAATGGATGCTAGAGGGATCCGGGGAGGGAAGATGTAGTTACTTCTACACTCAAATGACTAACATGCAAATCTTTATTTCTCCTCTCTGGACTACAAGTGCTCCTCGAGCTGTTTTGTGAAGAAGAGAAAGCTACCACGAGCCTTACGGCCTTGAATGAATCGATCCTTCTCGTGAATCCATGCCTCTCCTTATAAAGGGTGCCCTGGCTCCTCTAGGGCTGACGTGGCAAGCATATTCGAAGAATATGCTTGTCCCAATATAGTAACTCGGCGACCTTCTTTCCGTGTCGCCCTTCTAATGAAGGCAAAGTTCCAGAGAACCCCACCTGCACGCCTCAGGCTCCAGGACTGTCACCTCCGTGACCTCCTTCTACCCTTATGCTGCTCTGCGCCTTGTCCTTTGTGATTGGCTCTGTTTAGATTCTTCCTAGCCCGTGGCTAGGGTTTGACTATTGGCACCTCCTTCTCATGCAAGCTTCATGTCATTCGGCCCTGTCTCGCTTAACTCGGCTTGGCCTTCACCTGCATTTAGGTTATTCGGACTTACTCGGCCGACTTAACTCGTATGTCGGCCGGGTAGTGTACACCTCCTCCCATAAGTGTCATGGTCGTGCTTATCTCGGCCGACCTTTACATGATTCGGCCGATATAGACAGTAACTCAGCATATGACAGGAGAAACTCCTTTTATCTTCCCCTGTCTTGACCCTATCCGGGGTCACCTCCCCAACAACTAGCAAAAGACTGGGAGCGACCAACTAAGAGAGCAATAATGGCCATAATCTTGTAGAGCGACAAAACATTATCAGTTGAAGCATAAAGTGGTATCACAAGTCAAAAAATAAATAATCATAGACGCTAAGGTGAATGGTTCATTGTCATAACATGGTGTCAGCATGTGCCAAGTCAACCCAAATAAAGCATCAAAGGAGAATACCACAATATTTTTATTTTGTATGCTAAAACAACGCATGATTATTTCAAGGCACATTAAGCAATCTCAATTGTTTGAAATAATTCATGCTACAACAATAATCACTAAGCATAAGGTTAAGGCAACATCTAGGATGACATGATAAAGTCTAAGCCACAGTCAAAACAAGCTCCTTTTGTACCACTATAAGCATGAAACTTTCTACTCTTTTCCAACACCAATCAACTTATTTGAAACAAAATAGAGAATGTGGGGGTCCAACTAATTTATTCAGCAAACAAAACAAAAGAAAACCAAGAACGAAAACTAAGACGCTCCAAGAACAACACAACAGTGCATGAAGCAATAAAAATGAAGTGTCTAGAAAGAGATCTGAGACTTTTATTGATGAAGAAGGGGATGCCCACGCTTGTACCTCTTGAATATTTATTTGGATGACACGGGGTGGCATCCCCAAGCTTGATATTTTGTCCATTCTTCATCTTATCACATCATTCTTCCCCTACACTTGAAAATTTCCTTCACACAAAACTTCACACAATCTTCATTAGCAACATTAGTGTATTCAAGATAATAGGCCTTTGGGTTTAGTATCAACACAAGTAAAACTTTCATTAAAACACAAAATACTGTATCAATTCCTTTTAAAAGCTTAAGTGATCAAGGAGAACTCAAAAATAAACCGATTAAGAGGCAAATGAAAATAATGGCAAAAATCTGACAACACAGACCAGCAGGTAAAAACCTATTTTTTCAAAGATCTTATGTTGCTCAAATTAAAAAGTGTTGAACTAACGAAAGTTAGATAACAAACTGGTGCATAATATCAGAAAATTACAGCTCAATCCGACATACAAGGATTTTTCACGAATTTTTAGAGTAAAGCACAAAAATCTATTTCGGGACAGCAACTTCCCCAAATCTTACTTCTCTCTCATTAGAGGTTATTCTTGGCACAAAAACCACATGAAAAGGATAAGGAGAGGTTATTACAGAAGTAATAGCTTCCAAGACTCAACAAAACAAAACAAAACTAACGAAATTTGGGTTATCTCCCAATTAGTATTTTTCTTTAGCGCCTTTAAGTTAGGCAAAGGAAGCAAGAATCAAGTATTTTCAAATGAACAAGCATTAAGATCAATTCCAGAAATTTCTTCAACAAGGCATGGTATCTCATCCAAATATCTCTAGAGGACCCTCTCTCAATACTCTTGGATTCACTATTTTCATCAAACGGGTTTTCAGGAACAATCCAATCGAAATTCTTTTCTAAAGCTTCATGCATTCATACAAGTTTAAAAGGTATGGGTATTTTAATTTCCTCCCATTTTTGGTTTTGGTTTTGTCCAACTTTTCTAGCATACTCATAGCATCTACACATAAGCCTAGCATATTAAAGCGATCAAAGACTTTTTTATCTTCTTTAGCAACATCATTGAATTCTTTTAGCAAAGTTTCCAGAAAAAAATCTCTCTTTTCAGTATCCTCATTATCTTTAAGTTTAAGAAACATTACTTGCATCATGGGGTTAAGATTAACATACCTAGCCTCCAACATGTGAACTAAAGAAGCTACAGCAATTTTATAATTGGGAGCAAGTTCTGCTAAGGATCTATCCACAATATCGTCATGCTTGCTAATATGATTAAAGAATTCTTCAATATAATATTTCCCAATTATAGAGCCACTACCTATTGAAAGGTCTTTCAAGGTGAACTTAGGGATCAACATGGTGAGCTAGAACATGGTGACAACTATAGGGAGAACTAATTATTTTTTATTTTTTATAAGAAAAATCAAACCAGATGAAACTAATTTTGTATTTTTGAAAGAAATAAAGAAGTAAAGCAAAGAAAAAGAAAGTAAGAAAAACAAAAACAAAGTAAAAAAAGAATGGTTGTGAGAGACTCCCCTTGCGAGAATCTTCTTTCTCCCTAAAAGGTAACTGACGAGGAGGAAGATATTGAAGCTGTTCTTATCACCCCGGCAACGGCGCTAGAAAAGATCTAGATGCGGCTCAGTTTACTGTCGAGCCTCGTTTGAAACCCCAAGAGGAAGGTATGATGAGCATAGTAACAAGTTTTCCCTCAGTTATGAAACCAAGGTTATCGAACCAGTAGGAGTAGGGAAACAACTCCAAGGTGTTGCTAACAACTTAGAACCTGCACAACACAAACTCAAAACTTTGCCCCAACTTACAGTGAGGCTGTCAATCTCACTGGTTTGCTAAAAACAAAGGATTAAACGTATAGTGTGGAAGATAGTAGTTGCTTGTAGAAAGTAAATGGTAATAGTAGATGATGTATCAATGATAAAGGAATGGACCGGGGTCCACGGTTCACTAGAGGTGTTCTCCTTAAGATAAATAACATGTTGGGTGAACAAATTATACCAGGGCAATTAAAAATTGAGAGAGCATAACAATGCATATATTAGACATCTTGACTCCTATGAGATTTGATTGGGCATTAAAATATAATACATAGACTGTAATCCAACTGCATCTATGACTAATACTTCACCTTGAGGTTATCATACGAACCCCCTCCAGTATTAAGTTGGAAGCAACAGATAATTGCATTAAACAATGTGTGTAATGTAAACAATACAATTGTTCCATGAACAAAGTATTGTTGTTTTATCCCTAGTAGCAACAACATATCTACAACCTTAGAGATTTCTATCACTTCCCCAGATTACTAGAGGCATGAACCTACTGTCGAGCATAAATACTCCCTCTTGGAGTTGCAAGCATCTACTTGGCCAAGATAGCTACTAACAAAAGAGAGCATGCAAGATCACAAATAACACAGACATGATAGAATCAATAATCAATATGACATAGTATCTCAATATCCATTAGATCCTTGCAAACACAACATCTATGATTACAAATAGATGATCTTGATCATGAACGGAGCTCACAAGATCTAAACATGATAGCACAAAGGAGGAGAAACAACCATCTAGCTACGTATGGACCCATAGTCCAAGGGTGAACTACTCACGCATCACTCCGGAGGCTGGCATGATTGTAAAGAAGGCCTCCGGCATGATCTCTCCCATCCGGCAGGGTGCTGGAAAGAGCTTCAGATCCCCCCGATCTAGGGACGATGGTGGCGACGCCTATGGACTATTTCATGGAGATTTGATCTGGTCTTTAGGGTTTCTACATCAGGGTGTTTTTATAGGCGAAAGGGCAAGGTCAGTGGGCGCCCGAGGGACCCACACCTGGTGGCGGTGCCCCCTGGGCCGCACGGCCCTAGGGTGTGGCCACCTCCTGGCCCCCCTTCAGCTGCCCTTCGGACTTCGTGTTCCTTCTGGTAAAATATTGACTTTGGCTTTTGTCCCGTCCAATTCCGAGAATATTTCCTTACTAGCTTTTCTGAAACCAAAAACAGCAGAAAACATGCAACTGGCACTGCAGCATCTTGTTAATAGGTTAGTCCTAGAAAATGTATAAAAATACCTCAAAGTGTAGAAAAAACATAACAAAGTTGATACTAAACAAGCATGGAGAATGAAAAATTATAGATACGTTTACGACGTATCAACCGTGTTCTGGTGCCGCCCGTTCCCAAGAAGAGCAAAGGGCTGGAGCAGGAGATCCTCCGCCAGATCAGCAACCTCCCGCGGACTATACGGTGGGAGAGCGGCTACCAGAGCGAGGACTACTGGATAAAGTTCTTTGAGTGGGAGCACAAGGCGCGGCGCGCCACCACCATCCGCCGTGACCTGCAGCCGTGGGTATACCTGGACCTCAAACTCGGTCCGGTGGGCTCGGCCCGAGTTTTGCCGACCGGGGCAAGCTAGGCTCGGCCCGCTGGTGCAGCTGGACCGAGCCGAGCTCTGGATGCTAGACCGTGGCAGTGTCATCCTAGCTTGGGCTCGGCCCGGTACAGCTCGTTGGCTCGTCATTTTCTTTCGAATTAAAACTAGGCTGAATTGAACAAGATGGGCCAGCAAATTAGAGCATGAATTTGAGGCCTGCCCTGTACATGACGATAAGAAGGAACGAAACACACCGACTGTCTTCGTCTTCCTCGCGTACAGACGTAGGTCACGTGCCGCCGCCGCCGTACTAGCCTAGCAACGCCATCGCTGCGCCGCCCCGCGTCGTCGTTGCGCTGCTTGATACGTCCAAAACGTATCTACTTTCTCGAACACTTTGCTATTATTTCTCCTCTAAACTTGTGTGATTTGGATACAACTAACACAGACTGACGCTGTTTACAGCAGAATTACCTTGGTGTCTTGTTTTTGTGCATAAAATCAACTATCAGGAAAAATCCTGAAAAATATGCCAAAAATTATATTTCACCAGAAGATCCACGGAGCCAGAAGACGAGACGGAGAGGAGGCCTGGGAGGCCCACACCCACCCCAGGCGCGGGCCCACCACTGGTCGTGCCTGGAGGGGGTGCAGCTCCCCAGGCACCCCCTCGGCCTCCCTTTGCGCCTATAAGTTTCCGTTCGACCTAAAAACTGAGGGGGGTTCGATAGTTTCCCAGAAAGAGTTCCGCTCCGCCGCCGCCACCAGAAACCGAGATTGGGATCCAGAAACTCCGTTGTGGCACCCTGCCGGGACAGGGAATTTGGAGAGGATCATCGCCATCGTCATCACCAACGCATCTCCATCAACCACCGATGTTTCCCTCATCCATGACTAAGTAATCCCCCGCTGTAGGCTTGGGGATGGTAGGGATTGGATGAGTTCTATCATGTAATCGAATAAGATCTGTTAGGGCATAGTGCCTAATATCTCTATTAGTGCTATTTGACTTTGTTGCAACTTGTTGTGCTTAATGCTTGTCACTAGGGCCCGAGTGCCATGATCTCATATCTAAACTTATTATTGAATCATTATGATAGTATTGTTTGTGATCTTATCTGCAAGTTGTGTACACATATCATTGTCCGGATCCAAAAGCCCCAAAGTGACAATAATTGGGACAATCGGAGGTGATGGCTGTGGTGTGAGGATCACATGTGTTCATGGAGTGTTAATTCTTTGCTCCGGTGCTCTATTAAAAGGAGCACCTTAATTGCCAGTAGTTTCCTAAAGGCGTCGCTGCCACGGGCTGGCTGGACAGAAGATGTTGTGCAAGTTCTCATCGCGACCACGTATGACTATATTCGGAGCACATGCCTAGGATTGTTTAGTACTTGAATGCTTGTTATTATTTATCTGCAATGTCCTAGATCTTGAAGTTACATGTTTAGACTCGTCCATGCAACGCCCGTCCATCCATCCCTATGCCTACCGCACTCGAATCTCATTATCGTTATACTATTGCTACTGTTTCACCGTTGCTGTTGTTGTTGCTACTACAAACTGTTGCTACTGATAAACTTCTGTGAGCAAGAACTATTTCTAGGTGCAGCTGAACTGACAACTCAGTTGTTAAGGCTTGCAAGTATTCTTTGGCTCACCTTGTGTCGAATCAATAAATTCGGTAATACTACATGCGAAGACTGTTGCGATCCCCTATACTTGTGGGTCATCACCGTTTACCTTGCCGCCACGCCACCTTCTTGCCGCCGCATATGATACTTCCTTCCTCGACCGCCATGCTAGCACGCTGCCTGTATCGCATACGCTTGTTGCGCCGCGGCCTTGCCTGCAAGTGGCCCCACCCTTCAGTGACCTATCACGGCCAAGCTTGCGAGCTGCACCGAGCTGGACCGAGCTTGTCGGAAGCCCGGGCCGACCTCCATTTCGTGGCTCCCGGCGGCGGCGAGCTGGCTCGGGCTCGACATTTTTGGACCGAGCTTTCCTCTGGCTCGGCCCGAGCCAGACCGAGCTGGCTCGTGTCCAGGTATAGCCGTGGAAGGTCTAAGCTGTCCCCGACATCGACTCGGACGACAAGGGCATCGTCAACCACTCTGATGCCGAGCTAGACAGCGAGGAAGGCAACGACGAGGAGGACGGCAATGACGACATCGTCGTCAAGCAGGAGGCGGTGGACGAGGTCGCCGTGAACCCCTCGGTACCGCCAAGTCTTTGGCGCGCTCTGACGAGGAAGCCTTCACCGAACAGGCATTGAGGCCAGCGCGCGGGAGGAGGAAGCCCAGTGGGTCGGCTACAAGGAAGCCGTCCATCTCACTGGCATGGTGGCGTAGGTGAATGCCAACTGCCTCCGCCGCCGATGTCGGGATGGGTGCCTTCGATCGCGCGAAGGTGGGTATGGAGTTGGCACACCTCTGGCGGTTGGGTGTCGTGGCATGTGGGCGATCAATCCACCCGCCCGCTCCGCTTGGCCATGCCGTCAACCTCTGTATGTCGCCGGAGTACATCGATCTTGATACGTTGATGGACGAGGCGGCGCCAGCGCGCGAAGATAGGTAGCTAGGGCTAGGAGTAGGTTAAATTCTGTTTTTTATATTTTGAATATAAATTAAGTACGAACTTTATCAGTTTTAAACGCGAACTGTTTATATTTAAATTTACAAAAAAAATGTCGCTCTCAGGCCGGACAAATAGGTCGTGGTCGGCCGGACGGCCGAACCCCTCCACAAAAATCGACCGCGGCCCGCCGCAAACGAATAGAAACGGACCGTTTGAGACGATCAGATGGGTCGGTGCGGTGGAGGTAGCCTAATAAGCTACACTACGCTGCACGATGCGCTGCCGGCTGGCCCCAGGGCCATTGGATGCCGGTCAGCCAAAGCCAAAGCATGTGATCTCGAATCATAGCAGTGCACTGCCTTTGCATGCATGAGATGTGAAGCCATCTAAACCTACCTAAGCCGAGGCTGCGACGCTTTTCAGGTCATCACCTGCGTCTGGCTCCCTGATGGATCGACCGATCATCATTGCCCCATTAACTCTCTTGTGTATTTCGCACTTGTCAGCAAGCAGTTAGGACCGTACGTGCTGGTGGCCTGGCCAGCACAGGGTGACTTGCTCCCTTTGCTCACACACAAACACCAACTGTAATCTGCATACACTTTTCTTCGCCCCTTCTTTTGCCCCAAGCTAGCTACAAGTAGATGCTTTGGCTGGGTTAGCAAGGAAGATGAGTAAGTGGACAGCAACAGGTACATTCCATTACATTGGGGGACCCTCGCTCGCTCTTCCTAGGACTAAGTTTGCTGTTAGTTGGTGCCATTAGAACACAAAGCGCAACCAACCCCTCTGACACTTTTGGACTTCATGCACGTCCTTGCCCTCACATGCACCACCATGCAGGAGGGCAGGCGGGCACGCAGGCACATCGAGCCCACATCTAAATTCTGGCAGTACCACCTTGGCACACACCTTGCTGCGCCAGATTAATGAATAAACTTTGCTCAAATTTTTAGCTTTTCGGCACTACTACTTGTGTCTAGCTTTTAGAGGAAGAAAAGGCTGCTTAAAGGAAACATGCATGAGCAAATCTCACACTACTTACTTTGCTAGCTCATGGTTAGTTGGTTGGTAAATGTTGGTACGTTCTTTTTTCTAGTGTTCTTGTTTAGGATCGGCGCAAGTCTTATTTCTGCAGCCATGAAGACATGTGTAGGAGTGCAAGCCTTGTTTGCAAACCCTTGTGTATAAACTTAACGTCACTTGGCTTGATTCTCAGAAAACGTCACATTAGGTCAGTCACCCAAGAATCCGAGGAAGCTTGAGGCGTTTCTTCAATGTAGTACTCTAAATATACAAACATCGCTATCTGTCCAATCAATCATGGATTGTAACCTAAAATTTGATACAAACACTAACAGTTACCATTCAGACATTGAGGTTTTCAAAAAAATATTGTAATGGGTTACTTCCTCTTATCTTTTGTTGGCTAAAAACCGTTTTAGCTATATTTTTTCTTTTTAAAGTAGCTTCATAACGAAAAACCTGGCAAAACGGTTTACAACAAGATATAACCTAAAACAATGACGAGGTTTTCGAGAATGGAGTAAGGAATTTCCTCCTCTTAACTTTACATTTACATTCTTATTGTGAGAAAGTAGTTTCGTAATGAAAAACCGGCGAAATGATCTACAACAAGATCAACCTAAAATAATGACGAGGTTTTCAGGAATGCAATAAGGAATTTCGTCCTCTTAACTGCATGTCAACATTGTTCTTTGTGAGAGCATAATCCCATAATAAAAAACTAGAAAAACCATCTACATCAAGATGCAACTAACAATTTAGGGAACGAGGTTTTCAGAAATGTAATGAAAAATTCTCCTCTTAACATATGTCTACATTCTTTTTTGTGAAAGAGTAATTCCGTAAGAACAAACTGGAAAAAACATCTACATCAAGATCTCACTAATAATTTAGGTAACTAGGTTTCCGGAAATGCAATAAAAATTTACCCTTATAACTTTATGTCTACATTGTTCTTTGTGGAAATCCTCCTATGAACTTTTTGTCTACATTCTTTTCCATGAGAGGTTTTCATAACGACAAACTGAAAAAACGATCCATAACAAGGTCTAACCCTACAATTTAAGCAACCTGCGCCAGTGAGTGCTTTCGTGCGTTCTAATCCATCTCTGTCGATCCGATTTTGTGATTGATCATGTCCTTCCATGCCTTGGTAACCCCACATTCATGTGTGCCATGTCAGGGAAGCTGAAGATCTAGTGATGTCCATTGGCTCTGCCTCATACGTTTTGATGGATGGACTGATTCGCTGGCGTCCGGCATGGCGTGGTTAAAGGCGTTGCAGCCTTTTGGCCGCTCCGACCTACTAATAACTGGAGTACTACCCCAAGCAGGCAATTGATGTGATCTGGTGTGATAGCATGCAGCACTAGAGTTACTACCAGTACTGTTTGGTTTAGCCCAGAAGCAAAACCAAATTCTTTACATTTGTTGCGTCCACTACTTCTGCACCTACTCATGTTTCATGCATGAGTGAGCTTACAAATTTGCAATGCATGCACATGAACTAGATTAGGTGATTGTTAGTACAGTAGTTGTTTCCAGTTGCACCCATGTGCTGTGCATGAAGAAGTTCAGTTGGTTGAGCCACTCTCCTCATTTTCTTTACACAATTTCTTTTTTAAGGAATCCTTACACAATTTCAGAAGCTATAAAACAAAACCTTGACAGTCATGTGCTAGCCAATTCTGGAGAAAATGTGCACCATATCCGTTTGGTTGTCCTTACTATTCATCCAACACTTTAAATTCCTAGGACAACAGATTTCCTTCTCTCCCTTCCTTTTTCAAAACCTTTCCCCCTTGATTAAGTAAGCTCGCTTTCTTCTCATGCACTGACACTGTACATGCAAAAACATAAAACAGGAATAGTAGCAGCCAGGCACTGATGCTCAGGTACTGCCGGGAAACATCTACAGACTACAGAGTTGTCCTGGCCTCCTCCATCACAATGTGTCGCCATAAACAAAAGCAGCATGAAATCTACTTTGGCCGTGGGCAAATATTAATGGCATTGATTCTGCCATGTTTCTTTCGAACCCTCTAATTAATCTTGTGCTTTCCATGCATGCAACAAAGGTACGGCTCATGACGTCTCCTTAACTTAAACCCAAGTTTTTTCAAATGATCTGCTCTCTCGTTCACTGTTGTTTATTACGTCTAGTCGGCCAGCTGCTGGTAAGTCAGATAGTGGTCCTAGGCCAAGGATACCAAATGAGTAAACTCCCAATTACACACTTTAGTCCCCTATATGGCTTTGACAACACGCTTGTTGGTACGTTAGAGGGGTCATCTCTTTCCATGCAACACTAGTGCAGAGCCCCCCCTTTAACTCCGGTTGGGAGGGCCCTCTAACAGCGGTTCCCCAACCGCTGTTGAGGGTTCGGTGTTAGAGGGGTTTAACACCGGTTCTTATCTGAACCGTGTTAAAGAGTATGCGATGGGGCTACCGAGGCCTCAGCCCACTTTAACACCGGTTCAGATCTGCAACCGTGTTAAAGTTGCTGCAGAGATTTAGGCCGTTTTCTGTCGCGGAAAACGGCTAAATCTTCGCCATGCATTTCTGCCCCGTTCTAGGCGATTTCGGGAGGAGGGCGAGGGGAATCGATCGAGCGGTATACACATAAATCGTCATCGGTACATACGAGTACATGAATAATTAAGCAACTATTATTATACACAAACATCCATCGCCAGCATACATCGTCATCGGCACATATACATCGTCATCGTTCATTTTGGTGGATATCTAAAGAGTTCGCCAGCGTGACGACCTCATCAAGTATGAACCGCCAATTCCTCTTGAATGGCTCGTATGCGTTCAAATGGTAGGAGTTGGTCCCGCATCCGTTCGATCTGAATATATATGAAGAATGGGCCGTCAATATATATATAAGAATAAAACTCAACACAATTGATGGTAATAAAATAATGTTGTGGACTTTGTTTACTTACTCTAAGTTGTTCTAGTGCGGCTTGGCCCATCGCACATATCGTGTTGCGAATGAATTCACAAACATAGTACCCACATAAGTTATTGTCGTGTCCCTGATGCGCGCACTTTACGAGAATAGAGAGTTCAATAAAAATAATAATCAATAAAGCATGATATAATGGAATTGAAAGCTAGCTAGTATTACTTACATTTTGGTCTACAAATTTTAGTTCTTCTGACCATTCACCCACGGCCCTGCCCGTGAACATTTTCCAAACCATGTCCGACAAAGAAAATGGATAAAGGAGTAATTAATTACTTATTTTCACGAAAGTTGCCGATCTAGTGCGATAATATGATTGAAATTACCTCTGGAGCATCTCTATAGAGTCTGCCCATAGCTCTTTTTCTTTTCGTAACGAGTCCATGACAAGGACTTTTCCTGAGTCGGGTTGAATGACTAGCAGAATAAAGTGGAACCTACGCACGCATAACTCATCATCAATTACACTTAACATCGAGTAAGCCGAAACAGAATGTGTACAAGAGAGAGGGTAACAGTACTCACGAGAAGTTGTAAGGCAATAGTATTTCCCTTTTGGTTTGTTGTCTCAAGAAGACTTTAGCAAGTAATCTTCTGTTTGCCCGGGTTTGTCTCTTACCACTTCTTCATGAACTCTATTTGGGTCAACGAACCCAATGTCAAAAGGGCCTCCTTTCATGCATTCCATAACCTTTTTCCTGCATAATAGTATATACATATATGGTGAGCATATATATATACATGCAATTAATGAAGTGAATGAGATGAGATAAAAATTACAGAAATAGTACTTACACACAATAAAGGCTGATGGCAGATTTCTCGAGTTCCTTCTAATTGAATAGAAAATGCAAGTCTTGAATATTGAAGTCGATTGCGTCGTCTCCGCACAAGAAAATCTGATCTCTTATATGCGCCGTGATCCATTCTACCTTTCTCGTCTTGCAGAAATGAAGGTACCACTTGTGCAATTTTCGCATCTTTGTTGGTAGATTCTTGAGCTCCTCTTTCTTGACGAGATTCTTCCCATACTTCCATGGTTGTATGGGGTTGGCATCGCATTTGGGCAAGTTGTCTCCCATGACGTTCAAGCATGCAATGTAAGTCATCCCCATCTCATTGGCCTTTCTTTGTAGCTCTGCCTCGTAATCATTAACGGGAGGAGCGTCTCGTGTGTCGAACATTTGGAGCGGGGCACATGATTGGTTTTCCTGCTCTCCGATCATGGGAACTGTTTTGCAGGGTGCCTCATTGCTACTTTCGCCTTTCTGGCGCCTTGCATCCGCCTTCAAAATATGGCTCTTAGTCCGCACAAGTGGGGTTTCAGGTTTCAAAAGATTATTGTAAAACTTCTCCACCACCGGATCTATTTTCTCCTTTGGCTCGGCCCGCCTAGGTGCAAAGAATTTCTTGACCTGTTCTTCCGAGATCCTAGGTCTCCTCGTCGCGATTCCACGGTAAAACCGGCAATGGCTTGGCGGAAGGCTGCGGACGTAGTTTTTGAACTCTTTGGCACGGTTTCCTGCGGATTTCTTTGTGGCGATTACTCGATGCTCCTGGCAGTGCTCTTCCGCTTCTGCCGAGGAGATGGATGAAGCACCGAGATGGCCGACGGTCGGAGATGGCTGCCTTGAGGAGATGGCCGACGGGCGAGATGGCTGCACAGGAGATGGCCGACGGGCGGAGATGGCTGCCAGCAGAGATGGCGACGGGCGGAGATGGCTGCAGGAGATAGCAAGCGGCTCGATCACGACGCATGGACGGTGGGGGTGCCAGTGACCTCCAATTTGGAAGCACAATGTGTTCCTTCTTCCAAAGAATGGTTGTTTTCAGCATGGTCAAGCTGTGCTTCCTCATATTCCTTCACAACCTCATCCACCCCGACAATAGCATAGCCATCTGGAATCGGTCGGCAGTGGTAAGTTCCACCAGCTACAGGAGGTAAGGCATGGCCGATAGCCACCTTAATGGATAAGCCCATTAATCTCACATGCAGCTCAGCGTGTTCGCTCTCCGTGATCTCATCCACGGGGTATCGAGGACCCGTCATTTCAAGCGTGGGCTGCACGTTCTCCGTGGAAGCCACCTTCGCTTCCGCGCAGAGTCCGGGCAGCTTTCAATGCAGGCTCTTCGCCGCGAGATGGGCGGTAGCTTGATGGATCATTGTGCATTCACATGCGCTGCAGCCGCAAGTGCATGTTCTATCTGTGTCATCCGCTCAGACGCTTTTTTCTTTTCTCGCGCCATCTGTAAGAGTCGCCCAATGGCAAACCCATCCTTCCATGTCATACCCCCGTGCCTCGTGCATGTCCGGGTGTTCTTTTTACCGATGGCGTGTGAGTTGGTCATTCTCTGCTGGGATGGAAGGTCTGGCGGATGTTTCCTCGTATGCCGTGATGAGTTCAAGGACGGTTTGGCAAGGATGGTTGGGAAGATACACAATCGCTTCGGGTCCAACCTTGCCGATTCAGAGAACCAAGTCTTTGCACGTAGGGCCCACCCATCCGTCTGGTGTGATCCTCTCTCGCAGGCCTTCTCAGCTTCCTCCCACTTAGGCCTCAAAGATATGAAGCCACCGACCCGCCCTCCGATGATATTCCTTCTTACGGGCATTAAGCGTATTGGTTTCGACCTCTTTTAGCTATAGCACTTTTTTATATGTCTCAAATTCGGGCCAGTGAGGTCTTATCTTCGCATAATATGCGTCTTCGAAATTTGGAGTCTCGCCAGATTTGACAAATTTGTTCAATTTTGTCTTCCAGTTGCGGAAAGCGTCAGCCATCTTTTTTAGAGTCCACTCTTTGACCTTTTCCTTTATAACCGGGTTGTTTTCATCCTCCTCTGGCGGAAGGGTGAAATTTACCAACAACGAATTCCAAAGCGTTTCTTTGGATCTGTCATCGACAAAGGTACCGTCGCCCTTCTTTGGCTTATTCCAATTTTCAATTGTGATTGGGATTTGGTCCCTAACAAGAACTCCAGCCTTACGTACAAATTTCTCTGCGGCCTTATTGGGCTCCATCGGCCTGCCATCAACACGGACTGCTTCGATCGTGAACTTTGCACGATCTTTCAACCGCTGGCTCGCGCCTCGCTTGCTCTTTTTCGTAGAAGAAGATGGTTGCTACTGGTCGATCCGAGGGCTAAAAGAAGAAAGAAGCGTTAATTAATACATGTAGAAGAAGATTGTTGGTGGAAGTCACAGAGGCTTAATCAATGCATATACCTCACGGACTTTGTAACCATTAAATTGCTCACCGAGTCTTCATCTTCTCCATGACTAGTACTTGAGTTGTCGCCATCATGTCCCTCCAAGTTCAGATATTGTGAGGTGTCCTCATCAATAATGTTCTCCATTATTTCTTCTTCTTCAAGGTTTCTACTAAGTGGATCCATAGTTTCTAAAACAATAATATTATCTAGAGTAAGAGTGTAAACATTCAAGTGGACTTGGATTCATACACAAATATACATATTATTCATACCAAAATACACAAATAAATATACAAATGAAATTAAAACCCTAGTTATGCTAGGAGTGGATCAGTAACACGGTTCACAAAGGATAACATGCATCGATAGGATTACTCGGTCTACTAATAAAAGACTGTTTGAACCGAATGCATAAGACGAGAATAAAATACTTTATAATCATAGGATTCATATGTATGAGTGGGGCTTCTCTTGCCTTGTCCGTTGTTGGACTGGTTCTGCTCTTCGGTGGCGTTGACTTCAGCTTCGGGTTCGGTTCCTATTCGCGAGAACCAATCACCAGAAAAGATAAAACAACTCTCAACACATGGCATGTGCAATTCTCATACAATATGGATGATATGACAAGTTAAACGGTGTTGAATTGAATCCTAAAACATGCTTGATCACTTTAGAGGGGGTTCCGAGGATCCAAACCCTAAAACAGGAGAATCATCAGAATCACCTATGGGGTTCAATTGCTTCTTCTAATTAAACTTGATATCAAAGTTGATTAACAATGTATAATTATAGCTTAGTTAGATAGATTTCATTTTTCTGAACATTTTGGTATATTATTTGTATTTTTCTGATTTAAAATGAATTAGTTATGAATTTCCCAAATTTTAATTCATTTTAAACATTTTTGGAATATTTAAATTAATTTCCAAACTTGGGCCCACATGTCAGAATTTTATTATTTTCAGAAAATATTTACAGAATTGATTAAAACCCTGACATGCATGGCCCACATGTCATATTTAATATTTACTGAAATTATTTACAAAATAATTAATAAAGAAAATGAGTTATTGCCTCATGCTGATGTCAGCATGACATCAGCAATGGAGCTCACCCTCAGATCGAGCAAGGATCCAATGATCCCGTGCTCGCCTGGATGCGCGGAGGGGCGAGATAGAGAGAGGGCGTCACGGGGAGCCAGATAGTGGCGGCGCCTCCCTGGAATGGTCGTCGGAGCAGGACACACGCAGCTGGGCGGCGGGCTTGCGATGCTCGTGGCGCCAAAGGATGAGAGCGAGAGGCGAGAGGAGTTCTGTGAGGACCGCAGCTCACCACGGATGCAATGGAGGGGTCGAGGCGTGCGGTCGAAGCGTGATTCGTGTCGGAGAGTGGCGGACGGCGTCGGAAGAGAAGAGGTCGATGGCGAGGATTCGAAGCACGCGGGGTCGATTCCTTCGATGGAGATGATCTTCGCGATGAGGCGGTTCCAACGGCGGCGGACAGAGGTGGGTGACAACGGCGCTTCTCTCGCCGGATCCATGGCGTGAACCGCATGCGAGAGGTGGGTGAAACGGCGGATGAGGTGGGGGAAGAAAGGAAGGGAAGAAGGTGATTTAATACCCCTTTAACACGGTTCGTGGCAGAACCGGTGTTAAAGGAAATTCTTGCAGCGAGTTTTTCTTTAACACCTTCTCGCCACAAACCGGTGTTAAAGGGGGGTAGGTGTGCTGTGGAACGAATAATGTCCCTCATTTTAACACCGGTTCCTATGCGGAACCGGTGTTAAAGGGGGCATTTATTTCATGCATTAAAGGGCTTTTTAATTCAAAAATATGATATGAATTTAGAAAATTCATATCTTTTTCATTCAACTCAGAAAATATGAATAATATATCATAATTTTCAGAAAAATAATATCTATCCATTCATGTAAATCATTTTATATTTACTTCATATGAAATTTTTTAAAATAATTAAAACACTTACATATAAATTTTGATTATTCAATTCAAACAAAAATAAATTGTTAAATCCTAAAACTTTGAACATAAGAAATATTAAGCATCTAAAAATGATTTTTATTAGATCAAATCATATTTTAATGCCGCATCTTTTGTATTAACATTTTTGAATTGATTGGATATTTAAATGTCGCATCTTTTGTATACACTTGAATCTCACCAAGCCTCGCTCAACTTGCATTTTTTTTGATAAAATAGTATATTGTGAACCTAAAAATGTGTTGGTGGATTTTTGAATTAGCCATTTGGTGGTTGCTTCACAAAACCGTCCGTTTTTTATGCTCGGAAAATGGAAAATGCCTTTTTGGTGCGATAAAAAGGAAAACTCCTCTTGCAAACTATGCCTTGATTCTAGCCATAACATTGGTCATTTGACCCGAAAGCCAAGAAACCTCGAATGAGATAGGTCATTTGAGACGACATAAAGCTTAACCGAATCGAAAATTAAGATACATAAAAGAACTGAAAATTAAGATACATGGCCGATTAAGTAACAATCGCCAAACCGAACCGAAATTAAGATACATAAAAGAACTGAAAATTAAGATACATGGCCGATTAAGTAACAATCCGAACTTGTTTCGAATGTTGGAGTGATTCATCATGCTCCCCGCCACACTGTAATACTCGCCATCGTAGTCACTTCATGTGCCATCGCCGTCGCTGCCGGGTCGCCGAATTGAACCTGGAGACTACGTGGGCTGGACTTGAGGGTAGCGCGTGGGCTGGACTTGAGGGTAGCTCGACGGGGTTAGAGTCGGCAGCAGTGTCATAGGCCATGACGCTCTGGAGAGTCCGACCGCGCCACCATAGCCGACGGCCGGCCTCGTTGAAGTTAGGAGGAGGTGGGCCATCCTCCTCGTGCCTGGTGAGCGCCCTATCATGCCGATCCACGAAGAAGGCTTCCCAAGTAGGTAAATAGTCGGGATGCCATCTGGGATTCCTCCGCTGCTCCGGCGTGAGCTCGAAGTAGTAGTGGTTCGTGATGGCCATCCGGCGCGCCACACCTAGAGGGACAGGAGGAACTGCACGCCCGACGCCAAAGATCCGTACCGACGGGACACAGAGTCTGGCGGGGGTAGTTCGAGAGGCAAAGCGCCCGCCTCCCTGGGGTTAGTGCTACGGTGGAAGCCATGGGAAAGAGTGATGAGGTTGCGATATGAGTCTAGAGATGTGCAATGACAATGGAGGCCAACCCCTACATATATATAGTGAACTAGCGGAAGAACTGGAGGAAGAATCAAGGGAAGAAAAATGGCGGGAAGAAAATGGCGGAAAAATGGCGGATGAACCTTTAGTCGGTTAGACACCAACCGGGACTAAAGATGAACTTAGTCCCGTTGGAGACACCAATCGGGACAAAACACGAGTCAAGACTAATAATAGGGGTGAGTGCATGTCGACATTATGTCGGCGTGTACCTTGTCCCAGATGGTGTCTCCAACCGACTAAAGGTGAACCTTTAGTCCGGTTGGACACCAACCGGACTAAAGATGAACCTTTAGTCCCGGTTGTAGACACCATCCGCACAAAACACGAGTCAAGACTAATAATAGGGGTGAGTGTCGACATTATTTTGTAAGTGTCAACACTATGTCGAGCTGCTTGTACTATAAATAGGCATCCTTGTGAGTCCAGCCTCCACCCGGTTTGAGGCAGGACACCACTACGGCCGCCAGGGAGATGCGACGCCAGGCCTCCCAGATCTCCGAGAAACTGGTCATAGAGGCACTCCCTAATATGTGAAATTAGTTAGCTCCCTGGTGTATTGATCTAGTTAGAGAAGTTACAAAGCTGCAAGATGGTTTTCGAGAGCAGGGACACCACTACAGCCAGTTTCAGGGAGATGCCGACGGAGCCTAGTCCTCCAGCATTTCCAAGAAACTGGTCATAGAGGCACTCCCTAATATGTGACCGCGCGCGTTTGGAGATCAGATCTTAATGGTAAGTACAAATCGGGACAACTTCTTCTCATAGTCCTGGTCCATCCACAAAACATGACTAACACTCAAGACATGTATTAATATTAAAAACATGAACTAGAGTTACATAATATGAGCATGAACTTCTTGGCATATGCCCTTCCTTATGATCGCTTCAGACGTAACCATGGAGCATCTTCTTTACTTAACGGAATGCTTGGGTCAGTTTTCACTATGAAGGGCGGAATTTCATCAAACTTATTATAATCTTCTGACATGTCTGTCTTGTCCTCGATTCCCATGATGTTTCTTTTCCCTGAAAGAACTATGTGACGCTTTGGCTCATCATATGATGTATTCGTTTGCATATTTTTTCTTTCTTTTTGGTCTAGAGGACATGTCCTTCACATACAAAACCTGAGCCACATCATTGGCTAGGACGAATGGTTCGTCTAAGTTCTTCATAAGATTGTTGAGATCCACCGTTGTCATTTCGTACTTCTTGTCTACCTCAACCCCTCCTCCTGTTAGCTTGACCCATTTGCATCGAAACAAGGGGACCTTAAAATTAGGTCCATAGTCAAGTTCCCATATCTCCTCTATGAACCCATAATACGTGGTATTTTGCCCATTGTCTTCTGCATCGGCGGACACCACTGCTTGGTTGGTGCTCTTTTATCTTGGCCTATCGTAAAATGTATTCCCATTTATCTCACCCTTGGAAATTACATACAATCGAAGACGGTGTCCTCGCCAACAAGTACAAATTGATCCCCAACAGGGTGTTATTCGTGAGAAGTCTTTGCACCACCGCCAAAACTCGCCATGTGTTCACTTATAATCCATTCATCGACCGCCGGGTGTTTGAGGCGTATTAAATTCTTGTGTTCATTGATATACGGGCAACCAAGATAGATCTTTGTAAAACCGTGTAGTGTGCTTGATGGAGAGAATGCCCGTCCCTACATATCATTGCTTTACATCCTAGGGTGCCTTTTCCACGCAGTCTCCCTCATGTCGTGATTCGGAACACCAATCGCCTTAAGGTCGGAATAAAATCAACACAGAACTCAATGACCTCCTCTGTTACATAGCCCTTGGAGATGCTTCCTTCTGGCCTAGCACGGTTATGAACGTATTTCTTTAAGACTCCCATGTACCTCTCAAAGGGGAACATATTGTGTAGAAATACAGGACCGAGAATGGCAATCTCTTCTACTAGGTGAACCAAGAGATGCGTCATAATATTGAAGAAGGATGGTGGAAACACCAACTCAAAGCTGACAAGACATTGGGCCACATCTGTTTGTAACCCTGGTAGGCTTTCTGGATCGATTACCTTCTGAGATATTGCATTGAGGAATGCACATAGTTTCACAATGGGTACTTGAACATTTTCAGGTAGAAGGCCCCTCAATGCAATCGGAAGCAATTGTGTCATAATCACGTGGCAGTCATGAGACTTCAGGTTTTGGAATTTTTTCTCTGCCACATTTATTATTCCCTTTATATTCGACGAAGCAGGCGGGACCTTGATACTGCTCAGACATTCAAAAAAGATTTCCTTCTCTGCTTTGGTAAGAGCGTAGCTGGCAGGAGTTAAGTGGCATCGTTTACCCTTCTCGTTCTCATGATGCATAGGCTCTTCAGGGGCCTTCAAACGTTGCTGGTCCTGTCGTGCTTCTGGTGTATCTTTTGTCTTCCCATACACTCCTAAAAAGCCTAGCAGGTTCACGCAAACATTCTTCGTCACGTGCATCACGTCGATTGAAGAGCGGACCTCTAAGACTTTCCAATAGGGTAGGTCCCAAAATATAGATTGCTTCTTCCACATGGGCGTCCCAGTATCGTCATTCGAACAGATAGACTGCGGGACCTTTTCCAAAGATTACTTCTAGGTCCTTGACCATACCAAATACCTCCTCACCGCACGGAGGACAGGCTTCCTCCGGTTCTCGCCAGACGTTTGAAATGCTTGCCTTTCTTTCTTCTTTGGATGCAGTTCGAAGAAATCGGCGATACCCTAGGTACACAACCTTCTTACATTTATCCAAATATACACTTTCAGATCATCTAAACAGTGTGTACATGCATTGTATCCCTTGTTTGTCTGCCCGAAATGTTACTAAGAGCGGGACAATCATTGATGGTTATGAAAAGCAATGCTCGAGGTCAAATGGCTCCCTTTGTGCTCATCCCACATACGACACCTGGTTTGGCCCATAGCTGTAAAAGTTCTTCAACTAATGGCCTTAGGTACACATCAATGTCGTTGCGGGTTGCCTCGGGCCTTGGATGAGCACTTGGCATCATAATGAACTTCCTCTTCATATATACAACCAAGGAGGAAGGTTATAAATACATAGGGTCATAGGCCGTGTGTGGATCGCAGCTCTGCTCACCAAAAGGATTCATGCCGTTTGTACTTAGACCAAACCTTAAGTTCCTTGCGCCACGCAAAGTCCGGTACTCGCCGACTTTTCTCCACCGTGACCCATCAGTGGGGTGTCTCAACATCGCCTTTCTTACGGTCTTCCATGTGCCATCGCAATAACTTGGCATGCTCTTTATTTCAAGAGACGTTTTAACCGTGGTATTATAGGAGCATACCACATAACCTTGGTGGGAACCTTCTTCCTAGGGGCCTCGCCCTCAACATCGCCAGATCGTCTCGTCGATCTTATACATGATGCAGTGCATACCGGCATGCATCCAAATTCTCGTACTTCTCACCGGTAGAGGATGCGATCATTAATGCAGGCATGTATCTTCTGCACGTCTAATCCTAGAGGAAGACAACCTTCTTTGCTTGGTATGTCTTGTCAGCAACTCATTATTTCTTGGAAGAAGATTCTTCATTTTACCATCAACTTTGAAAATGTATCGGTCAATACACCATTCGCTGCCTTCCATTGCAGCAAATCCAGTGGCACCTAGCTTTTTGTGGCCATCTTCGCAAGTTGGATACAACAATGTTTTGTGATCCTTTAACATCTGCTCCATTTTCTCCATCTCCTTTTCAGTTTCACATTCTTCCTTTGCATCGAATGGCCCGACCAAGATCGCCATCGGGCCCATCCGCCCTCTTGATCTTCATTATCTACCGTTGCATTATCATCATATTCAGGATACATATTATGATAGTTTTCATCATCCTCTTCTTCTTCGTTGTCTTCCATCACAACCCCTTTTTCTCCATGCTTGGTCCAACAATTATAGCTGGGCATGAACCGGATCAAGCGGTGGGCGTGAATGGTTCGGTATTTGAGTAGTCTTTCTTGTTCGACAAAGGAACACACGAACAACACATAAAACCATTGTGACCACGGTTTGCATTAGCCACAACGATGAAATTTTGGAGGCCGTAATGTACTCGGAAGTGCGGCGGTCACCGTACATCCATTGCCGATTCATCTGCATTAATATGTAGTATATATCAAAAATAATAGGAGATGACCATTTATATATATAGTACATCAATGACACATGAAACTATAGTTGCCGACCTCGTAGGGACGTAAAGAGCAACAAGAAAGCTTATTTTGAGCTCTCGGGCATTTCACCGAACACCTCTAGTGCATATGAAAAAACACAAACTAGCACTCTTCACACCCTCTTGCTAGGCTCCAAAATGTGAAAGAATGGAAGAGTGGGGTGTGTGGGCTGGGTGGTGTCTATATAGCCCCCTTTAACACGGTTCATGCCACGAACCGGTGTTAAAGGGGTGTCATCAGGTTTGTGACCTTTAACACCGGTTCGTGGCACGAACCGGTGTTAAAGGGGGGGCTCCTTTAATGCCGCAGGGGCCACGCTGGTACGGCCCCCCCTTTAACACCGGTTCGTAGAAGAACCGGTGTTAAAGCCCCTTTTCGGGATCAACAAAAGACCTCATTTCCACTAGTGAAAGAAAATAGCTATAGATCCATCGGCAGCATGGTTCCATGAAAAAGAGAAAAATACAAAAAAAAACACCACAATTTCTGCTAGGGTTTCAAAACTAACACCGATCCGGTTTGATCCTCGATAGACAATCAAACTGGCCGTTGGGACCCGTTGGCAGGCCTCGGTGATGGTCGTGACCAGACGGGTGTTAATGGCGCTATCAGAACCCTGAAACTCCCCTATTTGGGCAGGGATTGAGCCGTTGTTTCTTACTCTCCGCGCTCGCACAAAACCGACGACGGCGAGTACTTCACCCGACGCAAGCTCTCGCGGCAACGGCGAAAATGACGGTGGGGAGGGTGGTGCAAGGGCAGGTGGCGGGGTGCCCAAATTCCCCATCGAAGGACTTGGACCACTGTCGGAGCTCGAACCCGACCGCCGGGAAGGGAGTTTCACTGATGAAGGCAGCTATAGATTTTGTTTTGTAAATATGTGTAGTTTGGGTGATGATGCATGGGATGTGAGGTTCAATTTAGAAGGGTTAGGTCATTTAGTGCGCTCATTGGACAATTACACTACAAGAATCTGGTCGATACAAGACGTTACCAAAAGATCATGGTTGAAACGCAGAATGTCATAGAGGTCCATCTATGACAAATTCCGTGATAAAAAGAATGTGATGTATCTCAATTCCTAGATGGATCCATGACATTTTGGCTACCTCAAAACTTCCCGACCGTCCATGACGTTTCAGCAATTTTACCACAGGCAATGCTGATGGGTTTGTGACATGAAAGACAAAAATTGTCCTACGAGATTGTGAAAGAAAACGCAAGATCTGATCTATGAGATGTTAGTAGTAAGGTGGATCAGATCTACTTACCCTTGAAAAACAAGAGTATTAATGATCTTGAGGTTGTGGATGATGTAGTAATACTACGGTTAGATCAATCCGATGCAGCACCACACGAACAACACCTCCAAGATTCGCACACGTACAACTTGCTGATGGTGTCTCCCACTTCTTGATCCATCAAGCAAGGGTGAGAGGTTGGTGATATCTCGGTAGCACAATGACGTGGTGTAGGAATTATGGTGGAGAACCAGCAGAGCTTCGCTAAGACCCTGTGGGGAGGAAGGAAAGTATATGTGCGAGAGGAAGGGAGGCGGCGCCAGGATGATGATTGGATCACTAGAAGAGAAGTGGATGATGATGACGATGGTGTACTATTCCCAAGCACAGAATGTTTACATTTATGTGAAGATTCAGAGAGGGTTTACTTTCTTACTCAGCAGAGAAACAATAATTTGCAAAATAATAAGCATATTATTCAAATTAACGATGGTGATGGTGATTATTTACTAACCAAACATAGTTGCATCAAGGAGAAGGACAAGAAGACTATTCAAGAAGTAGAAGAAGATTGTTTAGAGCATTGGTAACATCATTAAGCCAAGATTTAAGTTAGTTCTCACTCGAATGAGAGCTAGTCACATCATTTGTAAAATTGTAAAGTCATACATGAGTCTTGTTGTTCTAAACGATAAGAGGATGTCTCGAGCAACGTGGTTGTGAGTTATTTGTGGTTATTAGGGGTGTGTACGGTGGTCTCACAAAGAAGGTCGTGGCACACTATGTGAGAGTTGACACGTCAATATTTTTTGAATAGGTCTGGTTGCCTTGTTGGACCGTGATTCATCCTATGTTAGGAAACTGTCGATGGGGTCAGACATGGACCTCGAGACGCATGATACTTACAGGGAAAATCCAAACTCCACATGATGTCGGTCTAAGAAATACGCGACTCCTCGAATCCGAAACTAGAGGCACTCGTTCGATTCTTGGAGCTCTATCCCTTTCCCCTTCTTGATTGAGTATTTGAATTGGTGTGAATGGGTCACCACCCCTTGGGGGATTTATATGGGCAAGTGTCTTTGATAAATGACCAGGTCTAACTTTTATGGTGGTGGGTGTTGGTACTTCGATAAAGCTTGATCCTCTAGTCTAGATGGGACATGAATATGAGAGAGGTAGTCCATGATCCGTGATGGATTAGCCCGTCCATCCGTATACCTAATGAGCTTCATGTTTGATCTTGTCTTTAAAAAAACACATAATACAGAGGCAACTGCTCACAAATACATACATCATGCTATAACCATGGACTTTTGTTGATTGGTCTTGGCTTGAGTTTCTTTGACTTTGTCGGTATAGGCGCCTAGTTCTCTCTAGCAGGGTCCTTCATGTAATTAATTTTTATTTCCACAACTGATCCCGATATCACTATCGAATTAACGGTTCTTAAGATCAAAATAGTAAACAAGCAAAAAGATGGATAGAAGCTAATTTGAACGATGCACGTGACCTAAGAGGCTACTGAGGAACAGAGGACCCATCTAGGGTTTCGTACCCTTGTCAACGACGCCGACAGTCCTTTCCATCTCCGGTAGCCTTAGGGCCTTGGAGGCGTGGCGGACCATGGCCCCTCGCCGGCGGGAGGTTTTCTTTCCTTTTTAGACTTTTTTGTGTCTTCTTCGAGATGGTGAGGCAGCTGCTCTATCGCGAAGTCAGAATAAGGTCCTCCCCATCCTATCCTCGCTCTGTTGGTGCATTTAGCGTCGGTGGAGAGCGCGTGGAGTCATGTGTCCGACGGATCTTATGTGATTCGGTCGTTTTGTGTTCACGTGTGGTTTCATGTCAGTCTCTTTCAATCTACGGTTGTCATCATTGACGAGTATTGCAGCTCTAGTGTGTTGGTCCTTCGAGATCTTAGCACGACAACCTCCCTTCTATCTACTACAACAAGCTTTTTCCGGCTTCGATGATGGAAAGGCGAGGACGCCGGCGTGCCTTCGGCTCGCGCTAGTGTCTGTAGTCCTTGTTGGGTGGCTCAGGAATTAGCAAAATTGTTTTCCCAGAAAAAGTAATTATTGCTGCCTCCTTTTTTTTTACGCATAGTAATTCCTTTTTTCTTCTTTTTTCTTCTTTTTCTAAGGGATAGTAATTGTTGCCTCCTAGGCAAGACACAGTCCTTCCGTGGTGCACACCCATTTGAATTCCTGATGGGCCATTGGTCCAGCGGCTCAAGGAGCTCATATCCAACCGGGGCCACACATTAGTACTCTCTTCGTCCTGAAATATTAGATGTTTTAGTTTTGTGAACTAAATGTATAGACTATTTTTAATACGTAGGTTCATTCATGTTTGAAATAAATCAACACACTAAAATAAATCTATATACATTTTTTTATAAATTTAAAATATTTTATATTTTATATTTTAAAACGAAGAGAATACATGAGTAGCTTGCGAAGGCAGCAGCTTAAACCCGAACGATCGAACAACGCTTGCTCCACACGCATGCACGTGCGACGACGACGACCAGAGATGACTTTCCCTCCCTAGTCGCAGCACCACCGCAGCACTTCAACCCCACTTGTGTACGCGAGAGAAAAGCAGCCGATCGAGGACAATATCCAAGGTGGTGCGATGCGATCAATATATGCCATGCGTTTTCTCTCTAGCTTCCCGCCACTCCTTGGGCGAACCCAGACCAAAATCCGGATAAATTTTGACGGGAAGAAACTCATGTTTAGTCTAGGAACGTCGAGTTTTCCACTCGCGTTTCTAAGCCCAGTTTTCACGTTCGGCGAAATTCAGTTAAACTGAGCGAAATTGGCGAATATAGCGGATTTCATTAATTAGGGCAAGAACGCACATATTACATCCAAACTAGGAAAAGAACGCCGCCACATCTATAGGCCGAGGCGGGGTGGTTGCCGGCCTGGATGAGCTCCATGACGGCGGCCCTGGAACGCTGCACCAGCGACGGCGTAACGCCGCATTGTGACACGTCGGCGGCAAGCCCAGCTCGTGTCGGACGAGATCCTGAAGACGCCTGTCGTCGTCGAAGAACTGCCTCCAGAACGGTTAGCTTATCTCCGTGACATGCCAGTGAACGGTTAGCTTTTTACTACGGTCTGCTTGCTTGTACTAGTAACTTTTTCTTTTGGCCTTTGGGTCTGGTCTACCCCATTGTGTCACGTTGGAATCGAATCTCGAACACGTCCGGCCTTTTCTTTTTTTCTTCTGATGATCCTTTCATCTCTTTCTCAAGCTTCCGTCTTTTTACCCAACCAACTTTTTAAATTTGGTGTGGTGAGAAAGGTAAAGGATAATATGTGTGTGACATGCGGAATGGAATGGTGGGCGTATGCGTATCGGGACATGTCCTCTTTACTTTCAGCCTCGGATTCCTTGTACTCCTCCCACTACCATTTGTCCCTCTACACACATTTTTCTCTCTGAATTATCACTTTCATTTTTATTCCACGTTTTATAGTGGATCTTTAATTACTGGCGTGACGTCAACGGATGTTCACTAAATGTTAGGCGTGTGGTAATACTCCACTACTACATCAAAACTCATACATCAACAAGATTTAGTATTACTAGAATCAGAAATTTTTACACGTAATGTCATCATGCATGACCACGAAGCAGCGAGAAGAGCAGCCGCACTTACCCGTAATGATCACTGTCAGAACACAGCACGCTCTGCTGTTTTCACTCTCAGCGCCGCCCTCTTTTGACCCGGTTCACGGAGAAGTCAGTGCTCGACTTACCCGCGACGCAAAGCTAAGCTTGGATTGTCAAGGTCCGAACGCACTTGCTAATTAATGGAGGCGTAAAGCTAACCTTAATCACTACTGGTACTGGTATCACCTGGAGGCTGGAGCAGTGTTCAGTGTGAGAAAGGTAAAAAGAAGCTAACGTTGTCGATCATGGTGGATCGTGCCACGCCTCTTGATCGATCGCGCCGCAGCTTCCTTGCTCCCGCCGTCGCGCTCGTGGACTCCGACGAAAGCGAAAGAAAACCTAGTTTCCTCCTCACAAAAGCAAGCAAGAAATGGCGCCTTTTCGCGTCGCCGCTAATGCTAGCTCCAGCGCGTGTGAGTGTGTTTCCGGACCGTTAGAGCAACTTCAACAGACGCTCTGAAAAATTTAGCGGTGGAAAATGGTTTTGGTGCGCTGGATCAGTTTTATAGTGTGAAATGTGCAACGATTTCACCGAATGTGTTAAATACAGTGCGTGCAAAACATCCGTCCACCGGATGCGCAGGAGCTTTGCCACACACACTGGAGATTTGCTGCGCGCGCTGGGCAAAGCACTCTATTTGATGCGCCGGATGTAGCATGCTGGATAATTTTTTGTGCACACGCTGAAATGTTTGTTTTTTATTCTTGGTCCAGAAAATATGTATACGAACAGAGATAAATGAGATTTTTCTCTTCACACGGGTCAGGACGGAACAAACACCATATCACTGATGCATAAAATAGAATGTTTTTTTATTCCGTCGCTCTTCATCATCTTCGTGTCCAGAAAATATGTATACAAACAGAGATAAACGGATTTTCTCTTTGCACGGGTCAGGACGGAACAAACACACTGGTAGAAAAGGGCCAATGCGTCCCGGTTGGTAAGGGCCATTAGTCCCGGTTGCCCAACCGGGACGGGGCAATCGGGACTAAAGCTCTAACCATTAGTCCCGGTTGCCCCCACCAACTAGGACAAATGGGGCACACGTGCATCGGCGTGAGGGTGGAGATTAGTCCCGTTCGTACCTAATCGATCGATAACTGCCGCCACGCAGAGATTTGCTCATTTCTGCCGCGGCAGAGAACTCATTTTGGCACATTTTGTTGCCGCGGCAGCATTTTCGCCACTTTTTGGCAGAGAATTCATTTAGGTTGTTTTATTGTTTATTTAGTGTTTTGCACTTATCAACGAAGGAACCTTATATTACACAAGGTCATCATGACAACATTACATTCAATACACGGATCGAGTTCATGCACTACATACAAAAGTTGCTATTCGATGCTACCGGCCAATTTCTTGAAAGTTGCTATTTTTACAATTCCTATTGTCTATACACAGCCGAGTAGTATTCCCCTTATGTGTTTAGGACTTCTGCATCCAAGAATCCCGGCAATTCCTCCTGAATTGCTCGTATGCGATCCTTTGGCAGAAGACCGTCCCGTAGAAGTTCGATCTGATTTAAAAAAGGAGTCAGCCTATATGAATATGAAACTAAACACAATTTGATTGTAATAAAAAACTATAGAAATTGTTTACGTACGTGGAGTTGCTCTAAATTTCTGCACTTCTTATCGCACATCTGCCGGATGAACTCGCGTACATAGTATCCACATAGATTGTTACCTGGTCCCTGCGTCAGGCACTTTACGAGAACAGAGTTCAATCAAAATAATAATCAAGCATGATAATAACTGTATCAAAACTAGAATCAAAGAGATGCGCGGATATAGCTAGTGGTGCTTACATCTAGTGGTTGAAATGTAAGCTCCTCTTTCCAAACACCCCTAGCCTTCTTGGTGAACCGTTTCCAAGCGCTGCCCGGCGTAGAAAACGAATAAAATAAGTTATTAAGTACTTGATATCATAAAATTCACGAACGTTGCCAATATAGTGTCGTAATGATTAGAATTACCGCTGGAGAAGTATCTGCATGTCCTTCCACGTCTCAAGGGGTTTATGTTTCGAGTCCATGACTAGTACACGCCCTTTGTCAAGTTGAATGATTAACGTAATATAGTGGTACTGCGAATGCGTAACTAATAAATTATATACTTAACATCGAGTAAGCGAAAAAGAAAGTGTATACAAGACAATAACACTCACTGGAAGTTGTAAGGAAATAGTATTTCCCTTTTGGTTTCTTGAAACCTTAACGCGTACTATATTATCCTCCGTATCCAGGGGCTTATTTTGAGATTAGCTTCATGAACCCAATATGGGTCAATGAAGCCAATGTCATAGATTTGTCCTCTGCTGCATTCGAGAATCTTCATTACGCATATTACGGTATGATTATATACATGCAATAAACAAAATAATATAGATGGAGACTAAATTAATTACAATTAGTACTTACAGACAATAGGCACTCATGATCGATTTGTCCAAGGCGTCTTGATTGAATAATTGAAATAGTTCATCAAATTCAATGGATATCATGTCATCCTTATCTTTCCCATGATGCTTTTTGTAACCCTCGGCACTATCCGATTAGCCCGGCCCTTGTGGCATGCATGTACCGATTATGCAATCTTCGCATTTTGTTGGAAGATTGTTTACCTCCTCAGGTTTGTGAGAGGTTTTCCGTCTTGGTATTGGTATGCTACTTCACTCACGGGAAGAACTCTAAGCGGGATAATCTTGGGCAATACTCATACCTTGAGCAGCGGCTTCTCCGTATTGCAACTACCTCTGGATCATCTTGCTCTTATTTATATTTGCTCGACCCCATTGGTTTAAGAAATCACCTTGAGAGGGCGCAAGTCTGTTTTGCTTGTTCTCGAAATGGGCAACAGATTTCCTTGCATCGATCTTGCTCTTGAGGCTTTTGTGCCGCATGTGACTTGAGAATAGAACGCTCATAGTCGATGACAGCTTTGGCTCGGGTTGATGAAGATTATTTAGCATTTTCAACACTTTGGCTTTTTCTTCTTTGGTGTTGGGAACTCTGGCTCTTCGGCCTCATCTTAGCAGCTGTCGTTTACGCATCAACGATCGCCATGATCTCCTCTTGATCTGATCAGTCATAAGCTCTCTTGGGAGGAACCGTTGGTACTTTTGGAAGAGGCTCTTGTTTACGTTTCAGCGATCGCTTACGCTTGCGATGGCAATGCTTCGCTTTTTATCTGGCGGCGATGGCTCCAGCGATGGCTGCACGGAGATTGGTGGCGACGGGCCGGGTGAGGCGACGGCTACGGCTTGGCAGCGGCGACCTCATTGGAGCGGGTGAGGCGGCGAAGATGGCCTTGGCGTGTGATTTGAAGCACGATACAATCCTTGACCATAGAATGGTGGCGTTTTTGCGTCACCACGATCACATCCCTTCACCGGGGTAGTGAAGATCCAAAACCTCAAAGGTGGGCATGATTTCATCCACGCCGACAACGTAGCCCTCACGGAACCGGACGGCGGTGGTAAGTTGGTGTGGGTCCAATTGGTAAGGCATAGCCGACCACCTTCATTGATATGTTCACAACTTTGCCATGTAGCTCGCAGTGTGTCATCTCTGTGATATCATCCACTGGGTAGCCAATAGGAGCCATCGTCGGTGCATCATCGGCATCGCCATTGTCATCATCCGGGACCTCGGTGGAAGCCACACTGCTTTTTCGATTATTCTATAGGCCGGTAGTATCGAATGCGGTGTCTTTGCTTGAGATGGGCGCCTAGTACTTGCTCTTTAAGTGTGTTAATTTCATCTTGTTGTTGCTTTAATCGTTCTTCAATTAAACGCATTCGCTCTTTCTGACTTTCTGCTTCAACTGTCGCCCTGTCCTTTCTCCTCTGACGGCTTCTATCAGGATATTTCTTCCTCTCTTGAAACCAGTCCTCCATGATTGGGAGCCGCTTGTGCCTCTTGTTCGTCCATCATGTTCCTTATTTCCAAGCGAGTGTGAGCTCGTCATTCTCTATATCGGGAATGAAGTCCCCATCTTTAACAGCCTTCTTGCTTTTTGATCCTCTCGATTGGCAAGGGTCTTCTTTATGTCGTGTTATATATACACCTCCTTCCGAGTCCAACGTGCCCCATGCCCGTAAAACCAATTCCTTGCACGTTCTACCCAATAAATGCATCTCTGGGTTGATATTTTTATCACGCGGTTCCTGCTCAAGTTTCTCCCACTTAGGAATGCCAACCTGTAGCCACCTTGCCCCATAGTATGGTGATACTTCTTCTTAGACATCCACATTATTTCGGACATTTTCTTAGCTTTTTCGATTTCTTGTATTCCACAAACTCATCCCGAATGGTTTTATCTTCTCAAACTGAATATTCTTGAAATCGAGTCTTCTTTTCACGACATAGTCAAGGTGCAATCTTTTCTTCCAGTTGGTGAAACCTTTGGGCCATCTTCTTCAAAGCCCACTCACGACCTTAGCCTCCATGGATCTCCCATGTTGTAAGGCGTCCTCAAGCTGGATCCTCCGCATTTGGATCCAGCTCTATCTTCGAGTTTGAAATTAACCATGAGCCTCTTCCACGGTAAATCTTTGGCGTGGTTAGGGACAAATAAACATGTTCCTCTTCATCGCATTAGGAGGCCTATTCCAATTTCTAATGGTGATCGATTAAGTCCCTAATGATTACTCGCATTGTGCCACAAATTTGGTTGCGACAACTTGAGGGCTTACTGCCGTCTCTGACGACATCTTGATCTGAACCTCTCATGGTCTTGCAACTTTTTGGTTGGGCCTCGCTCTTTTTCGAGATTCCTTCGATCCGGAGGGCTAAAAGAAGAAAGATCGTCGTTACTATTTCTATATAGATAGCAGATGATTAATTAATGAATTGATTTATATTACATGCACCTCATGGAATGCGTCTTCTCGATTACACAAGGCATCGCCTTCTCCCTCATGGAAGGCAACACCTTCAACCTCAAACAAGTTGTCTACTCCGGTAAAGAGGATCACCCTCACGGAGTTGTTCGAAACGTTGATCGTCTAAATTATCTTCCCCACGGATCACACCTTGGATCAACTCTTCCTTTTCTTCGTCTCGGCGTGTGGGTCCATATTTTCTACATAGGTGGAAAAAGCGAATAAGTCAAAGCGGCTAAAGGAGAAAGTTAAATGCGGTGTTGAGAGATATAAACCCTAATTCGGAGAAACCCTAATATATACATACACAATAATAAAAATGAAGAAAGGGAAACCGTGTAGTAGATAGGCACATCGTCGAACCCACATGCACCTAAGTTGCTTGAAAATGTGAATCGGTGCAGGGTTACCCACGGTGACCGATGGGGCGAAGACCAATAATACCAAACTAATTAATAAACCTAATAATACCTAACTAATAATAAACCTAATAATCCAAACACCAAAAAGAAAGAAACAATCAACACATGGCATCGATGCAATGCTCAAGCAAGTATGATGATATGACAAGTTAATTTGCATTGGAATGTAACCCTAAGAAATGCTCGACGATTTAATCGGGGTTCAGGGTGAAAACCCTAACTTGGAGAAACTCGGAACACATGAGAGGGGTGGATTTGTTCTTCTAATTAAACTTGTAATTTAAGTTGTTGAACAATGCATGATTATAGCTTAGATAGCTAGGTTTCATTTTTACGAACATTTTGATATATTATTCATATTTTTATGACTTATAGATTAAAACAAGGATAATGATATGACAAGTTAATTTGTATTAAAAAGTAACCCTAAGACATGCTCGGCAATTTAAGCGGGGTTAGGGGTGAAAACCCTAACTCGTGAAACTCCGGAGTATATGAGAGGGTTGATTTTGTTTTCTAATTAAACTTGTCTTGAAAGTTGTTGAACAATGCATGATTATAGGTTAAATAGTTAGATCTCATTTTTACGAACATTTTGATATATTATTTGTATTTTTTTACGAGTTATAAATAATTAATTATTGAATTTACAATATTATATCAATTTATGGATTTAATTAAACCATTTCAATTTAAACAAAGCAGAAAACATTTTTTACGAGGCCCTTTGCTAGCCACGAGTGGGCGTGAGGGCCCGTGGCCACCTCGGCCTCCACCAGGAGGTGGGACTGACCCGAGCCACGGCTAACTGCACCATAGAGGCACCTAGCCTCTAATCTTGGCGAGTGGGGCCAAGGCGACGCAGTAGCCACGCGAGCACGTCACCCACGAAGGGCGGCGAGCGGTGGTCGGCAGCGACCACAGAGGCCTGCGGGCTGAAGTGCGCATTCGAAAAACTCATCGATCTGAACCATATGGTGGGCTGCCGCCCATTATTAGTCGCCGGGCGGCAACCTGGCCAGAGGCGGCGAGATGGTCGTCGCGGTAGAGCTAGAGAGCGAAGGGAGGCGTGTGAAGAGGTGCTAGAGCACCTGGCTCACCACGAGCGATGCTGGGGTCGAAGCAAGGGTGGCGAGAGGCGAATCGGCAGCGGCCGAGCTCGGAAGATGGGTTGCGAGCTTGATTAAGGCGGGGGGATTCCTTTAGGCGTGAGGCAGCGATCCAGACGGCGGAGCTCCTCGGCGAGCTCGGCGAGCGACTGCGGCGTCGTGTGGGGGTTCTGCGTAGCGTCGATGAATGAGATGGGGAAGAAGAAGAAGAAGAGGAGGGGCACCCAGTTATAACCAAAGGCCTTTAGTCGGTTGGTGGCTCAACCAGGGACTAAAGATCATCGTCGATTAGAGCCACCAAGGACCTATCAATATTTTCAGCAGACAAGGGTTGGCGAGGTCTTTAGTCGGTTAGTGGCTCCAACCGACATATTCCCTGTTTTCAAAAAATTTGTATTTTCTCTGTTCCGCCTTATTTTTTTATTTTGGGGTTTAAATTTGTATTGTTTTTAAATGATAATTAATTTGGAATTTAGAAAAACTTTAAACATAAGAAGTGTTTGGATTTGAATAAATAGTTCAAAACCATTTTACTTTTAAAAAATAATTAATGTAACCATTTAAAATATGAACCATTTACAATTAAAAATGAATTAACTTATATTTTTTAATATCAATTTGGAATTTAGAAAAACTTTAAACATAAGAAGTGTATGGATTTGAATAAATAATTAAAAAACATATTCTATTTTTAAAAAAAAATAATGTAACCTTTTAAAATGAATTAACTTATATTTTTAATATTAATTTGGAATTTAGAAAAATTTAAACATAAAAAGTGTTTGGATTTAAATAAATAATTCAAAACATTTTCTATTTTAAAAAATAAATAATTCAACCTTTTAAAATATGAACCATTTACAATTAAAAAAGAATTAACTTATATTTTTTTAATATCAATTTGGAATTTAGAAAAAATTTAAACATAAAAAGTGTTTGGATTTAAATAAATAATTCAAAACATTTTATGTTTTAAAAATAATTAATGTAACCATTTAAAATATGAACTATTTACAATTAAAAATGAATTAACTTATATTTTTTAATATCAATTTGGAATTTAAAAAACTTTAAACATAAGAAGTGTATGGATTTGAATAAATAATTCAAAAACATATTCTATTTTTAAAAATAATTAATGTAACCTTTTAAAATGAATTAACTTATATTCTATTTTGAATATTAATTTTTAAAATGACCTTTTTGCGCTCGGAAAATGGAAAAGGGCTTTTAAAATGCGACAAAAGGAAAACTTCCTCTGCAACATTGTTCTCCATACCAATGTCCACACATGCATAATATGGGCACAACATCACAAACTATGCGTGATTCAAAGACATAACATCGGTCATTTGGACCGAAAGCCATGAAACCTCGAACATGATAGGTCATTTTGTGAAGGTTTTTTTGAAACATGATCAATATACCAAGTCTGGTATTTTCCTTTCAACTATGTAACATAATATGACACCACGCGAAGGATTTTCATTGTTCGGATTTTTTTAAATTTATTATGCCTGTTTTGAATTATCTGAATTTCTAACTATGGTCGAACGGTGTGCATGAAGATAGGGGACGCATCGTTAGAACTTGCATTGGATCTCTGAAGAAACCACATATTGCGAGTCTAAAATGTTTTTCAAAAAATCACAGGCGATAGATCATGTACTGTAGTACAAACCGGACCCACTTCTCTGGATTCGGAGACATTTGTCCTTTTTACAGGATGGACGAAAAGGTTTGAGATGTACCGGTTGGGAGATAATCCATGTAAGGTGGTCTAGTATTTTAGGAAAATGGGGCGGTAGCATTGTGAAGCGGCATTTTGGTGGTTACTTCACAAAAGCGACCCGTTTTTGCGCTCGGAAAATGGAAAAGGGCTTTTCCAATGCGACAAAAGGAAAACTTCCTCTGCAACATTGTTCTCCATACCAATGTCCACACACATGCATAATATGGGCACAACATCACAAACTATGCCGTGATTCAAGACATAACATCGGTCATTTGGACCGAAAGCCATGAAACCTCGAACATGGTAGGTCATTTTGTGAAGGTTTTTGAAACATGATCATTGTTCGGCACATTTAGTCCGGATGTAGTCACAAACCGGGACTAAAATTATTTCGCCATTTCTCACCTCTTCCGCCAAGTTTTCCCTTTCCTTTCTACTAGAGCTTTTAGTCCGGATGGGTCACTACTTGGGACTAAAGATATTTCCCGCCATTTCCCAAAGCTTCACGCCAAGTTTTCCCGCCCTTTCCCTCTATATTTAGGGTGATCGTGTCATGGCTATCCACACATCCACACCTTCCTCTCTTAGAACAATGGACAACGCCTACTAGGCCATTCTGACCCTCGAGGAGACCGAGGCGTTGTGCGCCTCCAACTACCCTTGTCCACGGGTGCGGCCATGGTGGATCTTTGGCCGGAGGGTTCTGTCCCTCTGTCCCTCAAGGTTCCGCATGACGACCATCACAAACCACTTCTACCACGAGCTCACGCCGAAAGCGGATGGATCCCAGTGGGATCCAGACAACTATGACACCGAATGCCTTCTTCGCTAATAGGGGAAAGGGGCTCGCCAGTACGAGGGTGATGGCCGCCACCGTGAACCACGAAGTCGTCGTAAATGCTGTGGTGGCGAACCGTACTATCATCGGGTGATGCGCTACATCGGGAGACCATCCTCGCCTCGGTGCCACGAGTCCACCCGCCCACAGCCCCACATGCCCCGACGGTAGCGGCATCGTCTTCGAGACCTCTCTCCCACCGCCGTGAATCCGAGGCTGGAATGGCCCTGGTATATGCCATGGATGGGCCGAGGATCCCGAGTGGCGGTGGCGATGGCGATGATGATGGCGGCGATGAAGACCACAGGCTGCGTACTATAGGACTAGGCATGATTATGACTAAAGGCGGCTTTAGGCACGAGTGTTAGCTAGTCCGGTTTGTCGGTTTTAATATTAATAAATGTCTTAAGTGTTACCTAATAAATAGAGGAAATGCCTATATAAAGAGAGGTTCATATTTAGTCTCGGTTGGAGAAACCAACCGCGATCGAAGGATTCTTGAGTGGGCGACAACACTAATAATAGGGGTGAGTGTCGACATTATGTCGTGCGGCTTGTACCTTGTCCGGATGGTGTCACCAATGGGACTAAAGATGAATTTAGTCCGGTTGGAGACACCAACCGACTAAAGATGAGTCAAGACTAATAATAGGGGTGAGTGTCGACATTATGTCGTGAGTGTCGACATTATGCCGAGCTGCTTGTACTATAAATATGCATCCTTGTGAGTCCAGTCCTCCGGCCAGTTTGAGGCATCTCCAAGATGTTTTTAGAACGAGGACACCACTACGGCCATTTGAGGAGATGCCGACGAGCCCGATCCTCCCATCTCCGAGAAACTGTCATAGAGGCACTCTAATGTCATCTTGTCCTCGATTCCACGATGTTTCTTTTCCTAAAAGAACTATGTGGCCTTTGGCTCATCATATGATGTATTCGTTTGCATATTTTTTCTTTTTTGATGCGGAGGACATGTCCTTCACATAGAAAACACCGAGACACCATTGGCTAGGACGAATGGTTCATCTCTATAACCAAGATTGTTGAGATCCACTGTTGTCATTCATTACAATGGTCTATCTTTACCCTTCCCCATTCAGTTGACCCATTTGCGTGAAACAAAGGGACCTTAAAAGAGACTCCATAGTCTAGTTCCCATATCTCCTCTATGTAACCATAATATGTGTCCTTTTGTCCATTCTCGTCTATTGCATCAAAGCGGACACCACTATTTTGGTTGGTGCTCTTTATCTTTGCGATCGTGTAGAATGTATTCCCATTTATTTTGTACCCTTGGAAATTCAATACAGAGAAGATGGTGACGCGCCAACAAGTATAGCTGATCTCCAACGGTGGTGTCATTCAAGAGATGTGTCCGCATCCAACCACCGAAAGACTTCATGTGTTCATCTGTAATCCATGATTCAGCTTCCCGGGTTTTGGGCGTACAATATTCTTGTGTTCCTCGATATCTTGAAATGCCAAGGTGGAATTATGTAGAAGCTGTAGTGTGCTTTAGTGAAAGAATCCACGTCCCTACATATCATTGCTTTCTTTCCCAGTGCCTTTTCCACTTAGTCTTCCCTCATGCCGCGAGTCGAAACACCAATCGGCTTAAGGTCGGGAATAAAGTCAACACAAAACTCAATGACCTCCTCTGTTCCATATCCCTTGGAGATGCTTCCTTCGTCTACGGTTATGAACATATTTCTTTAAGACTCCATGAACCTCTCAAAGGGAACATATTATGCAGAAATACGGACCGAGAATGGCAATCTCTTCCACTAGATGAACCAGGAGATGCGTCATAATATTGAAGAAGGATGGTGGGAACACCAATTCAAAACTAACAAGACATTGTACCACATCCTACAGAACCTTGGCGGAATATCTGGATTGATTACCTTCGAGATATTGCATTGAGGAATGCACATAGCTTCACAATGGGTACTCGAACATTTTCGGTAGAAGCCCCTCAATGCAATCGGAAGCAAGCTCGTCATAATCACGTGTGATCATGAGACTTCAGGTTTTGGAACTTTTCTCTGCCATATTTATTATCCCTTTATATTAGATGAGAAGCCCCGGCACCTTGATCTTTAAAGGACTTCAAAAAGATTTCCTTCTACCTTTGGTAAGAGCATAGCCGTACGACTTAAGTGGCGCCCTTTATCCGATCTTGTTATCTGTATGCATGTTCTTTGGGTCTTTCATAATTTGTTGGTCCTCCGTGCTTGGTGTATCTTTTCTCTTCCCATACACGCCTAGGAATCCTAGCAGGTTCACGCGAGATTCTTCGTCACGTGCATCACGTCGATTGAAGAGCGGACACGCGAGACTTTCCAATATGGCAGCTCCCAAAATATAGATTTCTTCTTCCACATGGGTGCGTGTCCTGTAGCGGCGTCGTTCGAACTGATTGACCGCGGGACCCTTTCAAAGATTACTTCTATGTCCTTGACCATACCAAATACATCATCACCAAAGGGGAGTTCGGGCTTCTTCGGTGATCTTCCTCACCTTTGAAATGCTTGCCTTTCTTTCTTACGGGATGATTGGTCGGAAGAAATCGTCGATTCGCCAGTACACAACCTTCTTGCATTTATGCAAATATGTACCTTCGGTCTTATCTAAACAGTGGGTGCATGCCTTATATCCTTTGTTTATGCATCACGAAGGTTACTAAGAGCAGCCAATCATTGATGGTTCTGAATAACAACCCTCGTAGATTAAATGGCTCTGTTTGTTCTTATCCCACGCGTACACCTGGTTTTCCCACAACTGTAAGAGTTCTTCAACTAATGGCCTAAGGTACACATCAATGTCGTTGCGGTTGCTTGGGCCTTGGATGAGCACTTGGCATCATAATGAACTTACGCTTCATGCACAACCAAGGAGGCAGTTGTAGATACATAGAGTCACGGCCAGTCTTTGTGGACGCAACTCTGCTCCCAAAAGGATTCATGCCATCCGTACTTAGACCAAACCATAATTTCCTTGCGTCACCGCAAAGTCTGGGAAGTCTCTCGATTTTTCTCCTTTGTGACCCATCGGTGGGTGTCTCAACTCCCGTCTTTCTTACGGTCTTCTTTGTGCCATCGCAACAACTGGCATGCTCTTTGTTTACGAACATGCGTTTCAACCTTGGTATTATAGGAGCATACCACATAACCTTAGGAACCCTCTTCCGGAGGCTCTCCCTCAACATCACCAGGTCATCTCGTCGATCTTATACCGCAGCGTTGCATACCGGGCATTTATCTAAATTCTCATACTCCTTACATGGTAGAGGATGCGATCATTAATGCATGCATGTATCTTTTGCACATCTAATCCCGGAGACGGAGAGTCTTCTTTGCTTCGTAGGTACTCTCGGGAAGTTCGTTATGTTTTGGAAACTCCGGCTTCATTATTTTCAGCATCTTTTCAAATGAGGAGTCATTAGACCACACTCTGCCTTCCATTGCAACAATTCCAAGGTGTACCGAGCTTTGTGCTGCCATCTTCACAATTTGGGTACAACAATTTCTTGTGATCTTCTAACATGCCCTCTAACTTCAACTTCTCATTTTACATTTCACGTCTCGCTTTGCATCGAAATGACCCTACCAAGTTCATCGTACCGCTCATCGATGCCCGTTCTTCACCTTTTTCCTCTCCATTGTCTTCCATTGCGGTATCACGTATTCAGAAACATATGATGATAGTTGTTATCATCATCTTCTTCTTCACCATCTTCCATCATAACCCCTCTTTCCCGTGCTTGGTCCAGTAATTATAGTTGGGCATGAAACCTTTCATAATCGGTGGCGCGATTGATTTTCGAGAAAGAATACTCCTTGTTGTTCGACATTGAACACATGGACAACGTATAAATCCATTCTCTTTGTTTGCCGTAGCCACATCGATAAATTTATCCATGCCTTTGATATACCGGCTACCCGGTCACGTACATCCATTCGACTGTTCATCGCATCATATAAGTAAGTTTATCAAAAACAGGACATCATAAATAGTGAAATAACCAATTCACGACACATGAATTGTATCAATGACCTAGAAAAGATAAGATTGCTAACCTCGATCGAGGGAAATAAAGAGGAGAAAGCTCAAATGTCTCGGACACCTTCTATATTTTTGTTCTATGAGAAATTCAACGGATTATTCACTCAAACATTTCAACAAACACCTTCAATGCATGCATGAGAAAAACTAGCACACCCCTCACACCTTCCACCATTCAAAAAGCAGTGAGGCAGAGGGGGCTGGGCGTGCATTTATAGAGGCAGGGTCTTTAGTCGGTTGGAGCCGACAGCGGGACTAAAGGTCTTGCGCCACGTGGTGGCCAAACCTTTAGTCCCGGTTGGTGGCTCCAACCGGCGATGCCCTCTACCAACCGGGACCCATGCCCTGCCCGTGCCGCTCCAACAGACGGCGTGCGGCATTAGTCCCGGTTGGTGGCGCAACCGGGACTAATGCTCCGAGGGGTCTCGAACGGATAGCCCTTTTTCCTCTAGTGACACCATATCGCTGATGCATAAAATAGAATGTTCGTTTTTTATTCTGTCGCTTCATCATCTTCGTGTCCAGAAAATATGTATACGAACAGAGATAAACAAGATTTTTCTCTTCGCATCGGTCGACTAAACAAACACCGTATGCATAAAATAGAATGTTCGTTTTTTATTCCGTCGCTTCATCATCTTCGTGTACAAATAGGGACGTGGATCGGAGGTCCTTCCCATCCATACCATCCCTCTCCACTCTCCACCATGCCGCCATGGAGGTGCCGACGCTCAACTTCTATGAGGCGGTGATATTCGCGCACTTCGACATCGCACCGCCACGCCACGACGGTTCTCTGGATGGCGAATCAGCTACGCGGATGATGGTGGCGCCGCCTAACCGGATTCGAGTTGGGGATAAACATCGAGGCATGCCGTCGCCAGCTAGAGCGGAAGAGGGTGATGCCCGATGCACGTATGAGCCCGTATTGGAGTTGTTCAAGAAGGAGCGGAAAGGCGGAGCTGGATTGCGCATCTTTCATGGGCAGCGGGTGCACCCGGATCTCCGTGACCGGGAATGAAGGGAGCGATTCTGGGTCATCCCTGGCCGCACCAAGTACACCATCATCAATGCGGCTCGCCGCGAAGAGCTCCTCACAATGTCGAAATCATGGAGTCCGGTGAGGAGGAGGATGCCAACGATACGGGGAAGGAGGGCGTCGAGGACAGCGGGAGCGGGTTTGGGAATGTGGTTGTCGAGTGGCGGCGGCCTTCGCGGTGGGAGGAATTCGTCTACCGAGACCTGAATCGATGGCGGCGCTTGGCGGCGGTGGTGACGGTTGGATATGGAAGGTAGGGGAACGAGCTGAAATATCTGTCCCGCCAAGGGTGTCTATTGATACGGGTCACCTATGGGTCGTGCTCGGTTCGGGGTCAAAATCTGGGTATCTACGGGTCGGGGGTGTTTTACTCAGCACCCTTAAAAAAATCGGATCACAAAGGTTTGTGGTTTATGGTTTTTCCACTTTTCTCGGTTAAATTAGAAACCGGCGGTTATTTTTTTTAGTCGAGTGTTTTTTTTAACGGTTAGTCGAGTGTTTTAAAGGGTCTATTTGAGATGCTGCTAGAGAATTTGATCTCTCAAGAGTTAAGACTGCGCGGGATGATCACGCACGATACGAACGAGACACACACCGGCGGGCTGAGTTTATGACTGTCGGTGTGATCTCGGCGCACGCCACAGGGTACGAATCGCGTACCGGTACGTGTTGTTCCCGGCACGATGGCATGCCTGCCGCGCACGTCCGTGTCACGTTCCGGTCGCACGGCTCCTAAGATTTAATCTCTGACATGACCATATTAGATCTCGCTCAGAAATGAATGCCGCTGCCAATCACGCCACGGATCAGACACAGTACGGGCAACGTATTCTATCGGGAGGCCTCTGGATCGACGACGAGACGCGCCATCAGTCACTGTGCGTGCTCCAGGCCGTATGACGTGCGTAGTACGTAGCGTCATCAGGGAAGCAAAACTTTCAAAGTTTCAAAAAGCTCCGTCCATCCCGCGTCGGTCGTCTTCGTCGTTGCCCAGACCCCAGATCGATCGGCCCCCGTAAATGCGATGCCCTCGTCGGCCCGCCATCTAGTTCAGCGAGCCATCTCGATCTCTTGACCAACTCCAGTGCACCTGCTGCACATCCGATCCCTGCCCAGCTCCATGACGATCCAGCGCACCTGCACTGCACAGCGCAAGTGACAAGCACAGCAGATAAACTCCACGATATATAACACGTGCCATGTCGGCCGCGGCCACGCCTCTCCATCATACATAGACAATTTAAACAAAAATAATCTAAAAGCCAAAACAAATCCAAATAATAAACTTATTTGCAAACAAATTCATAGCTGGTAATCCTTTTCTGCAACTCCAGCCCGCGCGGCGCTGCACACAAGGCTGCGGCTTCACCTCGGACGGCGAAGAAAACCTGCCACGCTGGCGTAACGGGCCCAGGCGCAGCAGCGCTGCCACGCTGGCGAGCACAAGCGCGCCGGCGTTGCACCACTGCAGCACCACTTTGGGTGACTTCTTTTGGGCTGCTGATTCTGAATAAGCAGGCTTATAAGTTACGGTATTGGGAAACCGTGGTGGACAGAAACTGCTCTGTAGACTTCTTTTGGGCTTCTACAGTTTTGGCAGCAACCAGGGATAGAGGCTCGTCGGCCGGAGGCCGGGACAACCCTTAGAAGCTCGCCGGAGTGCATTGTCTTGCGGATCTGAAGCGCGTCGGAGTCCTACGTCGATTGGTGGCGGTGAGGACCCGTATCGTCGCCGGAATTGGCGTCGGCGACCACCGGAACGGCGGAGCTCGGTGGCTCATGGTGGTGGCGCATTACAGAGTAGTACCTGGCGAGGAGGAGGGTTCGTTCGAACCGTGCACTCAACCCGGAGCTCATGGATGGGTCGGTGAAGGTGAAAAGGTGGAGAACACGATGGCACACAAATGGAGATCGCGGTGGCCGGCGGCGGTGAAGAACCATGGATGGCAGGCTCAATTTCCGACATCACACGAGGCGTCGCATAGCTGGAACCACTTAGCGCGCTCGCCCTCCCCCAGCCAGACCCAACCCTAGTTCTTCCCCCATTTTGAGCAGAGCAAGAATGTGGCGGCGGCTCTTCTCTCTCCCCTAGTCTAATCTCCACCAAAAAGCACACGATTTGAAGAAAAAATTAGGGGATTTCTTCCCGCAATCGCTTCCCCAAGGTATTCTCCTCTACTCCCATCAATTTCATCCGAAAATTTCAAGTTATTTATCCCTTGTTTGCAAAATTCGTCCAAATATAAAATCTCATTGGATATATAAATTTGTATGGAGCAATGATGTGTTTGGCTGACATATAAAGTTAGGATTGTATAGTAATCCTTCATGTGTATAGGTAAGATTATGAGGGTTAGGGTTAGGATTAGGGTTATGATAATGGTAAGTTTATGGTTGTGTGAGCATGTTGTTAGTGTAAATTTTGGCATAGATACTTATTGAATTCATCTACCATTGTGTTCTTATACTTATTTTAGGGATGGCTAGAATTGTCTATGTTCATCATATGGACAAGGAAGCTTTCTTGAGAGGCAAAATATTGAGCATAATCTCTTGAAAATTCCCGAGATACCTTGGTCGTAGGGGAACAAAAGACTGCACACAAACATGTCCATTCAACTTGAGAAACATATCATGATTTGGAGGGGTTTATTTTTCTTACCTTGATCCCTTCGGTGATCATGTAGCCACGGTGACACTTATCATACGACGCCTTAAGAAGCGACATGCCTTCGACAAACCCGGTTTGTACATGGAATGGTGTACGGGTTTCTTAATCTTCCGATTCCGACATCCTCGATAATTAAAAAAATAAAGTACAACTAAATATGTGAGCATCTCTGTGAGCAAAATCTATAAACAATTCTTTCTATATAGGCATCTCTATGTGACCAAGGTTCCAATAGTTATGAACAAAAATTTAAAACTAAGTACATGGGGAATTTGTAAAAAAGTATATGAAGGATTACTATATCAACAAACTCTAGTATGAAAGTTTACTACACCAACAAATTAGAACTAACATGTATATGAAGGATTACTCTAGAATTGCTATTACTAACAAATTAGAACTGACATGTATATGAAGGATTACTATTCCTACAATTACATGCCATTACTCCATACTACAAGCTCATCCTAGACCTAAACATACTATCACACTATGTATTCTCCCTCTAAGTAATCAACAAATCAACTATATTTCCTGATTTTGGGTTGAACTAGGGTTTCCCTAAACTAACAAAATTAGGGCAAAATAGAGAAATTTCTTGGACAAATTGGGGAGAAATACTAGGGGATGTGGTCAACAACAAGATCCACTGAGCCTTTCTTTAGATCTAAGCCATGAGGAAGGATTAGAGGAGGGGGAGAAGACCAGCCGTCACCGCAATGTTTTGTTCATCATGACTAGAGAGGAAAAGGAAGAAGAGGGACGGGCCAGGCCGACCCCTGCGCTCTAAATAGTTGCCGTCTGTCTTGGCGTGCGGGCGCCGGTAGGTGAGTGCGGCGCCAGCCCGAGTGGCGCCACACTTACGAGGCTGGGGCCAGCGTGGCAGGTCGTGCGGCGCCATTCCGACCGGCGCAACAACTTTGTTTGTGGTGCCATGTTATCTGGCGTTGCACATGCGCGCTAGCGTGGCAGGGCTGCGGCGCCTAGACCCATCTAGCCAGCGTGGCAGGTCTGCGACGCCGTGTAGGGTGAAGTGGCAGTGGATGGGAATGGCAGAAAAGGGTTTGTTCTCGTGAATTTGTTTACAAATAGGTTTATTATTTGAATTTGTTTGGATTTTAGGTTATTTTTATTTAAATTGCCTCGTGCATCTTGTGAGATTCCACCGTGGCTAGGCTGCCGACACCTCCGGCCATTACATAGGCATTGGATTCCTGGATGGAGCTCGCGGATAGCACGGGAGACCGACAGATCCATCGATCTCCCAGCTGTGATCAGTCGGCCGCGAGCTTTCCGCGGCCTGCCAGAACCTGCAACTGTCTGAGGGAATCGGAGGAGAAAAGAGGTCAATCAAAAGGAGAGAAAGGCATGAGCGCGAGCGCGAGCATAGTTTTCTTTTCCAGCTTTATTCCGGCGCACGCACTCACGCTTGTTCCCGCTGGATCACTTTGCATCTTTTCCAAATCCAAAGGCGCGCGCCCTTGCACGAATCAATGATCAATCAAGCTTAACAAGGTCCACTTGGCCAGGAACACAGAAATTCCCCCTCACACGAACCGCTACTACAGTCTCAGCTCCTCATTAGGTGACCCCAAAACATCGGGTCGTCTCGCTGGTACCAAACTGTTCCTGGTTTAAGTGGCAACAGAACAAACTTCTAGTACTCTCTCTGTTTTAAAATATAAGATGTTTTAGGTTTATAAAGGAAATGTATCTAGACTTGTTTTATGTGTGGATTCATTTCAAATACGAGTGAACCTATGCAATAAAAATAGTCTAGATACATTTGCTTCACAAAGCTAAAACATCTTATATTTTAAAACGGAGGGAGTATTAGCTTAAATCAGGAGCAATGATAAGCCGGATCCACGGACGGATTGACGACGATTACTCCTGGTCAAAGGTCCCAACATGTTGTGTGCACGGTCGATCAACTGTGTGCCCGTTGCCTGCTCCCCCACTGTCACCTGACATGACACCTGATGTCCCTCTCCGCCACAGCGAAGACCATTGCCACGAAAGTTCCATTAATAGTCCGCGTCGTGCAACTCTGACCATATGTCTGGAATTCAGTAGCCATTCTCTCACTAGTCGCACCACTCATGACGGTCTGCTTCAGACGTAAACCTAACGGCAAAACATTATAAAGATGTTGGAGTTTGTATTTTCAGGGAGGAATTGTGGGAACTTGTATTTGAGCATGATGCAGCACCGCGGCAGTATACGAAGTATCAACTACAATCCATATTTTAGGTATGTGCATCACCCCATACCCCAGGCATCTGCATTTGTTGATGTACGCTGCCATTTTATTGCAATGTTCTTTTATGTTTTTATGTTCAAATGCAACATTTATAAGTACGGATCTATTGCCTGAGTTTGTAGATCACCACACGTTGCTAGTCATCATCGCCTTGGAGTGAACAAACTCACCCGTGGGCTACGTGAGACCAACCAATGGTATAGTAAGATATCTGTGCATTGTCAATGCTTTGTCATGTCGCTAAAATATCGAGTTTTAATTTTCATCGGCTTCATACATTAACAAAGTTGCCTACATCGTTTTAGCATTTTTGTTGTATTTTTCCACGGTTGTGTCATACGGTAACTCTGTTGGTCAGAAATTGGAGAACATTAGCGTGTTAGTTGGAGTAATGTTTCACACGAACTACTCGATGTGTATCGCATCACCACATATATACATGACACCAACTAAAGTAATTCAAATTGACATCGCAAAATACTCTCAGGCCAGATTCTATAACCGACACTGAGTTGAATCCGATCAATGCTCGGTAATTTGTTTTTGCTCTCGAGATGGAGTGAGCTCATTTCTTCACACATACCATAACTAACAACTTAGAAATTCCAAAATATTGTTAGAATCCAATCCATGTATAAGGGTAATGCACTATAAATAACCAAAAAAAAGGTACTCCATGTGATCCATACTAGTCGCCACTGATTTAGTACAACTAATATATATGGCTTGAAGGGAGTATCATTCGTGTGCTAGACAGAAAAAGTAATACGTGGTGATTGTAATTGTAAACAATGATGCCATTGTATGCTATAGAGATCATCATAATAGATTTTTGTTCCGTTTAATCTTTTTTTTGTTCATGAACTCCCTAGTATATTCATTATGTTTCTAAATGTGTACAGTCCATGCTAGATATATTGAGTGCTTTTTTGGGAAATTACAAATATTTATTGAGTAAATTCCATTTTTTACCCCCTGGTTTGCCATTTGTGATACCGGTTACCCCATTTAAGAAAACAATTCCTCCTGCTTACCCCCATTTAGTGATACGTGTGCCACAGTTTACCCATTTTAAGAGTTGAAAGAGTTCTACCAGGTGTGGCTTGGTCGTCAGGTATGCCAACTTGCTCCCGATACCTCTACATGAAATCAATCTATGCACAATAACTTGTGCTGTGATGGAAGACGAATGAGCGTTCACAGCTATTTCGAAGACAAGGCCAAATGCAGTTGTCCAGCAACCATAATCCTCCCATTTCTACGGACTAGGTGCAAGTGGAATACTTGCATATAACTGCAGGATCTGGTCGTGGAGCTTACGTATCACCATCAGGATATAGTACGCGAACGGAGCCGGCACACACATAGCATTTTGCTTCTTGACTTGAACATGATCGGCATGGAGATTACTGAATATATGATTGTGCCGTTGGCCTTGCCAGTGGCCGTGTAGGTAGTATTTACTAATGAAGATGTTGCGGTTGCACGGCTGGACAAAGTCGTTCTGCGTGCTGGTGTTATGTTGGGAGTAAGGGAGCTTGCCGCTCACCGATGAAATGTTCCATCAAACGCGCAAAAAAATCCAAGCTTCTACAAGTACCACCTTACACCTTTAGATTAGGGAACTCTGTTTCTACAGGTGTGGATAAAAGAAGAGACAAAAGAAAAAATATATGTCACCTATCGGCCGGACATCACTTGACAAAATGCTCCTAAATCTTAAAAGGGGTAAAATCTGTCACAAATTTGACTAAATGGGGCAAACGTTAAGGATTTTTTGTTAAATGGGGTAATTGCTGTCACAAATGACAAATTAGGGGGTAAAAAGTGGAATTCACTCATATTTATTTAAAGATAAAAGTCCTTTAGAGCTTGGAGGGTAGTTCTTGTCTATATCTAATATATGTAAATAAACCTAGCATTTTTTTTGTACGGTTCATGTTTGAAATCTTTGTTCTTCATTAAATCTCTAGTCGACTTATAATGTGTTCAAATGTACAGACCATACTAGATATATTGAGTACTTATTTAGAGACTACAAACAGTTAAGATAAAAGAATCATTTGTTCACACAAAAAAAGATAAAAGAATCATTTAGAACTCGGGAGGTAAAATTGTTTGTCTATATCTAGTATGTGACTAAACCTACCAAGTGCAATTTTGATGTACAAATATAAATAAAATACTATAAAAGCAATTATTGCACAAGTTCGGTAGTTGTCCATCTAGCCTACTCATGGGGATCAAATCTCTATCATTATGTGTGTCTCAGAAAAAACGGATTGTTTTCTCCTTTCAGCGGGTCGTTTTCGTCGTTGCAAAATATGTGTGATGCATTCATCCAAAATTTAATCAACACCCACTCAAACACTCCAACTAACACGAGAGAACAAGTACGCGTGGTGGGGTTCTTGCGTCCACATCTTTCTTGTGTTCCTAAAAGAAAACACTATCCATCTTCATCAAAGCTAACAAAGGCTATTATGATCGTCCAAAATTTAAAAAACCTAAGACATCTATTTTGGGACGGAGAGAGTATTAATAATTGTATATGTGTGTTTGGCCTGTTGTGTGTGACTATTTTTATTTAAAACTATATAATAAGTTTGAATTATATTGTTAAAAACTATGCTATTTATCTCTAACTTTTTTTTGCGAAATCTAATTTTGTTGGTGGCAGGATGTTTTCGACACGGCATTGTGGGGCAGTCCTCCCACAATTTAGTCAACAACTGCCGGCGCTCCACATGGCCTTGTGCTGGTTATAGCGCTAGACCGTTTGTTCGCATGTCTTTTATCTTATTTAACGAAAACCATTACTACCTTTTGATCTTATCGTCTCTTGCTTTTTCTGAGCATTTAGTCTAATAATAATTATAAACGAAAGTATTACTGAGCATTTAGACCTTTTCTGAGCATTACTGTCCACGGTACAGCTGTCGGAGGGTGCGGACGAATTCAAATGGGAATTATTACAGAATGGTAAATTTTCTGTTGATTCTTTCTATAGAGCTTTAATCCAACCAAATATTCCAGTTGATGATAATAGTAGAATTTGGAAAATGAAAATACCCCTGAAAACGAAAGTATTTGCTTGGTATCTTCTCAAAGGGGTAATTATTATAAAAAATAATCTTGTTAAGAGGAATTGGCATGAAAGCAAACAATGTGTCTTTTGTCATCATGATGAGACAATTAGACATTTATTCTTTCAGTGTAAATTTGTTCGTGCTACATGGTCAATCATCCAAGTGGCCTCTGATTTATCTCCCCTTCCTCGGTTGCTAATGTTTTTGGCAATTGGTTGTATGGGATTGATGATAAATATGGGACTGTGATTAGGGTGGGAGCGTTTGCCAGTATATGGTCGCTGTGGCTATATAGGAATGACAAGATCTTTAATAACATGGTGTTTTCTCCTTTGCAGGTTATCTTTCGAGCTACGGCTATCCTTCAATCATGGACAATTCTTTAACGTATGGAGTACCGCGACTTGTTTGTGGAGGGATGTATGCGATTGTAGGCCGCGGCGAGGGATATTTTCTCACGACATAGATGACAGCGTGATTTACGAATAGATATATCATAGTCACACTCCATTATGCTATCGTCATGTTTTTCACTTTTTATACTTTTGGTACTGGTTGTAAGGTGTGAAGGTCATCGGTGCCGTACATCCTAGTTATGCAGATACTGTGTAAATATTTAAGTAATAAAGCGCTCATTTCCAAAAAAAGAAAAATTATAAACGGCCTTTGACGGGCATGGAGTACTACGGAAACCGTCTGTCGTTTTGTTGTGCTACGGTGTAGTTGCGTATTTGGACATAAAATTGTGTGCCATCCAACTATATCTTTGGAAGTTGGTTGCGACGCGATTCGGAGATCACCGGCGCGGCACTGTTGGCGGAGCAGGGCGCAACGCGTCCAGGTCTCCGGGCGGGGATCTCGCACATGCGCAGCGGGGTGGAGGTTATTAAGAGATGAGCAGGTCTTTGAATTGATTGCTGCATGTTACTGCTACTTGCATGTTCCTGCCAAATCAAAAGTCTTGTGATGATAGTCTCCTTGTACCCTGTTCCTGCCAAATCAAGAAAAGCTCCCCTCCCTGCTGGCCTGGCCTACCCATCCGTCCGTCCGCTCCATCGTGGCAACTAGTACTATGGAGATAGATGATGATCCCTTTTCTCAAGCCTGCCCAATCACTAGTTGGTTCACTGATCGAGTGGCAGCAGTAACGGCATGTACCGGTCTCCTCTTGTAAGATGAGAGTGCCCAACAACAAACTCAATATCATCATCGCAAAAACACTCGAAAGTGATCGGTGTGGGGGGAATGGATCCTACACGGGCAGCAGGATGGATGCTTCCTTCTCACGCCTGCCTGCATGCGTCGAGCAGCAAGCTACGGCTACAGCTACAGGAGCAGCCGGCCGGCCGGCGGGGCCATGGCATACATAACTCCATGATAGTGCATGGGACCTCCTCCCTGGCCGGCGGCCGTGCGCTGACAATCGGTCACGCCTCATCACCACCCCGTGTCGGGTCGGCTCCCATCATCGACTGCGTACGCTGCAAGCACCAACGACTTAACTCCTCCTCCTCCTCCTCCTCTCCACTCGATTCATTCGTCACGCACAACACCACAAACACACGCTTCCATTCTCGGTCCACTGGAGAGAGCTTGTACGTCGTCCCCTGGATCCATCTATATGTATGCATACTCCCTTCGTCAGCAAATAAGTGTATTTTTAGGGTTGTTCTAGGTCAAAGTTAGTAAAAATTTGACTATTTTTATAAAAAAACATAGCAATATTTATGACTCTAAATTGGTACTAACAGATATGTTTTCAAATTTAGTTTCTTAATATATCAATTTGGTGTAATACATGTTGTTATATTTATCTATAAATTTAGTCAAATTTAATAAAATTTGACTTAAAAAAAAAGCGCTAGAAGTACACTTATTTGCGAATGGAGAGAGTATGCGTTGTTGGTCAGATATTGAAAGAACTGACTTGGGGTAAAACAACGCTGGCACTCGGGATGTCCAGTGATCTATTCTTTGGTACTTATATATTCTTGCTTCGTCCAAGTCAACATATTTGAATCTTAGGGACTCTTAAGTCTAAGTCAAGAACATGGTTCCGTCGAGAGAGGTCCCTTGCACACAGTCCATCTGCACCTGACGTAACGCTTGGGCATGTGACGACGGAGAGGTCCCGGGTCCCTGTTTGGGAGTGCGACACTTGATTTTGAAAAAAGTCCATAACAAACCTTGAATTCGTAGAGGCCGGCTAAATCGCACCGTATATTCGTAATCCTGGAAATCAGCACACTAAATTATGCGATCCCTGTTCGATTTGAACCCCGCGTCAGATTAGGCTCATAATCGGTGACGTGGCCAGGAATATTTGTCAGTTGTGGGCCAGTTGAGGGAATCACTTGACCGCACGAAGGGGTAGAACCAGTACGCGTCGCTGAGGGAAAGAGAGATTGGGAACAAAGTTAGGGTTCATCGTCGCACATAGAGGGATTGGCGGCGGCGGAGATTGGGGAAATGAGCTTGTCGGGTGATTCTTTTGCGCCTGGCTTTCGACGAGCCGCCGGAAGAAGGAGAGTGTGTGAATCGAGGTCTCCTGTGGTCTATCGAGAGCCGATGGGGTACGAGCCGACGAGACTGTGTCGATGCAATCCGCGAAGAAAGGCTCCGCGATGGATCTCCTGGAGTCTTCAGAACCCAGGAAGAAGATACTACGCCTGCGTCGATGCAATGGTGAGTTCAATTTCGTGGTAATTTATTGTTCTGTTCGCCTCGCCATGTAATGCATCTCTGATCTCTGGTAAATTTGGCTAGAATGGAAGAGGGTGTGGATATGTGGAGTGGCACGATGATGCATTACCAAGGTTCTGGAGTGATTTCATAGGTGATCTGCGTGATGAAGTGTGGAAGCTTCGTGGTGAAGGAAATGTGGTGCCTACGACTGAAGAAGCAAGCTCTGTTCAGGCTCATGTTCAGTCTCTGGAAGCTCATGTCCAGGCTCTGAAAGATAAGCTGAGAGAGAGTAATGAGGAGCTCCTGGCCACAAAGAACAAATATGAGAATGCCTTGTTTCTATGTGTTGTGTTTGTGGTAGGAAAGCTATTGATGCAGTGAGTTAAGTTGTTATTTCTATCTGTGTAGTGTGCAATGGAACTTGTCATTTATGTGTTAGTTATCAGTGCTTTTGTGTTGCATTTTAGAATGTAGTGAAGATCTTTGTAATGTGAGATGAAACCTGGCATTTACTTGGAGATTTATTTGTATGATTATGGCACAATGTATGAAAATGACAGTAAGTAATAGAACAAACTCTTAGAATGGCGCAATGTTTAAGTCTAGACATCACTCAAACTTTTACGATGAGTACATCTCATCACCAGCAAAAGAAATGACAAAAAGTCTGTCATTTTAAATAGAGATCTCTTTTAACTACAGTTCAGGATGTGTTTAGCTCATCATCACCAAAAGAAATGACACAAAGTCTGTTATTTTAAGTAGAGTAGTACCAACAAAAGCAATGACATAGTCAGTCATTTTAACTACTACAACTCAATAATTGCCACTCCAAGTGAAATAGGAATAAGAGGGAATTGAAGAAGCTATTCTGCCTCTCTTTCTAGCATTGGAAGATGAAGCCATAGGAGCAGCTTGAGTATTGGAAGATGAAGCTACATGATCAGCTTTGTTCTTAGGAGGCTTGAAATTGCTGACAACATTGATTCCTGGTACTTATCTTGCTGCCTGAGGTTTGGCTAGAGCTACTTGTGCACTAGGCTGAGAACTACTTCCTCCACTTGCTGCTGCAGGTTTCTGTTCAAAAACAATATTTCACTGTAAAAACAACATAGAATGATCAAGTGCATCACTTATACCTCACTTTCCTTCCTTTTCCTGGTTTGCTTCATTAGATGTGCATTTTTCTTTGCTCCTCAGTTAGGATTCTTTTTGCATGATGACTTGTTGTGGCCAGCAGTCTTACACAATGAACAAACAATGACAGTTCCATGTTTGCTCAATTTCCTTCCTTTAGGTTTCTCAGTTTCTTCCCTCTTCCTGGAATTTTTCTTGGGCCTTCCTGGCATTCTTACATAGCCAGGTGCTTATGGCCTAGGATTCTCAGAGGTATGCCACATCTCCTCACCTTCCACTGGTTCCAAGCAATGCTCATAAATGTTATTAAACACTTCTATTGAGTAGCATGGAGCAATAAAATCCTCCACTCGTTTACTACATTTGTAGATTGCTGTAATAGCATCAGAGCAAGGTATACCAGAAAGTTGGAAGTACCCACAGCAGCATGTCCTTTTATCTAGACTGACCGTGTATTGCTTCTTTCTCCTAGTCAACAACTTTACCTCAAACCCATCTTTTCCATTCCAGAGCACTTCCATGAATTGTGTCCTGGCTATGGCTGATTTCAACTTCTTAAATATGTCTGGGCATATTCTTCCATTGAAGGAAGCACCTTTGGACATTTGTTTCTGAATTCTGGTAAATATTTTCGTCCTATTTACAAAGATAAAGAAGTAAAACATATATGTCACTAATAGATATACATCTATGTCACTAATAGAGATAAAGAAGTACAAGTAATGGAGTAGTACCTTATCTTTTCTTGCATGGATATTATAGGATAAAATCTGGCATCAACAATGGAATGGTTGAAAGATTCACACAAGTTATTGTCAACTGACTCATAGTAGGAACCCAAAGGAAAAAAAGGCCCTTGCCCAATGTTGTGGAACATTTTTCATGATGTCCGTAGCACCTTCTGGAGTTTCTTGAGCTAGCTTAGCTTTATAGTAGTTAAAATCTTGTTGGTTAGCAGCTTTGGCTACTGCCCAAAAAAAATTCTGCCACTCATGTGCCCTGTTCTTCTTCCTCCAATTGGCATAGATACGCCTAGAAGACATCCTATTGGCAGGTAATCCTTCATTGCATTTATCAGGCCCTTTTGTTGGTCAGATATAAATACCCAGCCAGCTCCATTGTTGTTGATGTCTAGATCTTTAATTAACAGACAAACAAACCATTTCCAACTTTCATTTGTTTATTGCTCAACTACATCCCATGCCACTGGATATATTTGATTATTGGCATATCTAGCTATAGCACACAATAGTTCACCTTTGACAGCTCCTTTAAAGAAGCAACCATCTAAACCAATCACTTTTCTACGCCCAGCCTTGAAACCTTTCTTCAATGCACACAAAGCAAACATACATGCTCTGAAATATATGTTGACCCCTGATACTTGGATCCAAACATATTTCAACTGTACTTCCAGGGTTGCTTCTAAGGAGCTCTAGCTGATAATCAAACACTCTTGTGAATTCATTTTTCATGACACACATCCGTCTGTCCATGACAAGTTTTTTTGCATGCTTACACTTGGAGGTTGACACATCAACAAACATGTCTTGGAGGACAGTGGCTTTCATGCTCTCAATCTTCAACATAGGATTTGCTAGAATAAAGTGTTCATACCTTTGGGCAATAACCTTTGCAGTGACCAGCCTGTTTTCTCTGTTTTGTGCACACTGTTGTTGATCATTGAATGTGATGATTTGAAATCTGCTAGTTCTTGTTGTCTTTCCTGCATACATTAGCCAAGGGCATCCAGTCCAATCACACTTGAACCTTACTCTTTCTGCCTCTGATTTGACAAAGGAAATACTCCTTTTTGTCACAAGGCCATACCTCTTAATTGCTTTGCATAGCTGATTCTTTCTTCTAAAAACCATTAAGAGCTCAAAGTGTGGAATGTCAGTATCATTGTTGAACCTAGGATACTTGCTCTTCCTCCTCACTACATTTTTACTATCATCGGAATCTTCATCATAAGAGAAATCTTCATCAGAGCTATCATAGTTCCAATCTTTCTCCTCTTCTCCTATCTGATCCTCCATATTTGCAACAAGGTCAATAGGAACTGCATCAATTGTATCTCTCCCAATCCAACTTTTGCTAGCTCTCATTCTTTTGTTGAATTTTCTGGCATGCTTCCTTAACTCTTTCACTTCTGATTCTTCACCAGCATCTTCACTGTGTGCTACATATTCATTGTCATCATCAGAGTCACTAAGTGAATCTTCACTAGCAGGCACAATATTGATTGGGACTGGATCTTGACTCCTCCTTGCACTACCAATCTTCACTGTACTGTGCAACACTTGACTTATGACACCTTTGTTATCAGTGACAAGAACATTTTTGAATAACAACAACCTCATCATCACTTTCAGCAGGTTCTGCAGGGATAATTTCATCTTCAACTGCATTGTCAGCAGTAATGACAGTGGCAGGATCATCATCACTTAACTGCATAATCTCATCCTCAAAATCACTACCACTGCTGCTATCCATACTGCCCTCCTCCCCATGGTACTCCACATACACTTTTGCTACCCCTCCAACATCAGTGTACTCTGCCATTTGCAGACAGGCGGCATCACTAACCAAAAACATCAGTCCATCTTCAAGATCTTTCCCAGGACTGAGAAAATACAACTTCATGGATTCCTTCACAACCATATGATCTTTCAAAAATCCTTTGACCTCTTGCAATGAGAGCTTATCCCTCTCAATGTCTGACACATCATCATCGCCGCCCACATATTCCAACTTCCAACCGACGCGCACAAACTCGCCTCCCATATGAAATCTCACCGTCAGAATCTCGGACGGGTCCATGATTAAACTGCAAACGCACAACAATCCATCACTATCTACTGCTAATGTGAAGCAAAAACATCAAAAAATCACCAAAAAAACCCTAACTTTACCATCACCAAAAACCTATGGCAGTAACACACTGGCAATCCAACCCAAATGCTACTTTCAGATGGTTAAGTGGAGGAGAATACTGTCGAAAACGTACCGCCGCCGTTACTGATGTCCGCGCTGTCAAGATCGTCGCCGTGGAGCCGATCAATCTCTAGTCGCCATATCCGTCGCTGGAGCAGGGGAGGAGAAGACGAGGAGGCCAGGGGACGCCTCGAGAGCTACGGAATGGGCTAACTACTGGGTAGGGAATGGGCTTAGTACCGGGCAGCAAGGGAATGGGCTAACTACTGTGCCGGGAGGGAATGGGCTAACTATTGGGCCGGGCCAACTAGTTCTACTGGCCTCTCCCTCTCCAATCCTGGCCACCTCGATAATCCCCGGTTGGCTATGGAAGCGGGATTCAAATTGAACCGGGATCGCGTAATTTAGTGTGCTGATTCTAGGAATTAGGAGTTCAGTGTTCCATTTAGCCGTCTCTACGAATTCAAGATTTGTTATGGACTTCTCTCCTTGATTTTCCTCTGTGTTGATCCGAGGAATACATGAGAGATCGATCAAACCACCCAAGACTTTGTGATCGCATGCCTTGGTCGACAGCAACGCCGTCCACTGTACCTGCCGTGAACCCGTAAAATTTAACCCGACCGGGATATGGTGGCCAGCCACGGTGCACTGCGCCTGCTCGCACCAAAAATTAGGCTGTCCGTAATGTCGCTCACGCACACTGTGATAGAAATCGACAGGGTCTATAGACTATATAGATCAGAGCAGAAATTCCAAAACAATGTGCGTAGAGAGTGTGCGTGCGCATGCATATGCATCGCACGGACCATGAACATATTAAGGTCATCTTCATTGGGCCGACCCAAATGGTCACCCTAAACAGTTCGTTATTGTCCGTTTGGGTCAGACCGCGATCGATATGGTAGGGGGTCCGGTCTGTCCGGCTGACCGCGCACAGTGGCCCGATCCATTTGGCCGCGCTTGGTCATCGTCAACGCTGTCGTATTTCCACTGTCTTCCCGCCACCACGCCATTTCCCGCCTTTCTTTCCCGCTGCTTTCCGTGAGTTCTCGGCATTTCCTGCCGCGTCCAGGCGCGGCCATAAAAGGGGAAGGTCGCTGAGCTATCTTCGATCATACCCGCGCAACCCACAACACAAAAAACCACCATGCCTGGCCGTCGGCATCGACACGGCGAGCTCCGTGGCAACCCCGATGCCGGCAGAGAAGAGGTGCCCGAGCGGCCGCTGTCGTCGTGGTAGCCGATTCCGTCGGAGTTGCCAGACGTGCTGCCTCCTCCGATTCCCGTGCGCCCGTGGATTTACATGATGGGCACACCGTCGGTTCGCCCATCCTACAGCCGTCACGTGACCACCGGTGAGCCTTTCATGATGGCGCTGGCGGAACGCGTCTTTCTGCCAAAATACCGCGATTGGACCAGCTCGGATTGGTGTGTGGCGACCTCCGGGAAGTGGTGTAGGCTAATCCTGACGATGCTTTCCTGCATGCCCGCCTCGCCCGAGCTGAAGAGGAGGTGCAGATGCAAATGAGCGCTCATCAATTCTCTCAGTGAAGAATGGTGTATCTGACCCGCCGCAGTCACCGCCTAGAGTCGGCGGCCACGCGTAGTCTTAGGTTATGTGGCGTGAGTGTAATGATGTTTTAAGGCTTGAATAAAGATTTTTATTTGAAATGGCCAATGCCTACATTCATACATCATACATGGCACGCGCACAGCCTAGCCTACTCGTCAAAGTCGGAGGAGGAGTCGGAGTGGTAGCAGCGGCGGCACATGGTGTGGTCGAAGACACTGATGCCAAACTTTCCTTCGCCGTCGTACTTGAAGACGACGATGTTGCCGCTTCGATCTGGTGCGAGCGGGCGAAAGCGCTCCCAGGTTGCCGAGGTACATCTGACCGAGGTGGTCGGACTGCAGGTCGACTGGGTACCTGCCGGTCCTAAAACCGTTTGCCCGCAGCATGCCAAGCGGGGACGGCTCGTCGTCGATCAGCGTCACGAACCTGCGGGGCAGGAGCATCCTGTCACGTGACATGCCGTGGTGGATGGCCACAGCAAACTGGCGGGTGCCTGGGTCGAAATCTTCGGGCGGCGACGACGTTGAGGGAGAGCGTGGTGGCGCGGTGAGTTGGCCACGTCCTCCACGCCTCCCTCGGCGTCCACGGCCGCTACGGCCTCCCCTCGACCCAGCGCCGCCGGCCATGGATAGCTTCAAGCAGTGGAGAAAAGAAAGGGGAAGGAGGAGAGGGGTGGTGTTCTGTGTGGAAGAAGATGGCCGCGGGTGGCCGGTTAAAAAGGGCCGGCATCGGATGCTGGCGTGGAGGCCGAAGAGGGGCATTGAAGTGTCCAGTCAGTAGGGCAGGCATCGAGCGGAGCCTGCAGCGGCGATAGAGAGTGTGTCGTCCTGTCAGTCACGTCGCGTCGCCGTTGACAGCGCAGGCTGCCGCCGGTCAGCCTTCCGCCAGCGCCTCTAAATCGGTGCCGCTGCGTGCGTCTAAATCGGTGCTGCTGACCTCGTCTGAAATCAATGCCGCGGGTCAAGGTGGTTGACGGATGGGCCAGTAGCACGCATGAGAACGACGTTCGCGCTGTCCGTGCGCGTCCGTGGCGACGCAACCGAGTCCCAGATTAGATGTATGGATGGATCTAGCCAAACGCGTTTCTCCGGATGGATCGCCCCGCTGGGACACCGCGCACGTACCGCGCGTCTGCACGGATAGTTTCGGACACGCGCAGACCTTTGGGTCGTTAGAGATGCTCTAATACTAAGCTACACCACGCTCTGGCTGGCCCCAAGGCCGGTCAGCCAATGCCAATGCATGTGACCTAGCATCATAGCAGTTCACTCTGCTTTTGCATGCATGAGATGTGAAGTAAGCTAGGTAGCTGAGGTTTGTGCGACACCTTTTCAGGATCATCACCTGCGTCTGCGTCCCTGATGGATCGACCGATCATCATTGCGCCATTAACTCCCTTGTGTATTTCGCACTTGTAAGCAAGCAGTTAGGACCGTACGTGCTGGTGGCCTGGCCAGCCACGGGGTTCCTTGCTCCCTTTGCTCACACACAAACACCAGCTGCATGCACTTTTCTTCGCCCCTTCTTTTGCCCCAAGCTAGCTACTAGTAGATGCTTTGGCTGGGTTAGCAAGGAAGATGAGTAAGTGGACAGCAACAGGTACATTACATTACATGCATGTTCTTGGTCTCCATCACTCGACTTGATTGGGTGGCCCTCCCTCCCTCCATCTTCCTAGGACTAAGTTGGTGCTATTAGAGTACAAAGCGTACCAACCCCTCGCAACTTTTGGACTTCATGCACGTCCTTGCCCTCACATGCACCACCATGCAGGCGAGCAGGCGGGCACGCAAGCACATCTAGCCCACATTTCAATTCTGGTGGTACCTTGGCTTGGCACCTTGCTGCTCCAGATTAATGAATAAACTTTGCTCAAACTTTTAGCTTTTCAGTACTACTACTTGTGTCTAGCTTTTAGAGGAAGAAAAGGCTGCTTAAAGGAAACATGCATGAGCAAATCTCACACTACTAACTCTGCTAGATCATGGTTAGTTGGTTGGTAAATGTTGGTACGTTTTTTTTTTCTAGAGTGTTCTTGTTTAGGATGGGCGCAAGTCTTATTTCTGCGGCCATGAAGACATTTGTAGGAGTGTAGGCCTTGTTTGCTAACGCGTGTGTATAAACTTAACGTCACTTGGCTTAATCCAAGGAAAATATCAAATTTGTTTGGTCACCCAAGAATCCAGGGAAGTTTAAGGCATTTCTTGAGTGCACTACTCTAAATGTACAAACATCGCCATCCATCCAACCAATCGTACATTGTAGCCTAAAATTTGATACGCATTAACACTTGCCGTTTAGACATCGAGGTTTTCGAAAATATTGTAACGGGGAACTTCCTCTTCTCTTTTGTTGGCGAAAAACCGTTTTAACTATTTGTTTTTCTTTTTAGAGTAGCTTCATAATGAAAAAACTGGCAAAATGGTTTACAACAAGATATAACCTTAAACAATAACGATGTTTTCGGGAATGCAGTAAGGAATTTCCTCCTCTTATTTACATTTACATTCTTCTTGTGAGAGAGTAGTTTCTTAATGAAAAAACGGCAAAACGATCTACAACAAGATCAACCTAAAATAATGATGAGATTTTCGGGAATGCACTAAGGAATTTTCTCCTCTTAACTGTATGCCTACATTGTCCTCTTAACTAGAAAAACCATCTCACTAGTGCACACACAGGCCTCTAACACCGGTTTGAACCAGCCTCTAACAGCGGTTGTAGAACTGTTATTGGCGGTTCGGTGTTAGAGGCCCCCCCTTTAACAGCGGTTCGTAAAGGGTGGCGCACGTGGGGCTGCCGCAACGCTCAGCCCCCCCTTTAACACCGGTTCGTAACACAAACCGGTGTTAAATGTTCTCTGCCGCGGCAGGAAAAAGGCATAAATCTCTGCCGCGGTAGAAAACGGCATAAATCTCTGTCGCGGCAGAGTTCTGCCGCCTGCTCTGGCGTATTACAAGGGCGGGGAGGGGGAGGGGGAATCGATCGGGAGAGGTATACACATACATCGTCGTCGGTACATACGAGTACATGAATAATTAAGCAACTATTATTATACACAAACATCGTCATTGTGGTATTCTTCGTAAACGTTGAAGCATCAAGTACAAGACAAACACGTTCAAGCATATATACAACGTTCATTTTGGTGGATATCTAAAGAGTTATCCGCCAGGCGCGACGACCTCATCAAGTATGAAACCCGCCAATACCTCTTGAATGGCTCGTATGCGGTCAAATGGTAGGAGTTGGTCCCGCATCCGTTCGATCTAAATATATATATGAAGAATGGGGCAAATATATAGAATAAAACTCAACACAATTGATGGTAATAAAATAATGTTATGTACTTTGTTTACTTACTCTAAGTTGTTCTAGTGCGGCTTGGCCCGTCGCACATATCATGTTGCGAATGAACTCGCAAACATCGTATCCACATAAGTTATTGTCGGGTCCCTGATGCGCACACTTTACGATAATAGAGAGTTCAATCAAAATAATAATCAATAAAGCATGATATAATGGAATTGGAAGCAGAATCAAAGAGATACGCAGACCTAGCTAGCTAGTATTACTTATATTTTGGTCTATAAATTTTAGTTCTTCTGACCATTCACCCACGGCCCTGACCGTGAACCTTTTCCAAACCATGTCCGGAAAAGAAAATGGATAAAGGAGTAATTAATTACTTGTTGTCATGAAAGTTGCCAGTCTAGTGCGATAATATGATTGAAATTATCTCTGGAGCATCTCTTTAAAGTCTGCCCATAGCTCTTGGTCTTTTCGTAACGAGTCCATGACAAGGACTTCTCCTGAGCCATGTTGAATGACTAGCAGAATAAAGTGGAACCTGCGCAAGCATAACTCATCATCAGTTACACTTAACATCGAGTAAGTCAAAACAGAATGTGTACAAGAGAGGGTAACAATACTCACGATAAGTTGTAAGGCAATAGTATTTCTCTTTTGGTTTGTTGTCTCAGAAAAGACCTTAGCAAGAAATCTTCTGTTTGCCCGGGTCTGTGTCTTACCACTTCTTCATGAACTCTATTTGGGTCAACGAACCCAATGTCAAAAGGGCCTCCTTTCATGCATTCCATAACTTTTTTCCTGCATAATAGTATATACATATATGGTGATCATATATATACATGCAATTAATGAATTGAATGAGATGAGATGGAAATTACAGAAATAGTACTTACACACAATAAAGGTTGATGACAGCTTTGTCGAGTTCCTTCTAATTGAATAGAAAATGCAAGTCTTGAATGTTGAAGGAGATCTCGTCGTCTCCGCACAAGCAAATCTCATCTCTTATATGCGTCGTGATCCATTCTTCCTTTCTCTTCTTGCAGAAATCAAGGTACCACTTGTGCAATCTTTGCATCTTTGTTGGTAGATCATTGAGCTCCTCTTACTTGACGAGGTTCTTCCCATACTTCCATGGCTGTATGGGGTTGACATCGCCTTTGGGAAAGTTGTCTCCCATGATGTTCAAGTATGCAATGTAAGTCATCCCCATCTCATTGGCCTTTCTTTGTAGCTCTGCCTCGTAATCATTTACAGGAGGAGCTATCCGTCTGTCGAACACTTGGAGCGGGGCGCATGACCGGTTTTCCTGCTCTCCGAGCATGGGAACTGTTTTCTGGGGTGCTGGGACGACTGCTACTTTCAGTCTCCCTCCACCTTGCATCCCCCTTCATAATCTGGCGTTCGTAGTCCGGCACAAGTGGGGTTTCAGGTTTCAAAATATTATTGTAAAACTTCTCCGCCACCGCCGGATCTAGTTTATCCTTTGGCTCGGCCCGTCTAGGTGCAAAGAATTTCTTGACCTCTTCTTCCGAGATCCTATTGGTCTCCTCGTCGCTGCGATTCCACAGTAATATCGGCAATGGCTTGGCGGAAGGCTTCGGGACGTAGTTTCTTGAACTCTTTGGCATATGGTTTCCTGTGGATTTCTTTGTGGCAGTGCTAGTGATGCTCTTCGTGCAGTGCTCTTCCGCTTACGCTGAGGAGATGGCTAAAGCGCCGGAGATGGTCTGGCCAAGATGGGCGACGCCAGGAGATGGTGGCCTTGAAGATGGCTGACGCGTAGGAGATGGCTGGCGCCCCGGAGATGGCTGCCGCGCAGGAGATGGCTGAAGCGCCGGAGACGACATGGGAGTATTCTGATGACTTGGAGATGGCTGAGGCGGCTCGAATCTTGGCCGACCAAGGAGACGGGGGTGCTAGTGGCCTCCAATTTGGAAGCACGATGTGTTCCTTCTACCAAAGAATGGTTGTTTTCACTGCAAATTTGAGTTGAGTTTCCCCTTCACCTGTAGCATGGTCAAGCTGTGCTTCCTCATATTCCTTCACAACCTCATCCACCCCGACAATAGCATAGCCATCTGGAATCGTTCGGCAGTGGTAAGTTCCACCCGTCTAGGTGCAAAGAATTTCTTGACCTCTTCTTCCGAGATCCTATTGGTCTCCTCGTCGCTGCGATTCCACGGTAATATCGGCAATGGCTTGGCGGAACGCTTCGGGATGTAGTTTCTTAAACTCTTTGGCATACGGTTTCCTGTGGATTTCTTTGTGGCAGTGCTAGTGATGCTCTTCGTGCAGTGCTCTTCCGCTTACGCTGAGGAGATGGCTGAAGCGCCGGAGATGGCGACACGGAGATGGTGGCCTGGCCAAGATGGTCGACGAGGAGATGGTGGCCGAAGATGGCTGACACGTAGGAGATGGCTGGCGCGCCGGAGATGGCTGCTGCGCAGGAGATGGCTGAAGCGCCGGAGACGACATGGGAGTATTCTGATGACTTGGAGATGGCTGAGGCGGCTCGATCGGACGCGGAGACGCGGGGTGCTAGTGGCCTCCAATTTGGAAGCACGATGTGTTCCTTCTTCCAAAGAATGGTTGTTTTCACTGCAAATTTGAGTTGAGTTTCCTCTTCACCTGTAGCATGGTCAAGCTGTGCTTCCTCATATTCCTTCACAACCTCATCCACCCCGACAATAGCATAGCCATCTGGAATCGTTCGGCAGTGGTAAGTTCCACCAGCTACAGGAGGTAGGGCATAGCCGACCGCCACCTTAATGGATAAGCCTATTAATCTCACATGCAGCTCAGCGTGTTCGCTCTCCGTGATCTCATCCACGGGGTATCGAGGACCCGCCATTTCAAGCGTGGGCCGCACGTTCTCCGTGGAAGCCATGCTGCTTTTCCGTGCAGAATCTAGGCCTCCGGCAGCTTCCAATGCAGGCTCTTCGTGCCATTGAGATGGGTCGGTAGCTTGCTGGCTCTTTTGTGCATTCATTTGCGCCTACAGCGCCACAAGTGCATGTTCTATCTATGTCATCCGGTATGTATGATCTTTTTCTTTTCTGCCGCGCCATTTGTAAGAGTCGCCCCACTCGGCAAACTCATCCTTCCACGTCATACCCCATGTGCCTCGTGCAAGTCCAGGGTGTTTACCGATGGCGCGTGTCAGCTGGTCATTCTCTCTGTCGGGATGGAAGGTCCTGACGGCTATTTCCTCGTATGCCGTGATGAGATTAGTGACGAGTTTGGCAAGGAGAGTTGGGAAGATACACAATCCCGTTTCTGGGTCCAACCTTGCCCCGATTCCGTAGAACCAAGTCTTTGCATGTAGGTCCCACCCATGTGTCTGGGGTGTGATCCCTCTATCGCGCAGGTCCTTCTCAGCTTCCTCCCACTTAGGCCTCTGAGATATGTAGCCACCTGACCCCGTCCTCTAATGATATTCCTTCTTCTGGGCATTTAGCGTATTGGTTTCTGACCTCTTTGTATCTATAGCACCTTCCTTGTATGCCACAAATTCGGGCCAGTGAGGTCTTATCTTCGCATAATATGTGTCTTCGAAATCTGGAGTCTCGTGAGCTTTGACAAATTTGTTCAATTTTGTCTTCCAGTTGCGGAAACCGCCAGCCATCTTCTTTAGAGTCCACTCTTTGAAATTTTCCTTTTTAACCAGTTTATTTTCATCCTCCTCTGGCGGTAGGGTGAAATTTACCAACAACGAATTCCGAAGCGTTTCTTTGGATTTTTCTTTGACAAAGGTACCGTCGCCCTTCTTTGGATTATTCCAATATTCAATTATGATTGGGATTTGGTCCCTAACAAGAACTCCAGCCTGACGTATAAATTTGTTTGCGGCCTTCTTGGGATCCATCGGCCTGCCATCAACACGGACTGCTTCGATCGTGAACTTTGCACGATCTTTCAACCGATGGCTCGTGCCTCGCTTGCTCTTTTTCGTAGAAGAAGATTGTTGTTGGCTGGTCGATCCAGAGGGCTAAAAGAAGAAATAAGCGTTAATATATACAAATCAATCAGTGCAAGTCAGCAGAGGCTTAATCCATGCATATATATACCTCGGCGGACTTTGTAATCACTAAAGTGCGTTCACCGGAGTCGTCATCTTCTCCATGACTACTTGAGCTCTCATCATGTCCCTCCAAGTTCAGATATTGTTAGGTGTCCTCGTGGATCATGTTCTCCATCATTTCTTCCTCTTCAAGATTTCTATTGAGTGGATCCATAGTTCCTAAAACAATAATATTATCTAGAGTAAGAGAGTAAACATTCAAGTGGACTTGGATTCATACACAAATATATATTATTCATACAAAAATACACAAATATTATCTAGAGTAAGAGAGCGACCTAGGGCGCGCGAGCAAGCGCGTTCGACTCAGCGCGATGCGGCCTACCCAAAACGGGCGGCACATCTACCTAGGGGTCACCGAAGCGACGACAACAACGACAGCCAGCGGCGGCGCTTGTAGAGCAGCGAGGCGACGACGGCTTCGAGCGAGAGGGAGCGAGCGGAGGGGCAGGTGAGCACCGTGGGCGCATGGTAGACATTTATAATTTTTAATACATCGCATCCTACCTCGATGGACTTCGTAATAAAAGGTAATCACATTGTGCCGAAATTCACAACTTTTATGCTAGGGGTGTCGTATCTACTTACGGCTGTAACGATTTGGAATCACTAGCCTGTGCGGGTGCACTGGTTAACGACTAGTATAATTAGTTAGTTATTAAATTTCCAATATTTATTCATTTTTTGGATTTATTTAAATCATTTAAAATAATTTAATGTATCACTGTGACATCAGCACATGCCCTAAAACGTTTTACATAGAGGGCTGGGCTAGCCACAGTGGCTGACCGGTGGGCCGCAGAGCCACATCGACGTCCACATGGACAGGTGGGACCCGAGGGGTTTTGACCAGGAGCTAACCCACGCGCTGGCGTCACGATGACGCTAGCGTGACGTCACGTCGCCGGCCACCAGCAGATGGTCATCGGTGCCGACGTTTCCGAGCACGCGCGTGTGAGCTAAGCATGTGGTTCGAATCGGGGCTGCAAGGCGAGCTAGCTAGTGGTGGCGCTGCCTGCAGATGGTCATCGGAGCAAGGCGTACAACGACGAGCAGTGGCGGCGCTCGGCAAGCTATGGCGCGGGCGGGACACAGAGCGAGAGAGGATTCAGATGGGTGCCTGAGCACCGTATGCTCACCCTGGAGCGATTGATGGTGGCAGCGAGGCGAGGTGGTGACTGGAGCGACGACGAGGCAAGCGACGGAGCACGTCAGTGACGGGGAAGAAGCGGGCGATGTTGTCGATTGGCAGCGCCCGGGCTCGATTCCGTTGGCGAGGAAGACCGACACGGCGAGGCGGAGCTCTTGGTGGCCTGGGGGAGAGGAAGAGGAAGAATGCGCGCGCTGCATTATAACCACCCCCCTTTAACACCAGTTCCAGCCATGAATCGGTGTTAAAGGGCGGGATTCGTTTCGTGCGCACACCCCCCCTTTAACACCGGTTCGTGGCTGGAACCGGTGTTAAAGGGAGGGGTGCGCGCGCGAAAAGAAATAAATGCCCCCCCTTTAACACCGGTTCGTGGCTGGAACCGGTGTTAAAGGGGGGCATTTATTTCGTACATTATAGGGGTGGGGGCATTTTTAATTCAAAAAATAGGATAGAATTAAGAAAATTCATATCTTTTTCATTGTAACTCAGAAAAATATGAATATTATATCATAATTTTCAGAAAAATAAGATCTATCCATTCATATAAAAATATTTTATAGTTACTGTAGATGAAAATTTTCAAAATGATTAAAACATTAACATATAAATTTTGATTATTCAATTAAGACAAAATTAAAATAGTCAAACCCTAAAACTTCGAACTTAAGAAATATTAAGCATCTGAAAACAAATGTAACCATATTTTATTTTGTATTAACATTTTTAAATTGTTTGGATATTTAAATTTAGCATCTTTTGTACACTTTGGAATCTGACAAAACTTTCAACATGAAAATTGTTTGTATTTGAATAATTAATCCTAAAACATTTTTTGTTTTTAAAAAATAAAACTCTAACTATTCAAACTAGTAACATATGGGAAAGGGAGGGCAGAATGCGCGGGAGGAAAAGGGAGGGAAGAAAATTTTATTACGATAGAAATAGAATTAAAGTACATAATGCAACTAACAAAGCACGACTGAAAATTAAGATACATAGAAGAACTGAAAATTAAGATACATCCAGATTAAGTCACAATCGGCCGAACTTGTTTTGAAATGTTGGAGTGATTCAGTCATGCTCCTGTCTACACCTGTAATACTCGCCAATATAGTCGTCGTACTTGCCGTGGCCGTCGTCGCTGTCGTCGTCGAGGTCGCCATAGTTGAACCTTGAAGGTTGAGTACGCGTGGGCTGGACTTGAGGGTAGCGCAGACGTGGGTTAGAGTCGGCGGCGATGTCATAGGCCATGACGCTCTGGAGAGTCCGACCGCGCCACCACAGCCGACGGCCGGCCTCGTTGAAGTTTGGAGGAGGTGGGCCGTCCTCCTCGTGTCTGGCGAGCGCCCTCTCACGCCGATCCCCGAAGAAGGCTTCCCAAGTCGGGAAACAGTCGGGATGTCATTTGGGATTCCTCCGCTGCTCCGGCGTGAGCTCGAAGTAGTAGTAGTTCGTGATGGCCATCCGGCGCACCACACCTAGAGGGACAGGAGGAACCGGCATGCCTCCGGCGCTCAGCATCCAGCCGATAGGGACGTAGTAGCCCGGTGGGCAGGGGTAGTTCGAGGCGCAAAGCACCTCCGCCTCCCTAGGGGTTAGTGGTATGGTGGAAGCCATGGGAAAGAGTGATGAGGTTGCAGATATGAGTCTAGAGATGTGCAATGACAATGGTGGCCAACCCTACATATATATAGTGAGAAATGGCAGGATGACAACTGGAGGGAAGAACTGGCAGGAAGAAATGGCGGGAAGAACTGGTGGGAAAAAATGGCGGGAAGAACTGGCGGAAAGAACTGGCAGGAAAAAATGGCGGGAAAAATGGCGGGAAGAAAAATGGCTCATTTAATACATATAGTATTAACAGAAGAAATATGACATTGATTTCCATGTTGAGATACATATATGTGCCAAAAATGTCTCAATTAATACATATAGTCAATCTTATGACCGCGTCGGCCGTAACCATGGAGTATCAGCACCGTTTAACAGAATGGTTGGGTCAGTCTTCACTCTGAAGGGCGGAATTTCATTAAACTTATTATAATCTTCTGACATATCCGTTTTGTCCTCCACTCCTACATGTTTCTTTTCCCTGAAAGAACTTTGTGACGCTTTGGCTCATCGTGTGATATATCTGTTTGCTTATTTTTTTTTCTTTTTTTCGATTTGGTAGACATGTCCTTCACATAGAAAACCTGAGCCACATCATTGGCTAAGATGAATAGTTTGTCTAAGTTCTTGTCTACCTTAATAAGATTGTTGAGATCCACTGTTGTCATTCCGTACTTCTTGTCTACCTCAACCCCTCCTCATGTTAGCTTGACCCATTTGCACCGAAACAAGGGGACCTTAAAATTAGGTCCATAGTCAAGTTCCCATATCTCCTCTATGAACCCATAATACGTGGTCTTTTGCCCATTGTCTTCTGTTGCAACGAAGCGGACACCATTGTTTTGGTTGGTGCTCTTTTTATCTTGGCCTATCATGTAAAATGTATTCCCATTTATCTCGTACCCATGGAAAGTACATACAGTCGAAGATGGTGTCCTGGCCAACAAGTACAGCTGATCTCCAACAGTGGTGTTATTCGTGAGAAGTCTTTATAGTCAGCCGCCAAAACTCGCCATGTGTTCACTTATAATCCATTCATCAGACTGTCCCGGGTGTTTGAGGCGTATAAAATTCTTGTGTTCATTGATATACGGGGCAACCAAGATAGATCTTTGTAAAACCGTGTAGTGTGCTTGATTGAGAGAATGTCCATCCCTACATATCATTGCTTTACATCATAGGGTGACTTTTCCATGCAGTCTCCCCTCATGTCGTGATTCTGGAACACCAATCGCCTTAAGGTCAGGAATAAAATCAACACAGAACTCAATGACCTCCTCTATTACATAACCCTTGGAGATGCTTCCTTCTGGCCTAGCACGGTTATGAACATATTTCTTTAAGACTCCCATGTACCTCTCAAAGGGGAACATATTGTGTAGAAATACATGACCAAGAATGGCAATCTCTTCTACTAGGTGAATCAGGAGATGCGTCATAATATTGAAGAAGGATGGTGGGAACACCAACTCAAAGCTGACAAGACATTGGGCCACATCTGTCTGTAACCCTGCTAGGATTTCTGGATCGATTACCTTCTGAGATATTGCATTGAGGAATGCATATAGCTTCACAATGGGTACTCGAACATTTTCAGGTAGAAGCCCCTCAATGCAATCGGAAGCAATTGCGTCATAATCATGTGGCAGTCATGAGACTTCAGGTTTTGGAATTTTTCTCTGTCATATTTATTATTTCATTTATATTCGACGAGAAGCCAGATGGGACCTTGATACTGCTCAGGCATTCAAAAAAGATTTCCTTCTCTTCTTTGGTAAGAGCGTAGCTGGCAGGAGTTAAGTGGCATCGTTTATCTTTCTTGTTCTCAGGATGCATAAGCTCTTCAGGGTCTTTCATACGTTGCTGGTCCTGCCATGCTTCCGGTGTATCTTTTGTCTTCACATACACTCCTAAGAAGCCTAGCAGGTTCACGCAAACATTCTTCGTCACGTGCATCACGTCGATTGAAGAGCGGACCTCTAGGACTTTCCAATAGGATAGGTCCCAAAATATAGATTGCTTCTTCCACATGGGCGCGTGTCCGGCATCGTCATTCGGAACAGATAGACTGCCGGACCTTTTCCAAAGATTACTTCTAGGTTCTTGACCATACCAAATACCTCCTCACCGGTACGGAGGACAGGCTTTCTCCGGGGTTCTGCCAGACGTTTGAAATGCTTGCCTTTCTTTCTTATGGGATGCAGGTTCGGAAGAAATCGACGATACCCTAGATACACAACCTTCTTACATTTATCCAAATATACACTTTCGGTCTCATCTAAACAGTGTGTGTATGCATTGTATCCCTTGTTTGTCTGCCCTGAAATGTTACTAAGAGCAGGCCAATCATTGATGGTTACGAAAAGCAACGCTCGTAGGTCAAATGGCTCCCCTTTGTGCTCATCCCACATACGTACACCTAGTTTGGCCCACAGCTGTAAAAGTTCTTCAACTAATGGCCTTAGGTACACATCAATGTCGTTGCCGGGTTGCCTTGGTCCTTGGACGAGCACTGACATCATAATGAACTTCCTTTTCATGCACAACCAAGGAGGAAGGTTATAGATACATAGAGTCACAGGCCAGGTGATGTGACTGCAGCTCTACTCACCAAAAGGATTCATGCCATCTGTACTTAGACCAAACCTTAAGTTCCTCGCGTCACGTGCGAAGTCCGGGTACTCTCGCTCGACTTTTCTCCACTGTGACCCATCAGCGGGGTGTCTCAACATCGCATCTTTCTTATGGTCTTCCATGTGCCATCACAACAACTTGGCATGCTCTTTATGTCTGAAGAGACATTTTAACCGTGGTATTATAGGAGCATACCACATAACCTTGGTAAGAACCTTCTTCCTAAGGGCCTCGCCTGATCTTATACCGCAGTGAAGTGCATACCGGGCATGCATCCAAATTCTCGTACTTCTCACCATGGTAGAGGATGCAGTTATTAATGCAGGCATGTATCTTCTGCACGTCTAATCCTAGAGGGAAGACAACCTTCTTTGCTTGGTATGTACTTTCGGGCAACTCATTATTTCTTGGAAGCAGATTCTTCATTTTTACCAACAACTTTGAAAATACGCTGTCAGTCACACCGTTCTCTGCCTTCCATTGTAGCAAATCCAGTGTGGTACCTAGCTTTTTGTGGCCATCGTCGCAAGTTGGATACAACAATGTTTTGTGATCCTTTAACATCTGCTCCAGCTTCTCCTTCTACTTTTCAGTTTCACATTCTTCCTTTGCATCAGTAATGGCCCGACCAAGATCGTCATCAGCGGGCCCATCTGCTGCCTCTTGATCTTCATTATCTACCCCTGTTGCAGTATCATCATATTCAGGATACATATTATGATAGTTGTCATCATCCTCTTGTTCTTCGTTGTCTTCCATCACAACCCCTTTTTCTCCGTGCTTGGTCCAACAATTATAGCTGGGCATGAAACCGAATCGAAGCAGGTGGGCGTGAATGGTTCTGGTATTTGAGTAGTCTTTCTTGTTCTGACAGTGAACACACGGACAGCACATAAAACCATTGTGAGCACGGTTTGCATTAGCCACAACGATGAAATTTTGGAGGCCCGTAATGTACTCAGAAGTGCGTCGGTCACCGTACATCCATTGCCGGTTCATCTGCATTAATATGTAGTATATCAAAAATTAATAGGGAGATGACCATTTATATAGTACATCAATGACACATGAAAGGATAAAGTTGCCGATCTCGACCGAGAAGGAAAGAACAACGAGAAAACTTATTTCGAGCTCTCGGGCATTTCACCGAACACCTCTTGTGCATAGGAAAAAACACAAACTAGCACACCTCTCACCCTCTTGCTATGCTCCAAAATGAGAGAGGGAAAAATGAAAGAGAGGGGTGTGGGCTGCGGTGTGTTATATAGGCGCACCCCTTTAACACCGATTTAAGTCACGAACTGGTGTTAAAGGGGGGCTGCGCGGGCCACTGGTGCAGGGCCTTTAACACCGGTTCGTGGCTCGAACCGGTGTTAAACGGGGTGCTCCTTTTTGCTTTCTGGACCACGCTGGTACGGGCGCCCCCTTTAACACCGGTTCGTAAGGCCTCGTTTTCACTAGTGTCTACATCAAGATGTAACTAACAATTTAGGGATCCAGGTTTTCAGAAATGCAATGAAAAATCCTCCTCTTAACATATGTCTACATTCTTCTTTGTGAAAGAGTAATTCCATAAGGACAAACTGGACAAACCATCTACGTCAAGATCTCACTAACAATTTAGGTAACTAGGTTTCCGGAAATGCAATGAAAAAATTACCCTTATAACTTTATGTCTACATTCTTCTTTGTGAGAGAATAATTCCATAACGACAAACTGGAAATACAATCTACATCAAGATGTAACCTACAATTTAGGTGACGAGGTTTTCAGAAAAAAACGCAATGAGAAATTTCCTCCTCTGAACTTTATGTCTACATTCTTTTCCATGAGAGATTTTCATAACGACAAACTGAAATAACGATCCATAACAAGGTCTAACCTACAATTTAAGCAACCTGCGCCAGTGAGTGATTTCGTGCGTTCTAATCCACCTCTGTCGATCCGATTTTGTGATTGATCATGTCCTGCCATGCCTTGGTAACCCCACATTCATGTGTGCCATGTCAGGGAAGCTGAAGATCTAGTGATGTCCATTGGTTCTGCCTCATACGTTTTGATGGATGGACTGATTCGCTAGCGTTGTAGTGCGGCAGCTGCTGCTGCCAGCAGCCGGCGTGGCGTGGTTAAAGGCGTTGCAGCTTTTTGGCCGCTCCAACCTACTAATAACTGGAGTACTACCCCAAGCAGGCAATTGATGTGATAGCACGCAGCACTAAAGTTACTACCAGTACTGTTTTAAGCTACCCATGGTTTAGCCCAGAAGCAAAACCAAATGCTTTACATTTGTTGCGTCCTCTGCAGCTACTCATGTTTCATGCATGAGTGAGCTTACAAATTTGCAATGCACTGGGCTAGGTTAGGCGATTGTTAGTGAGCAGTTGTTTCCAGTTGCACCCATGTGCTGTGCATGAAGAAGTTCAGTTGGTTGAGCCACTCTCCTCATTTTTCTTTACACAATTTCTTTTTAAAGGAATCCTTACACAATTTCAGAAGCAATAAAACAAAACCTTAACAAGTTAACAGTCATGTGCTAGCCAATTCTGGAGAAAATGTGCACCATATCCGTTTGGTTGTTCTTACTATTCATCCAACACTTTAGGGCATCTCCACACCGGGCCGACCCATCCGGTCCACGCGTGTCCGAATCTGTCCGCGCGGACGAGTGGGGCGTACGCGGCGCCCCAGCGGGGCGACCCATCCGGCGAAATGCGTCTGGTTCGATCCATTTATGCATCTAATCTGGGGCTTGGTTGCGTCGGCTCGGACGCGCGCGGACATCGCGGACGTCGTGCCCGCGCGTGCCATTGGCCCACCCGTCAGCCACACGCGGCATTGATTTCAGACGCGGTCAGTGACCCCGATTCTGACGCAGCCGCGGCAGCGATTTAGAGGCGCTGCAGGGAAGGCTGACCGACGACAGCCTACGCCATCAATGGCGACACGACGGCACGCTGACCCACTGGGCGCCGCCTGCGTTCTCGCGCCGACATTGATGGCGACGGAGCGGAAAGCTGCTCGTGTTCGCGGGCGAAGAGGCTATTTAACCCTGCGCCCGTCGGTGCCACACTCCTCACCTCTTGCCATCGCAAACCCTAGCCGCCGCCACCACCGCCACCACGAACGATGAAGACGTCGTCTTGGCTGAAGAAGGGGAAGGGAAAGAACAACCACGAGGCGTCTGGCTCTAGCAGCCGGCGCTCCGACCGGATGCCGGCCTTCCTCCGCGGCACGTACCCCTGCCGCCTCCGCCGCGGCCGGAGTATTTCCGGGGCCGCCGTGTGGAGGCTCGCCCGCCACCGCGGCCGGAGGGAGAGCGCCATGATCAGCAGTACTTCTGCATCGCAAAGTGCGAGCGCCGCTGGAGGGAGGGACAGGGCATCCAGCACAACAACGTGTCCCTCCCCACCGGCTGGCACCTCAACCAGGATCGTGTCCCGGTGTCGCCCATGCCCAAGAAGGGCAAAGGGCTAGAGGAGGAGATCCGCCGCTGGATCAGTGGGCCTCCCGCCGGCCCTACGGTCGGACCCTGCCTACCAGAGCGAGGCCTACTGGAAGGAGTGGCTCGACTGGGAGCACAAGGTGTGCCACGCCACCACCATCCGCCATGAACTACAGCTGGGGGAGGTCTACCCCATCCCCGACATCGACTCGTACAAGGAGGGTGCCATCAATCACTCCAACCCCGAGCTCGGCAACAAGGACGGCAACAACGAGGGCGGCAGCGACGACGACATCGTCGTCAAGAAGGAGGCGATGGACGACATCGCCGCCAACCTGCCCCGGAGTACCACGAGGTACTGGCGCAGGGCTACGACTAGGACGCCTTCACCGAGCAGGTCATTGCGGCCAGCGTGCATGACGAGGAGGCCTAGTGGCGCGGCTACGAGGAGGCCCTCGCGCTCACCCGCATGGTGGCTGAGACGGACGCCCAGCTTCCTCCACCGTCGTCGCGGCCGGTTTGGGTGCATAGATCGTGCCGGAGGTAGGGATGGAGCTGGCGCACCTCCAGAAGTGGGAGCTGTGGCCTGTGCAGGCGATCAACCCGCTTGCGCCTGCTCCCGCTCCCGCCCTGCTGCTGCCCAACCTCTGGACGCCGCCGGAGTACATCGACCTCGACCCGTAGATGGACGAGGCGGCGCCGGCGCGCGAAGATTGGTAGCTAGGTCTAGGATTAGTTTAAATTATGTTTTTTATATTTTGAATGTAAATTAAGTATAAACTTTGTTAGTTTTTCGCACGAGTTGTTTGTGTTGAATATGAGAAAAAAGTTGCCTCGTCCAGCGCGGACAAATGGGTCGAACCGCTGTGCGCGGCTGGCCGGACAGACCAGACCCCTACCCATATCGATCACAGTCTGATCCAAACGGACAAAAATAGACCGTTTGGGATAACCGTATGGGTTATCCCGGTGGAGATGCCCTTAAATTCCTAGGGAAACAGATTTCCTTCTCTCCCTTCCTTTTTGAAACCCTTTCCCCCCTTGATTATGTAAGCTCGTTTTCTTCTCATGCACTGGCACTGTACATGCAAAAACATAAAACAGGAACAGTAGCAGCCAGGCACTGATGCTCAGGTACTGCCGGGAAACATCTACACAGTTGTCCTGGCCTCCTCCATCACAATGTGTCGCCATAAACAAAAGCAGCGCATGAAATCTACTTTGGCCGTGGGCAAATATTATCGGCATTGATTCTGTCATGTTGCTTTCGAACCCCTAATTAATCTTGTGCTTTCCATGCATGCAACAAAAGTACGGCTCGTGACGTCTCCTTAACTTAACCCCAAATTTTTTCAAATGATCTGCTCTCTCGTTCACTGTTGTTTATTAGTTCTAGCCGGCCAGCTGCTGGTAAGTCAGATAATGGTCCTAGGCCAAGGATACCAACGGAGTAAACGCCCAGTTACACACTTTAGTCCCCTATATGGATTTAACAACACGCTTTGTTGGAACGTTAGAGGGGTCATCTCTTTCCATGCATGAAAATAGCTATAGATCCATCGGCAGCACGGTTCCATGAAAAGGAGAAAATTAAAAAACAACAACACAATTTCTGCTAGGGATTCAAAAAACCACTGGTCCAGTTTTGATCCTCAATAGACAATTAAACTGACCGTTGGGACCCGCTGACAGGCCTCGGTGATGGTCGTGGCCAGACGGGCGTTAATGGTGCTATCAGAACCCTAACTCCCCTATTTGGGCAGGGATTAAGCCGTGGTTGCTCACTCTCCCGCGCTCACACAAAACAAACGGCGGTGGCTAATTCACCCGACGCAAGCTCTCGTGGCGACGGTGAAAATGACGGTGGAGAGGATGGTGCAAGGGCAGGCGGCGGGGTGCCCGAATTCCCCATCAGAGGACTTGGACCGCTGCCGGAGCTCAAACCCGACCGCAAGGAAGGAGTTTTCACTAATGAAGGAGGCTATAGAAGCCCTCGGCAAGATCTGGAAGGATAATCTAGCCTAGAGCCACCGCTGGACATCCACCTTCACCGGCTGTGTCAATAAAGTTAGCTTATCCTCCTCTCTCTCTCTCTCTCTCTCTCTCTCTCTCTCTCTCTGGTAATGTGCGTGTGTGTTTGTGTGTGTGTTTGTGTGTGTGTGTGTGTGTGTGTGTGTGTGTGTGTGTGTGTGTGTGTGTGTGTGTGTGTGTTTGTGTGATTTGATTTCGAGCATTAGTGCCTAGGGAGTTTGACATTAAGATTTTGTTTTGTAAATATGTGTAGTTTGGGTGATGGTGCATGGGATGTGAGGTTCAATTTAGAAGGGTTAGGTAATTTAGTGCGCTCATTGGGAAGTTACACTACAAGAATCTGGTCGATACAAGACGTTACCAAAAAGTCTTGGTTCAAACGCAGGATGTCATAGACGTCCATCTATGACAAATTACCTAATTAAAAAATATGATGTATCGCACGTCCTAGATGGATCCATGACGTTTTGGCTACCTGAAAACTTCCCGACCGTCCGTGAAGTTCCGGCGATTTCGCCACGGCCAATGGAGATGGGTCGGTAGTATGGAAAACAAAAATTATCCTTCCAGATTGTAGAACAAACCGCAAGATCTGGCCTATGAGATTCTAGTAGTAAGGTGGATCAAATCTAGTTACCCTCGAAGAACATGAGTTTTAATGATCTAGAGATTGTGGATGATATAGTGATACTACCATCAGATCAATCCGATGCAGCACCACGCGAACAACACCTCCAAGATTCGGACATGTACAGCTTGAAGGTGTCTCCTACTTCTTGATCCAGCAAGCAAGGGTGAGAGGTTGGTGAGATCTCGGTAGCACAACGGCGTGGTGTAGGAATAATGGTGGAGAACCAGCAGAGCTTCGCTAAGCCCTTGCAGAGGAGGATATAAAGTATATGTGCGAGAGGGAGGGGACGACGCCAGGATGGTGATTGGATCACTAGAAGAGAAGTGGATGATGACGATGGTGTACTATTCCCAAGAACAGAATGTGTACAGTTAAGTAAAGATTCAGAGAGGGTTTACTTTGTTACTCAGCAGAGAAACAATCTGCAAAATAATAAGCATATTATTCAAGTTAACGATGGTGATGGTGATTATTTACTGACCTAACATAGTTGCATCAAGGAGAATGACAATAAGACTATTCAAGAAGTGGAAGAAGATTGTTTAGAACGTGGGTAACATCTCACTCGAATAAGAGCTAGTCACATTATTTGTAAAATTGTAAACTCATACATGAGTCTTGTTGTTCTAATCGAACAACAAATGGTAAGAGGATGTCTGGAGCAACGTGGTTGTGAGTTATTTGTGTTTAGTAGGGGTGTGTACGGCGGTCTCACAGAGAAGGTCGTGGCACACTATGTGAGAGTTGACACGTCAATGTTTTTTGAATAGGTCTGGTTGCCTTGTTGGACCGCGATTAATCCTATGTTAGGAAACTGTCGATGGGGTCAGACATGGACCTCGAGACGCATGAGACTTACAGGGAAAATCCAGACTTCCACATGATGTCAATCTAAGCAATACGTGACTCCTCGAATCCGAAACTAGAGGCTCACATTCGATACGTGGAGCTCTATCCCTTTCCCCTTCTTGATTATGTACTTGAATTGGTGTGAATGGGTCTCCACCCCTTGGGGGACTTATATGGGCAAGTGGCTTTGATAAATGACCAGGTCTAACTTTTATGGTGGTGGGTGTTGGTACTTCGATAAAGCTTGATCTTCTAGTCAAGATGGGACATGAATGTGAGAGAGGTAGTCCATGATCCATGACGGATTGGCCCTTCCATCCCTATACCTAATGAGATTCATGTTTGATCTTGTCGTTTAAAAAAACACAAGACATATGCAAATGCTCACAAATACATACATCATCCTACAACCATGGAATTTTGTTGATTATTCTTGGCTTGAGTTCCTTTGACTATGTCGGTATAGGCGCCTAGTTTGCTCCAACGGGGTCCTTCATGTAATTAATGTTTATTTCCATAACTGATCTCGATATCACTATCGAATTAATGGTTCTTAGGATCAAAATAGAAAACAAGCAAAAATATGGATAGAAGCAAATCTGAACCGGTTCGTGACCTGAGAGGCGGTTGTGGAGGCGATGAGAAAACCCATCTAGGGTTTCATCCCTCCGTCAGCGATGCCGGTGGTCCTCTCCATCTCCGGTGGCCTTAGGGCCTTGGAGGCGTGGTGGACCACGACCCCTCGTCAAAGGGAGGTTTCCTTTCCTTTTTAGACTTTTTTGTGTCTTCTTAGAGATGGTGAGGTGGAGGCTCTATCCCGAAGTTAGAATAAGGTACTCCCCGTCCTATCCTCGCTCTGTTGGTGCGTCTAGCATTGGCAGAGGGCGTGGAGTCATGTGTCCGGCGGTTATCGTGGGATCCGGTCATTTTTTGTGTTCGTCGGTGTGGTTTCAGGTCAGTCTCTTTCGATCTACGATTGTTATTGATGTCTACACATTTCTATTCTTGTAGACAATTGTTGGGCCTCCAAGTGCAGAGGTTTGTAGAACAACAGAAAGTTTCCCTTAAGTGGATTACCCAAGGTTTATCGAACTCAGGGAGGAAGTGGTCAAAGGTATCCCATTCAAGCAACCCTGCAATCAAGATACAAGAAGTCTCTTGTGTCCCAATACACTTGTCAGGTGTATAGGTGCACTAGTTCGGCGAAGAGATAGTGAAATACAAGTGGTATGGGTGATTTTAAGACAACGGTGCCAGAAAAGAGCTTCTGACGAGGAGGAAAATAGAAAAGGCAAACTGGAATAAACATGGAAGTAAGAAAACATGCAACAGATCTAGGTGCAAATAGTGTTTCAATGCTTAGAAACAAGGCCTAGGGATCATACTTGCACTAGTGAACACTCTCATATAAATATATTCTCTTTGTAATACTACTCTTAACTAATCTCCAGTTGGACACTCTAATCCATGGTAGAGCTATAACAACACACCTCAAAGTCTTCCTTTCCCAATCTAGATAACCTCACACTGTCACCTTGAGCGCTAGATGGTTCCAACAAACACCATAATTTCATCGAGACAACCAACTCCAAATATAACTCTTGACAAATATTTATGAACTCTAGCCTAAGTGCCACCACGGCGTGCACACTGTCACTTTCACACACGTGGGGGAGCAGAGATCTATTGAAGCACTTGAGTATTTATCTAAACTCTAGCCTAAGTGCTATCACGGTATGCACGCTATCACTTTCACACACGTGGGGAGAGCCGGAGATCTATTAATTCACTTGAGTAGCAAGGTAGATCTACTTGATTACAAAGCTCATGACCACAACAAGATCATGCATAGAGAGAGAGATGAACACATAGCTACCGGTAGAGCCCTTAGCCTCGAGGAAGAACTACTCCCTCCTCATCATGGGAATCAGCAACGGCGATGGAGATGGTGGTGAGGATCGATGGAGATTGCTCCGGGGGCACTTCCCCGTCTCGGCAGGGTGCTAGAATAGAGACTTTTGTCCCCCGAATCTCCCCTTCGGTGGCGGCGGCGCTGCTGAACTTTTCGTGGATGTATGATGGATTCCCAAGGGTTTTCTCCCCGGGGGCTTGTTATAGGCGAAGGGTCAAGGCGAGGAGGCGGCCAGGAGGGCCACACCCCCTAGTGGCACGGCCAGGGTGGGCTCGCGCCACCCTAGGTGTGCCCACCCTGGTGCCCTACTCCATCTCTGCTTCGATTTTCCGTATCGTTCCGGGAAAAATATGAAGATTGGCTTTTGTCCCGTACAATTCTGAGAATATTTATTTTTTAGCTTTTCTAAAACCAAAAACAGCAGAAAACATGCACCTGGCACTGTGGCATCTTGTCAATATGTTAGTTCCAGAACGTGTATAAAAATACCTCAAAGTGTAGACAAAACATAAGACAAATGATATAAAACAATCATGGAGCATCAAAAATTATAGATACATTTACAACGTATCAAGCATCCCCAAGCATAACTCCTTCTCGTTCTCGAGTAAGTAAGTGATAAAAATAATAATTTTTTATGTGACATGCACCATCACAATCTTGATCAAAATATTTGCAAAGCATTGATAGCTGGGATCAAAGTACTCTAAACATGAGCATGAAAGATGAAGTTGATAGCTCGTACTAACAATAAGAGAAAGAAACTAGGTTGCAACATGAAAAGGCACAAACAAAGATCATGAATAACAATGCATTGCAAGACGTTTGTTTGTTTCACATATAGAAAACATAGCATAGTGGCATTCAGCTTGTCCCTCATGGAGTATCAAAACATAAATGCATAGGGCGCGTTCAAAGTTCATAAGGGTGACTAGATACTGATACGTCGGAAAAGTATCTATAATTTTTGATGATCCATGCTTGTTTAGTATCTACTTTGCTTTGCTTTGTCTAACCTATTAATAAGTTGCCACAGTGCCAGTTGCCTGTTTTCTTCTGTTTTTGGTTCCAGAAAGGCAGAAAATCAATATTCTCGGAATTAGACGGGACAAAAGCCAAAGTCAATATTGTACCGTGGGCGACGCGAAATCCAGAGGAGAGATGGAGAGGCGATCCAGGGCCGCCACACCCCCCTAGGCGTGGGTGGGCCCACCCCGAGCCTAGGTAGGGTGTGGGCCCTCCGGCCGCCTCCCAGCCTCTCCTCTTCGCCTATAAGAAGCCCCCGATGCAGAAACCCTAGGACCCGATCAAAACTCCACGAAACCTTCTGTAGACGCCGCCACCATCATCCCTATATCGGGGGGATCTGAAGTTCTTCCCGGCACCCTGTCGGAGGGGAGGTCATCCTAGAGGCCTTCTTCTCCGGAATGAAGCGTGAGTAGTTCCACCTTGGACTACGGGTCCATGTAGTAGCTAGATGGTTGTATCTCCTCCTTGTGATTTCATGTATAGATCTTGTGAGCTCCGTTCATGATCAAGATCTAATCTATTTCTAATCATGTATGTTGTGTTTGCGGGGATCCGATGGATATTGGGATTACTATGTCAGATTGATTAATGGTTTTTTCTATTTGATACTATCATGTCTATGTTGTTTGTGATCTTGCATGCTCTCCTTTGTTAGTACCTATCTTGGCCAAGTAGTTGCTAGTGACTCCAAGAGGGGGTATTTATGCTCGATAGTGTGTTCATGCCTCTAGTTTCCAAGGGAAGTGACAGAAATATCTTCAGTTGTAGATGTGTTGTTGCCATTAGGGAGAAAACAACGGCCTCTTGTTCACGGAACAAGTGGATTATTTACCTTACAAACTGCGGTGACCCAGCATACCACTGCATAATGTAGTACACTATAGTCGTTGACATAACACCAATGGAACACCGTTCCATCCGCATTATATCCCTTAGAGTGGTTCAACATAAACATCGTGGGTCCAAGACAACACTTTAGATTACATATAACAGATTACAAAAGATCTAGAGAATCTTCCTCGAACAATGAAGAATATTATACAGAAAGAACCAGAAATATCCATTCGGAGTTTACCTCAAGAGTACTACTGATAAGTATATATATAAGGCTTGAAAGTGCTACTATAGTCCTGTTCTACAGAAGTAGGTTTTAGATTCTAGGAGTTTTACTGATATTCTACGCTTCAGCTTGTCTTCGATAGCTTCAGGTAAGGTCTTCGACTCCGTTGATCTCCCTCAGATATCTTCAACTCTTCAAGTAACTTATTGCCTAGGAACGCCATTGGTTTCTCTGAGATCTAGCAAGGGTTAAGAAGATACGTTGAGTACAAGCGTACTCAGCAAATTCACTAAAGAGGAGTGTTTGATGCACTATCTACAGACACAGACCATAGGTCGTAGGCAATGCAAGTTTTCGTAAACATTTCTTCAAAGGTTGCTTTTATTCTGAAAAGTTATGTCCATCAGCCTTCACGGGTTTACCAGAACTTTCATGGAGTTCCTTTCCCGCAGCGTTCGCAGCTCCTTCTCGGAACAGGAAGTAACAAGTTACAGTTCTTACATTCTACAGAGGTGCGTCACTTTACCCATGAGAGATCTTAGCTTTGTTGCACATCCGAGTTATAGGCTCGTTCACACTTCCTTGGTATGAGGCCCAGACTAAGATCCAAGCCAATCACTGTCCTTCTCTGCGACCCCGCATACACCAAAATTGTTGGATGTCCAAACTCAAAGTAGATTTTTCCCCGTATAAAACGGCTACACCTTAGTTAGATACACACAACAACCATTAACACTAGTAATCTGTCTTTTGTAGGCCTAGATCCACGGTAGACCCCCGTATAAAACAGCTATACCCACGATCTTCAACTTACAAATGCCAGAACAGTGTCCAATGCATGCGAAAGGGAGCCGATACAGCTGACTTCTCCGTCCCATTCCAAATCTCATGATTAACGCGTAATACACGGCGCAAGAATCACTGGCGATATTGTTTGTTAAGTCCTAGATAATATGTTCCTTTACCACCGAAACTTTCATAGTAGATTATTACCTAATGGTAAATAACCTATAATCATATTATTATGAAAATAGTGTTTTCTGACCTTTTTCAAATGCAGGTGATGACAATACTAGATTTGTAAAATACTTTACAGAGAATAATCAAAGGACATGAGCAAGTGTGAACTTGCCTTTTGTGATTACAAGATTATGCACCCATGGTCTTCGAGATAATAGAATATCCAATATTTGAAATCAGCATCATTGGTCCGGTAAGGACTAATGTTTAAAGAAGCAGGATGCCATTATGCATAAGTAATGCTATGAAATTTTACAATTCCCAAAGTGAAACCCTTAGTATTTTGAATAATTTTATCTTAGGTATCTTTTTTAAAGATTGGGTTTATCTTTAAGTTTATTTCATAAGCAATGGCATTGATAAGGAACTTAAGTGTTAACAATCCAAAATATACAAATACTGATAGAATAATGTGATTATGATTAATTGTTATCTGGTGATAGGGATAAAAAGTCCTTGAGTTGAGTTCTTAAGAGTTGAAGGAACTAATATAGACTTGTTTGTGTGAAGTGGCAAAAAGAATAACATTTGAAGAAACTAGTATTTAGTTAAGGTTAATTAGTCTTAAGGTTTATTAGGTTTTACATTAGGGTTTGTGATCGTTATGAATGATGTTAAGTTATCATATTTTAATTGATGATATAAGTGGCCAAAGTTAACTTTAAAAAACATGAATAAACTTCAAATGAGATGTTTATGATTGTTTAGACCAAAGTTAACTATAAAAATATAAGTGAATTTTAATATATAATGAGTTTTAGAATATCATCTAGTTTTAGGGTTTTGACAAATATGATTATGAATGATCTTTGTAATGTAAGTGAAAGATGAGTTTAATAGCATGAAGTTTATTAATGAAAGCATGATTAGATGATCTTATAATCTTATTAGGGTTTAGAGTCATTTTTAAGAGTGGTTAAAAGATGGGGATTATTCACCATCTTATACATGAGTGATATATAATATTTATTTAAAAGGAGTTTAATTTGAATTTAAGATTTTCAAAAATTTAAAGGCTAATAGTTATATTTAAGTTTTACTTTGATTAAGGTTTTAGACTTAGTAATTAAACTTTAAAGGTTTTAGTGTCTTATAAGAAAATGTGATTATTTCTTACTTAAGAAATAATTTTAAGAATTCATAAAGTGGTTATTTCATTTGAGTAAAATAATTAATAAATTTTATTTATTTTAAAATATTTTAAAATAATATACATTGTATTTTTATAGTGAAATATACTTATTAAAGATCTTAAAAATGAATTTTATTTATTTTTTAAGTATTACCTTTATTTTTATAAAATTCTTTAAATAATTAAGTGTCTTTAAATATTTTACTTATATTTCATTTGTAAAACTCTAAGTTAGTATTTTTTATAAAATATTAGAGTTATTTTTATACACAAAAATGATTTTTTATTATTTTTAGGAGTTTTCTTATTTTATGACATTTTACTCAAGATTTAATGATATTAATATTTATGTGCTTTATATTTATTCTAAATAAATAAAGTTATATTTTTATTAGGAAGATATTATTTTTGTGAACATTTTTATATATTATATGTATTTTTAGAATTTTTATTTATTTTTCTATAATTAAATTATGTTCAGGGGTAATTTGGTCATTTAATAATTGGGTAAACGATTTATTTGGTAATTTTCTTTGGAACTAGGTCGGGCTCACTGACTAGCCCAACTGGCCCATCTTTGCTCAATTGAGCCCAACTGGGCTTAGGTCAAACCTCTCCCCGACCTAGATTTCGCAGCACTCTCTCTCACCTCTCACACTCTCGTTTTTTCCCTCGTGGTTGCTGGCGACGCCGTCGCCGTTGCCCGCCCGATTCCGGCGAACTTTGGCCACTCCGGCCGGTGCTGTGGGTCCTAATCGACGCGCCCCGTCGAGTTTCATTCGTCTATCCAATTCGATTTGAGTATCACGCCACTCGATGCTCACGCCCAACCTCAAACCCTAATTCCTCTGTCGCCATTACTCTGACAGGATGGCAAGATTCTCTGCAACCCCGGTGGTATGGCGGGGGCTTTTGGATGCTAACAGCTTGCTAGTGGTGTGGGCTGAGGCAGTGCAGCGCCATGGCTCTCCTCGTGTGGTCGTGCACCGTCTTGAAGCTTCTCTGCCGTCGCCACAATCGCTACTGCCGAGCTTAGACTTGCCATCAGGTAGGCACTCCTTCTCCCCTCTCTACATCTTTTACTCTACCCTCTTCTAGTGAAAATCCTGGAACCCTGGTAATATCTTCTATAGCTTTATGTGATTCCTTCCTATTTGATCTATAAGATCCTTTAAAAGGTTCAATAATGATTCTCTAATGTCCAATGATTGTGGGTAGAGCTGGTTTACTGTGGTGAGGATTAATGTCTATGTGTTGTTATGAATTTCAGTTAGGGAAATGTTTTCTCTGACTGATTGGGATTCAGTAAACAATCCACTACTCTCAATACTAGACCTGTTGGTATAGTAAGCGATGGTTTTGTTTGGGATTATTCATCCCAAATATTTCTTTTTAACATGTTTGCTCAAATGGCTAATTTACCCAGATTATTTTGATGGCTGTTGATGCATCTCTCATTAGAGTTATGGAATCAATATGTTAATAGAATATTCCTATAAGATATTGGCTACTGTGGAATAAACTTAGTTTACTAAATTCTGTAACTATCTATTTGGACAGTTCACAATTTTGTTGATTCAAAAGAACTGTCCTAGTGCTCAGCTGCAATGTTAACTTAATGGCTTGAATAGATATAACATTCTTATGCATATGGACAGTGAATCTAATTTATGATTTTGATTCCTGGGTTACTACTAGGAAAATGATATGAACCTATATACTTCTTACTAGCAGATGATTATGAAAACTATAATGATTGCTTAAATTGTTGCTCATGTATCCTATTGTGACCTTTCTTAGCAATTCCCTTACAGTTGTCAGCAGTACAGTAACTTTTACTGCCTTAGGATTTCTACTGTGATGCCTCCCACTAGGAGATGTGGCTTAAATAGTTGGCATTCCATACCTTGGTATACTGAACTTATGTTTCAGTGACACAATGAGATAACTTGATCTGCCATTTGGATTGACTGGATGAGATTTATAATTTAAATGCCAATGATGCATGGCCTAAGGCTTAAATTTGATAAGAACAAATAAGATTGCCTTTATAGATGATTCCTAGACTACTTGTCTAGGAAAATGATAAAATCATTTGCTTGAATAACTTGAGAGCTAGCTAATACAGGAAAATTGTTCTCGTGGCTTCTGTTGTCCTGGGCTGCTACTGTGCTACCTCCAACCTTAGAGAGTGCACAATGGTAGCCCAGGTAGCATGACTTGCTGCTGGGAACATCTACAGTGATGTAGTTGATGTTGGTGTCAAAAGAAATTTAGCTCATGATGCAAAAAAAGGCTAAAGCTAGTTTAGTGGCTGAAATACAAATTCTTTCAAAAGAAATTTAGCTCATAAATGTAATTTCTTTTCTGATTGAATAATGTTGAGATATTGTAATTTATATTCTGTTTGAAAATTTGTAAAAACATTATACTATTGTATTTTATTCAATAAAGTTTACTTATTTCCTTCTTATTTTACAATTCTTTTGTAAGGACAAAGTCATATATATATATATATTGTTGTAATAAGAATCCTTTTAGTTATTTAAGTAATGTAATTCTTTTTTCTACTTATTTGTTTCCTAATACTTTACTTTTATTTATTCATTGTAAAAATTCAATATAATACTATATGTATATAATATAAAGAATCCTTTTTATATCATTTTATGTAATCATTTCATTTCAAGTTATTAAATATTTCCAAATCCTATTTGTGATTTTTATAAATTCATTTGAATTTCATATTTGAAATTCAAATACATGTTTGAACAAAATTTCCTCGAAACAAAGAATTCTATAAAGGTCATGTCGAAATCTATCGCACTTGCTCCGAAGTTTCCTTTAGTACAAGAGAGATCATGATCCCCGTGTATCTCTTTTAGTTTTGCGCGAAAATTCCCCGGATTTTATTATGCACGAATGCAATGCACAAACCTGTGTCCTCTCTATTTCTAGGTGCTAATCCTGGGATGTTACACAAACTTTGCTTAAAGCAGTTGTCTATTGCTTGCAACTTAATACTGGAGGGGGTTCGGATGATAACCTGAAGGTGGACTTCTTGTCATAGATGCAGTTGGATGGCGGTCTATGTATATTGTTGTATTGCCCAAATGAATCTCATAGGATCTTTTTGTCTGGTATTGCATTGTTATGCCTTGCTCAGTTCCTGTCAATTGCCCTACTGTAATTTGTTTACCCTTCATGCCGTGTTGTTTATCTAAGGAGAGCACCTCTAGTGAACTATGGACCCTGGTCCAATCTTTACCATTGATACATCTTCCACTGTTACTTGTTTACTTGCTGCAAACCATCATCACCTTCCACACTATGTGTTTAATCCTTTGTTACAGCAAATCGGTGAGCTTGACAACCTCACTGATTCGTTGGGGCAAAGTCTTGAGTTTGTGTTGTGCAGGTTTCCACGTTGCTTGCAACACCTGTGTGATGTTTCCTTCCTCCTACTGGTTCGATAACCTTGGTTTCTTACTGAGGGAAAACTTGTTGCTGCGCTGAATCACACCTTTCTCTTGAGGTTTCCCGACGAAGCACTACATGTTGACACAGTCCCATCAGATACAAATAGTTTAAGAACAAGCAATATCAACATTATGAATCAATCAATAATTTTTGGGACAATGCACATAAAACTAAGAATGACAACTATGCTCTCTTAATTGGTGCATAAAGATAGAAGGTGGAGACTCAATATAAAGGTAGGAAGAAAGGCCCTTCAAAGGGAAGCAGGGATTTTTCAAGTTTCATAAAGAGCTTCCAAAAATTATGGTACTTGTTAGCTTTGAGCTCTCATTGTCCCTATCATAAGCATCTTGAAGTGATTAAGGTTAAAGTAAACAAACTATGGAGTATATGCTTGACAAAGTATAAGTTGGCAATCTCATGTCCCTTGAGTACGAGGGCCGCTCCTCATGCTACTCAACTTTAGTTACCAGTAAGTTCTTGTCATAGTAAGTACATGTGTATCATAAAGAACCACCAACGGGGTACCCCTTGCACATGATACAGGAGCTATCCCATATCAAAATGACAAGGCAAGCAGACAATGAGCATCTCAGAAATCTTCTTATTTACCATGGGAAAATGGTGCTTTTTCTCTCTTTCCTCTTTTCAATATGTCTCTCTTTTTTCTATAAGAAGAAAGCTTCATAGATTGCTCACTATGGTGATGTTGCAAGTTTCCACCATGATTAGGCATGGCTTAGGCTACCGGCCCAGACGTTTCTCTAACACACATACATAACTCTACGGACTTACAAGCTCCCCTTTTATTTCACACCGACGACATCTACAAACAAAAGAGCATGATATCAACTGGGTACAATGTATAAGTGCAATGTTGAAAGCGTTCCCCATGACAGCATGGTTCTGCTAATTCCAACGTATAAGTGCAAGCATATAAAACATAGATGACACAATGGTTCAAGTTTATTTAGGGGCAAGAAAAATAAAGTGTGTCATCAAGTTTGTGAGAGCTTTAATCACTATGTTTCACATAACAATTTAAATTTTGGAAGATAGATAAAACAAGAATATACTTGGAATGGTGTAGCACACCATGCATAGGAATTTATAGTGGACACTTTGGAATAACTTGGTTTATTGGGAGTTGGATGCATGAGTAGAGCTTAGTCATACAAGTGGAGGCTAGCAAAAGACTAGGAGCGACCAACTAAGAGAGCAATAATGGCCATAATCATGCAGAGCGACAAAACATTACTAATCAAAGCATAAAGTGGTACCACAAGTCAAAAACTAAATGATCATAGAGGCTAAGGTGACTGGATCATAGTCATAACATGGTGTAGGCATATGCCAAGTCAACCCAAACAAAGAATCAAAGGAGAATACCACATACTATGCTTTTGTATGCTAAAACAATGCATGATTCTTTCAAGGCACATTGAACAATCCTAATTGTTTGGAACAAGTCATTCTATAGCAATAATCACTAAACATAAGGTCAAAACAACATCTAGAATGAAATGATAAAGTCTAAGTCACAGTCAAAGAAAGCTCCTCTTGTACTAATAAAGCAAGAACTTCCTACTCCTTTCCAACACCAATCAACTTATTTGAAACAACACGGCGAAAACGGGGGTCCGACCGCTTTATTCAAGCAAACTAAGCAAATAGAAATCAAAAACGAAAACTAAGACGGTCCAAAAACAACACAACTGTTCATGAAACAATAAAAACGAAGTGTCTAGAAAGACCTCATATTTTTATTGATGAAGAAGGCGATGCCTTGGGCATCCCCAAGCTTTGATGCTTGTACCTCTTGAATATTTCTTGGGGTGACACGTTGTGTCATCCCCAAGCTTTAGATTTTGTCCATTCTTCATCTCATTACATCATTCTTTCCTTACACCTGAAAATCTTCCTTCATACAAAACATCACACAATCTTCATTAGCAACATTAGTGCATTCAAAAGATAATAGACCTTTGGGTTTAGTTTCAAAACAGCAAAAATTTCACTAATTACGCAAGCTACGGTAGAAATTCCCTCAAAAAGCTCAATTTCCCAAAAAAAAAACAAAAAGGAATCAATAAGAAGCAAATGCAAATAATGGCAGAAATCTGTCAAAACAGACCAGCAGGTGAAAACAGATTTTTTAGAAGACCTTATGTTTCTCAAATCAAAAAGTGTTGAACTAAAGAAAGTTAGATAACAACCTGGGGAAATTATTATGAAAGTTACAGCTTAATCCGACATACAGAGATGTTTCAAGTATTTTTACAGTGCAGCACAAAAATCTGTTTCGGGACAGTACTTCCCCAAATCTTACTTCCCTCTCATTAGAGGTTATTCTTGGCACAAAACTCAAACAAAAAGAATAAGGAGAGGTTATTACAGAAGTAATAACTTCCAAGACTTAAAAAAACTATTGGGTTATCTCCCAAGAAGTACTTTTCTTTAACGCCTTTAAGTTAGGCATGATAGTTTGAGAAGATGCTCACATAAGAAATATGAATTGAAGTAAAAGAGAGCATCAAGAAGCAAATTTAAAACACATTTAAGTCTAACCCACTTCCTATGCATAGGAATCTTGTAAAGAAACAAGTCATGAAAGCACAAAGCAACAAGCATAGGACCATGTTTTCGTCTCTCGTAATAACTTTCAGTAGCATCATGAATAAAATTAACAATATAAATATCACATAAAACATTCTTATACTGAGCCGCATGCATATAATAATTATTACTCTCCACATAAGCATAGTCATTCTTATTAATTGTAGTGGGATCAAATTCAACAAAATAGCTATCATTGTTATTCTCATCATCATAATCATCAAATATACGAGGCATGTTGTAATCACAATCAATTTTCTCCTCAATAATAGGTGGACTGAAAATACCATACGCATCATTGTAATCATCATATATTGGAGGTTTGGTATCATCATAAGCAATAGAATAGCTATCTTCCAACGCTGGGGAACTAAAAAGGTCATTTTCACAAAAACTAGCTTCCGCAAGCTTAGATGTTTCCATAGCATTAGCAATAATGGTGTTCAAAGAATTCATACTAATAACATTGCTATTAGCATGCAAATAAAGTTCCAAAGGTTTTTTAATTTTCTCTTCAAACACTTCATGTCCTAGCTCAAGATAAATAATATAAAGCTCTCTAATTTAGTTGTTGTTTTTCATTAAGCCTAACTAGTGAAAACAAGAAACAAAAAATAAAATTGCAGAATCTAAAGGAAATAACTTCGAGCACTCACACCAGAGGATGTGAGTACCTTTTACCTTACCTCCTCGGCAAAGGCGCCAGAATAGAGCTTGATGTCTATGCACTTTGATGACCCACAAGTATAGGGGGTGTATCGTAGTACTTTCGATAAATAGGAGTGTCGATCCCAACGAGGAGCAGAAGGTGCTGAACAGTGGTATGGAGCAGGAAATCCCTGTGAATACTTAGCAAACGGATTAGTGGTTTTCTGACAAGGCAACAAAGCAAAGATCAAGTAACAGAAGTAACTAACAAACGGAACAAGTGGCCCAATCCTTTCTTAGCAAAGGACAAGCCAGTGGAAATACTTATAAGGACCAAACGTTCTCAAGGACACATGGGAATTCTGTCAAGTGCTTTCGCTTCAAATAGCTGAGTACTCTTCTTTGGTGTTTGTAAGTGTTGTGTGGGTGAACCTGTGCTAACATACTGCCCTTCATAGGACTAATACATACTTGTGATTAAACCCCCTGCAAACATCCGTAACTACATGAAAGTAATTAAGATAAAAATCTAACCATAGCCTTAAACTCTGAGATCCTACACTCCCTTGTGCAAAGGTGTCCTAAAGGGGTTGTCACTCAAGAACCCCACGATTAGTAGCCAAATACACAATGCATTCCCCTAGGCCCATAAATGGTGAAGTATCCTGTAGTAGACGTTCACATGACACCACTGGAAGAATAGAACCACAACTTAAATACTGAACCATTGAATAATAACTCATCACAGATCCACTAATAACAACATGACTTCTCCCATGTCCTCAAGAACTAAACGAACTACTCACAAGACAACATATGGATCAAGATCAAATATGATATGGTAATGGATAACAATCTGAACATAAACAATAATCCAATGGTTCCACTCACAAGCATCAACTACAATAGTAATTAACACCGGGAAAGTTTCCCCTAAGAACTAAAGCAATATCCAACACAATTGTTACAGCGGGACGGAGTGGTGATGATGGTGCTGGTGGATATGATGGTGTGGATGATGATGATGATGATCCCGATGAAGCCTAGCTTAATGACGGTGTTGATGGCGACGGTCTCCCCTCTTCGGGAAGGAATTCCCCTGGCAGAAATCTGTCTGCTGGAGAGATCTTTCTCTCTCGGTGTTTTCCGCCTCAGAGGCGGTGGAAATCTATCTGTGGTCGCTCCCCTGGTATTAGGGTTCCGTAGGGAAGATATAGGCTAAGGGGCGGAGTCGGAGGCCAGGCAGGTGGGCCACACCTAGGCGGTCGGTGGGCCTGCGCCTAGGGGGTGGCCCATATCCCTCCTTTTGGCTTCCTTTGTCTTCTGGTAAAATAATATGTTTCCATATTTTTCAGGTATTTTTCTGATCTTCGTGAAATTGCACCGAAACGCCTCCTTTTCCATCAGAATCCAGACTCCGACAGTCCATCCTCCAAGAATCATCCAACATGCATAAACAGATGAAAAGCCATAAGTAACACCACATAATAAGACAAATATCAATGAATAGAGGTAAATTATGATATAGAAAGGTGATGCAAATTGGGCGTATCAACTCCCCCAAGCTTAGACTTCGCTTGTCCCCAAGCGAATACTGAGCTTAGTAAACATGTCCACAGGTTTATGGAGTGAAGTGTCGATAAAATAATACGTACAAGAAGTATCACACTTACCATTGCACAACTCATAGAAGAAAGCAATTCACCATTATATAACTTAGCTTGCAACCAAGTATAGCAGTCACAATAGAGATGCATAAAGATAAATCATAATTGGAATTGGCAAACTTGTTCTTGGTCAGAGAACACCTCGCAAACAGTTTCACAAAAAGATTTTGTAGAAGTTTCAAAACAGGAGCACTCTTTGCTCAAAAAGGTTTTTCACAAGTGAAGGCTTTCAAAGTAATACTCAATAGATAAGAGTTTTGTGCAAACAAGGAAGATAAAGAACATTATTGAATAAACCACCATATGAATGCTTGAAACACAACAACTCAAATGCTTGCTGGAGATAGATAGGAAGTAGGTTTACTGACTCAACTGGTAACTAGGAGAAAGGTCCCTTCTTAGAGGGTAGCAAGGATTACAAGTCATAAAGAGCTTCCAAAATATTATGGTACTTACTAGCTTTGAGCCCTCATTGCCCCTATCATAAGCATCTTGAGATGATTAAGTTTAAAGTGAACAAAGATGGAGTATATGCTTGACGAAATATAAGCTGGCAATCTCATGTACCTTGAATATGAGGGCCACTCCTCCTCCATACTCAACTTTGGGTCCATGTAAGTTCTTGTCATTGTAAGTATTTGCATATCATTGAGAACCGCCAACGGGGTACCCCTTACACATGGTACAGGAGATTTTCCATAACCAAAATGACAAGGCAAGAAGACAATGAGCATCTCAGTGATCTTTTTATTTACTATGTGTATAGATTTTTATTGAGGATGCTTCATAGATGACTCATTATGGTGATGTTGCAAGTTTCCACCATGATTAAGCATGGCTTAGGCTAGCGGCCCAAGCGTTTCTCTAACACAAAATACAAACTCCATGGACTTACAAGTTCCCTCTTTATTTCACATCGTTGGCATCCATAGACAAAAGAGCACGATATCAACTGTGTACAGAATACAAGTGCAATGTTGAAAACGTTCCCCGTGATAACACAGTTCTGCTAATTCCAACGTATAGATGCAAGCATATACAACTTTGATGTTCACAATGGTTTAAGTCTATTAGGGGCAAGTAAATAAGGCATGCCATCAAGTTCGTGAGAGCTTTACTAACTAGTTTTCACATAACAAAATACTTTTTATTTTTAAAGGTAGATGAAGCTTGAGAATTTTCTAGGAATATAAAAATCTACTAGGTAGATATGGTGGACACAAGTGGCAAAAGTTTTGGGTTCAAAGGATTTTGGAAACATGAGAAGTATGCCCTCTCAAAACAGGTTTTTGGCTAGCAAGGCTAGGTAGCAAGCAAGAGAGTTGAAAGAAACAAGCAAACATACAAGTAATAAATCCAAACATGCGATCTTCCTTGAAGACACAAAAGAATCTTAAATAAAGAATACTAAGCTTATGAGCCAACAAGAAAGAAAACAAATGATACAAAATACCTGTAAGGTGTTTCTTTCTTTTTCTTTCAAATTAATGCCACTGACCAGAACTCGGTTTGCCAAAACCAATTTAGACCCACTTGATGATCCCAAAGTGGTGCCAATACTGATCAATAAGATCCATCATATAATAGAGATTGCAAACTAAAAATAAGAAGTGCAAAAAGTAAAAGATGAGACTTCTCATTAATATTCAATAAAGGCACTCACACCAAGGGATACATAGATAATCAACTAAAGGAGAGATACTTCCACATGAAAACCAAACTATAAGATAACCTCTCTACCACAGATATGAATACACTAAAAAGGTAGAAGATAAAAGATAATGGTGATATCATGCACTCCCCAAGCTTGGAACAAGCCAAGGGGATGCCAAACCTGATGACGAATTACTCCCTTGGTGGTGGTGGTGTTGCCTTGTCATCATCAAAATTTCAAGGCAATGGTTCCCCATCCAAAAATGATGTCCTTGTTTCTGCAATCCTGAAACTAGAAGCAGAGCTTATGCGATCAAATCTAGCCTCATACTCACAGTTTTGGTTCTGTATGTCATAGAGCTATGCTTGCAATTGGTTGGTGGTCTGACGGAGTGAAAAGATCTCTTCTCGGAGCTCAGCAACTTCTCCCTCGTTCTTGGTGATGAGTTATAAAATTATCTTGTGAATAACATCCACTTCGCATTCTGTCATCTTCTTGTACCTAAAAACTTCTTGTTCCAACGCTTCCATCATGTCTTCCAGGTTGCCTTCTCCTTTAGGGCCTTGAACTTATTTCATATGAACCTTCCCCTCTTTGAGGATCAACTCTTTGGGATGAATCCTCAACTCATACATGTACAGGTTGAGGACATCCGCAGAGGAATCCTCTGTGGGTGATCCAGAGGAAGACATTGAGGCTCCAAATCTGAGAATTTTCCTAACAAAAACAGATCGAAACGAAAACACGACGATAACACGATACAAGAATCTCGGGGAACCCAGCGGGTTATATATTACGAAGTTTCAATGCATAAGGAAGGTTTTGACATGGAAACGAAGAAGAAACGGAGTTCGAGGGTGGCAAACCCCCTCCAGGCGCGCCTAGGCTAGGCCCGCGCTTGGGATGGGTTTGACCACCCCAGGCTCCGTTTCCTCTTCAGTTACGTCTCACAACTTCCCTTATGTATTAAAAACATCAAAAATATAAAAAGATTAGAGTTTCACGAACCTTATGTTTTCACCACTTTTACCTATTCAAGGACGAACTCTGTAGTTTCTGATGTTTGGCTTCTGATAAATTCTTTTGGAGTCACCATTCGAATAACATCCACATCTTCATTATAAGAATCTCAATAAATATAATGTTTTAGTCTTTAACCATTAACCACTTGTGTTGTGTCATCCTTCAGAGAAGAAATTTTGATGGCACCTGAACGGTACACTTCCTTGATAACAAAAGGTCCTTCCCATTTGGAAAGTAGTTTCCCAGCAAAATATCTAAGATGAGACCTATACAAAAGAACTTTCTCACCAACATGGAACTCCGTTTTGAGAATTCTCCTATCATGCCATCTTTTTACTTTTTCCTTAAAGAGCCTAGCATTTTCGTAAGCTTCACCTCTCCACTCATCTAGATTAGTTAAGTCGAGCAGTCTTTTCTCACCAGCAAGTCTAAAGTCTCTATTCAAATCTTTCACTACCCAATAAGCTTTGTGTTCTAATTCTAAAGGCAGGTGACAAGCCTTCCCATAGACCATTTTGTAATGAGACATCCCCATAGGATTTTTATAAGCATTTCTATAAGCCCACAAAGCGTCATTCAACTTTTTAGCCCAATTTTTCCTAGATCTATTGACAGTCTTCTGCAAGATAGATTTGATTTCCCTATTGGAAAGTTCTACTTGCCCACTAGTTTGGGGGTGATAAGTTGAAGCTATTATGTGGTTTACATCATACTTAGCGAGAGTTTTTCTAAAAACCCCATGAATAAAATGAGAGCCCCCATCAGTCATGAGATATCTAGGCACACCGAACCTAGGAAAAATAACATCTTTGAGCATCTTCAAAGAGGTCTTACCATCAGCACTGCTTGTAGGTATGGCTTCTACCCACTTTGTAACATAATCAACAACAAGAAGAATATGAGTATACCCTTTTGAAGGAGGAAAAGGCCCCATAAAGTCAAATCCCCAACAATCAAAAGGTTCAATAACAAGAGAATAATTCATATGCATTTCATTGCGTATAGAGATGTTACCTACTCGTTGGCATTCGTCACATGATAAGATAAACTTACTTGCATCTTTAAAAAGGGTAAGCCAATAAAATCCAGATTGTAAAACTTTTTGTGTAGTCCTATCCCCAGCATGATGTCCTCCAAAAGCACTGCCATGACATTTACTTAATATCTCTTGTTGTTCAAATTCTGGAACACATCTTCACATAATACCATCTACTCCTTCTTTATATAAATGTGGGTCATCCCAAAAGTAATGACTTAGATCATAAAAGAATTTTCTTCTTTGATGGGCTGTAAAGGTTGGAGGCAAATACTTGGAAACAATAAAGTTAGCATAATCAGCATACCAAGGACTCTCATGCGGATTTACCCTTATTGCAGCTAACTGCTCATTTGGAAAACTATCATTAATAGGTAAAGGGTCAAAAGAAATGTTTTCCAAATGACATACTATCAGCAATAGGATTATCAGCACCTTTCCTATCCACAATATGCAGATCAAACTCTTGCAAAAGCAACACCCACCTTATAAGCCTAGGATTAGCATCCTTCTTCATCATAAGGTATTTAATAGCTGCATGATCAGTATGAATAGTGACCTTGGAATCAACAATATAAGGTCTAAACTTATCACAAGCAAAGATTACATCTAATAACTCCTTTTCAGTAGTAGCATAATTATTTTGAGCAACATCCAAGGTCTTGCTAGCATAATGAATGACATTTAATTTTTTGTCAACACGTTGTCCCAAGACAACACCCAAAGCAAAATCACTAGCATCACACATGATTTAAAAAGGTAAACTCCAATCAGGTGGTTGGAAAATAGGAGCAGTTGTCAAAGCTTTCTTCAAAGTTTCAAAAGCTTCCTTACATTCATCATCAAAAACAAAAGGAACAGCTTTTTGAAGAAGATTAGTAAGGGGCTTTGAAATTTTGGAGAAATCTTTAATAAATCTCCTATAAAAACCGGCATGGCCAAGGATACTACGAATACCTTTGATATCTCTAGGACAAGGCATCTTCTCAATTGTTTCAATTTTGGCTCTGTCAACTTCAATGCCTCTTTCAGAGATCTTTTGTCCAAGAACAATCCCTTCATTAACCATGAAATGGCATTTCTCCCAGTTAAGAACAAGGTTGGTTTCCTCACATCTCTGCAAACTTTGGCAAGGTTGTTAATACGTCCAAAACGTATCTACTTTCTCGAACACTTTGTTATTGTTTTTCCTCTATACTTGTGTGATTTGGATACAACTAACACGGACTGACGCTGTTTTCAGCAGAATTACCTTGGTGTCTTGTTTTTGTGTAGAAAATGAACTATGAGGAAAAATCCCGGAAAATATGCCAAAAATTATATTTCACCAAAAGATCCATGGAGCCAGAAGGGGAGATAGAGGGGAGGCCTGGGGGGCCCAGACCCACCCCAGGCGCGAGCCCATTGACCCCACGCCTGGGGGAGGTTTGGCCACCCCAGACATCTCCTCGGCCTCCCTCCGCACCTATAAGTTGCCTTCTGACCTAAACCCAGAGGGGGGTTCAATAGTTTTCCAGAAATAGTTCCGCTCCGCCGCCGCCACAAAAAACCAAGATTCGGATCCAGAAACTCCGTTCTGGCACCCTACCGGGACGGGGAATTTGGAGAGGATCATCGCCATCGTCATCACCAACGCATCTCCATCAACCACCGATGTTTCCCTCATCCATGAGTGAGTAATACCCCGTTGTAGGCTTGGGGATGGTAGGGATTGGATGAGTTCTATCATGTAATCGAATAAGATCTATTAAGGATAGTGCCTAGTATCTCTATTAGTGCTATTTGACTTTGTTGCAACTTGTTGTGCTTAATGCTTGTCACTAGGGTCTGAGTGCCATGATCTCAGGTCTGAACTTATTATTGAATCATTATGATAGTATTGTTTATGATCTTATTTGCAAGTTGTGTACACATATCATTGTCTGGATCCAAAGGCCCCAAAGTGACAATAATTAGGAAAACCGGAGGGGGTGGCTGTGGTGTGAGGATCACATGTGTTGATGGAGTGTTAATGCTTTGCTCCGGTGCTCTATTAAAAGGAGCACCTTAATTGCCGAGTTCCTAGAGGCCCATGCCACGGGCTGCGAAGATGTTGTGCAAGTTCTCATTGCGAGCACGTATGACTATATTTGGCGCACATGCCTAGGATTGTTTAGTACTTGGATGCTTCTTATTATTTATCTGCAACGCCCTAGTTATTTGAAGTTACATGTTTAGACTTGTCCATGCAACGCCCGTCCATCCATCCCTATGCCTACCGCATTCGAATCCCACTGTTACCGTTACTGTTACTATTGCTCTTGTTTCACTGTTGATGTTACTGCCGCTGTTGCTTTGCTGTTGCTACTACAAACTGTTGCTACTGATAAACTTCTGTGAGCAAGAACTATTTCCAGGTGCAGATGGACTGACAACTCAGTTGTTAAGGCTTACAAGTATTATTTGTCTCCCCTTCTGTCGAATCAATAAATTGGGTGATACTACCCGTGAAGACTATTGCGATCCCCTATACTTGTGGGTCATCAAGACTATTTTCTGGCGCCGTTTCCGGTGAACATAGCTTTATTTGTAAGTTCACTTCTATTATTGTTCACTGCTACTCCTTTCCTATTTTACCATCCACTACAAGAAGAGGTACAGTCCTAAACACCTCTGCTACTTTTGATTCACCGTATGTTATAAGTAAGCTTGTCACACCACCACCACATGCTCATGCTACACACACTGCTACTACTGTTGAATCTGAAACTGCTTTTGATACTCATGATGTTACTTCTACTGTGCTTGATGCGAGTGGTTCATTAGGTCCTTTTCTAGATGCTACTATGGATAGTCTAGGAAATACCGAAACTCCTAGTGAAGAGTCTAGTGAGAGTTTTGATATTAATGATGGTTACATAGAGCTCACTGATGAATTTGTTGAAGAGTGTCGAAACACACATGGTGCTAGTGCTATTAAGAGTCTCCTTTATAGACGTACTATTATACCTAAGAAGTCCTATGATCCTAAGTTTTCTACCTCTCCCATAGATATTAAAGATAAAGATTATGATTTCTCTCTTGATTTATCTTATTTAGATATTGTTGAGAAAGAACCTTTTTGTGGTACTGAAAATGAGAGTGTTGTGGCTCATATTAATGAGATTTATACAATGAGTTCTTTGTTCTCTGATGATTTTAAAATGCGCAAGTACTTTGTTGCTAAGATCTTCCCTTTTTCACTAAAAGGAGAAGCTAGGGCTTGGTTTAATAGATTACCTCATGTTTCCATTGATAGCCCTGATTGCTTGATTGCTTCTTTCTTCCATAAATATTTTCCTCCCAGTGCTAGACATGCTACTTTGCAGAGACTTTTTGATTTTAAACAGGAAGAAGAAGAGAAATTTCCTAAGTCATGGAAAATATTCTGCTCCTTGATTCATGCATATCCTGGATGTCCATTACCTAAGAATGAGTTGCTTGATATTTATTATAATGGACTAACTAGTGATTCTAGGACCTACCTAGATAGCTTTGCTGATTGTGTTTTCAGGAAAAGGACTCCTATAGATAAGCAAGAATTATGATGATTGGACTTCAATTGAGCTAAATACACCTAAGCCTATTACTCCTGAACCAGTTACTCCTGAACCAACTGTTCCTGAACCAGTTCCAACACCAACAACAAAGAAGAGGGGATTTATTGCATTAAATGATGAAGTGATGAAGGAAGCTAAAAAGTGTCTAAAGGAGAAAGGTATTAGAGCTGAAGATGTGAAGAATCTACCTCCTATAGAAGAATTATGTAAGCCAATTCCCCACTCATCTACTATTGAGGTACACTCTCTCCAACACTTTGATGAAGGTGATATTCCTTATGGTAAGCCTCCTGATCAATGCTTAGAGGAACTTGACATTTTTATTGTGAAACAAGGTCATCTTAATAATCAGATTCAGAATCATTTATTGGAAAACTGTAGAGCTATCCATGAGTTGAAAGATATTGTGGAAAGAACTTCTAATGATATTAAAATGCTTTGTAAACACTTTCAAATGGTTCAAACTCAACTTGATAAACTTGCTAAGGTACAAAAGGATATGCTAGTTAATGCTTCGGGAAATAAACATGCTTATGGAATTAGAACTAGGAGTGGTGCAGCTACTCAAGATCCTTTATATCCTGAAGGACACCCTAAAAGAATATAGCAGGATTCCCAACAAGGTGAAGATAGTGGTAGTCCTCGTAAGAGGAAGAAAAAGAAACATAAAGTAGTTGAGGAACCACTTGAACCTGTTGTAGATCCTAATAGTATATCTGTCTCTGATGCTGAAACTGAGAGTGGTAATAATAATGAGTCTCCTGATAAGGAGGAAGTTGAGGAAGAACCTGATAAACACACTAAGAACACTAGGTACACAAAGGAAGATTTTATTGCTAGTAAAAATGGTAAAGAGACAGAACCTTGGGAGCAAAAACCTATGCCTTTTCCAGGTAAGAAACACAAGTCAAAGGAGGAATAACACTACAACAAGTTTTGTGAGTGGATGAAGCCTTTATTTCTGCAAATTCCTTTGACTGATGCTATTAAATTGCCTCCTTATTCAAAGTATATGAAGGATATTGTCTATAATAAAAGGAAGATTCCTAATGAGGAGATTTCTACTCTACTTGCTAATTACTCCTTCAATGGTAAGGTTCCAAAGAAACTAGGTGATCCAGGTATACCAACTATTCCTTGCTCCATTAAGAATAATTATGTTAGAACTGCTTTATGTGATTTGGGAGATGGAGTTAGTGTTATGCCTTTTTCTCTCTATAAGAGACTCTAGTTAGAAAAGTTGATACCAACTGATATTTATTTGCAAATTGCTGATAAGTCAACTACTGTTCCTGTTGGTATATGTGAGGATGTTCTTGTTCAAGTAGCTCATAATTGCATGGTTTTAACTAATTTTGTTGTGCTTGAAATGCCTAAAGATGATAATATGTCTATTATTCTTGGGAGACCTTTTCTTAATACTGCAGGTGCTGTCATCAATTGCAATCAAGGAAAAGTAACATTCAATATTATTTACAAAGAGAACACTGTATATTTCCCCAAGAAGGTTGTTAGAAGCTATTGCCTGAATTCTATTGAAAATATTGAAGGCATCAAGGTTGGAGAAATATATTGTCTCATTCCACAAGAAAATATTGAAACTATTATGATTGGGACCATTGCTATCAAGTATGAGGTAACATAATCACCTTGTGGAATGCAAAGTTTTGTTTCATATAAGATTGTTTTGGTAACAAGACTTGATCAACCTTGTTAACAAAAGGATTTTTATGAACAAAATAATGTTTCCACTATGGTTATACTTGCTTTATTTTTCCTTTCTCCTTCCTAGTATTTGATTTATCTTTAGTTTTGTTAGTTGTTTGCTTGTTTGAGTTTCTTAGAGCTCCTGTAGTTTGGCTTTTTGTTTGCTTTGGCTTCTTCTGAAAAACTGTTTCTGCGAGAAAATCAATTTTCATACCCTGAAAAATTGGCCAAAAATAAAGTTTCCCGAAAAATCCCAGAAAATTCAAAATAATTTTTTCCTCGAAAGAAGGGGCAGAGTGGCACCTAAGATGACCCAGGGGGCCACCCCTAGGCCCCACACCCATGGTAGGCGCGACCTACCTAGTGGTCGCGCCTAGGGGGGTCTGGCCCACCTGGGCTCCTCCAGGCTGCCTCCTCAAAGCCACCTTCTTTCTCTCTCATGAAAAACACCGGAAAACTTGCTCAAGATCGAGTTCTTGATGTTCTTGCTCGTGATTTTCGATCTCCTTGTTCATCCCATCTCAACTGCTGATTTTTAGAGGGTTTGTTCCTTGGTATGTGCCTCCTCCACTTGTCCAATTAGATTTGTGATTGGTAGATTGTATATTGAGTATTTTGCTACTGTAGGTGACAGGTTGTTTGAGATTACATGCTTGTTCTATGTTTAGAAACTTTGTTTTGATGGATGTGTAGTCCTCTAGCAAGTTCCTATAGTGTTTGCTCATCATTTATCAACTTAGAAATCACCTGGTTTGATGGTTGTATAAAAATTTCAGCAAGGAAGATGAGTGCTTATCCACTGAATCAATATGACTTGATGGTGCATGAGCCAATGAAGGTTCATCATGAGGAGGCAGTTTTTCCTGTCATATATCCATGCCATGAATTTATGAGAGCTGCGGGGATTCTCCAAGATTTTCAAACCTTGATTACGAATGCAGGGTTGGAGCACTTTGTTGAAGGTGAACCAATCCAATATGTTAAGCTAACCATGGCTTTTGTGCAGGACTTTCGGTTCACTTGGTCTACTTCTAATCCCATGGTCCATTACAAAATATATAATATACCTGTCGACCTGCCTTTTGCTAATTTCTGTGCAGCAATTAGAGTACCTCAGTGGGAATCTTTTGAGAAGATCAAGGAGAGTCCCAAGTCACTTGTTGATTTGTATGCTGAGATTTGCCAAGGTTTCGACTTCTCAAAGGAAAGTGGTAAAATTCGGAACATCCAGCTCCCAGCTATTAGATACTTTTCCTATTTCATTACCAAGTGTGTTCTTGCTAGAAAGACTGCTAGAAAGTTGTCTTCTTTTGATATAGCTTTTATTACAGCTGCTCTGAATAGGAATAGTTCTTATAGTTTGGGTGATTTGATAGCTAACCGTCTCACCACCAACCGCGAGAAGGGTGGAATTTGTGGAGGTCTCATTGCTTCTAGGTTGCTATCTTTCCATGGTTTAGAGCCTCACTTTTCAGATTTTTAGTTTCCCATAGAGAGGCTTGATATTGAATCCATGATTCAGCATGGTTTTGTTTCTTTGGGAGCTAATGTGAGAAGTTTGCCATTTGAACTGTCTTTTGCCCAGCAAGGTCGGAGAAAGGGTAGGAGTGAGAAAATAGTTTATTTGCTTGCACCTGCTTTGTTTAACTTTGATAACAGGCAAGGATGGTCACTTACGGAGGAGGAGGTTGACACTTATGTGGGGGAACTCTCCCAGCAAGAGGAGAATGTTTAAGAGGATGTCAAAGACAATTCGGTTCAGCCCTCCAACTTGGGAGAGTCTTCATACTAGCAACCCTCATTTTATTGGGGCGTGTCTTCTTCTTCATCGTAGGTGCCTGACTACGATCATTCCTATGATGACCCACCAGCATGGGGTTACTATCCGCGTTATTGATCCCCACTTAGGCCAAAAGCCTAAGCTTGGGGAAGGTATACCAACATCACACTCATCTATATATCATGTTCGGTCGGTTTTTTGTTTACTCATTTGTTTCGCTTTCTTTTTGGTTTTTGTTGCTTCTTTCTAAAAACCCAAAAATACCAAAAGTATTTTCGTTGTTTCTCTTGGTTTGTTTCTTTGCTTTGGTTTTCCTTAAAAGAAAAATCCAAAAAGATTTTGCTTTGTTTGGTTTACTTTGTTTTTGTTTGGTTTTTCTTTGTTTGCTTGTTTCTAAAAAAAATCGAAAACACCAAAAATATGTGTTGTTCTTCTTTGGTTTTCTAAGTTCTTTGCAGGGTTCAGCCGTCCTTAGTGGATATTGGTTTTCATGTTAATTATTAAAGTCACACAAGTGAAGGGAAATATTGAAGATTAAGACAACTCAAGGTGTGGTAAGAGGCTGGTAACGAACTAAATTTTTTTCATTTTTGTACATATACTCATCATTGTGAGCATGCTTAGCCTGTTTGTGTAAGGTGTATGTCATTATGGATGTTTAGTAGTTCTTGCTTGTCTATGATTAGCTCCAGCTTGCTAATAGTTTGTAGCATGTCATATGAATGTTTGCTTGCATTGTTTTATTCATACTTTGGTAATGATATTGTGGTATCCTCCTCTGACTGTTCATGTGAATCGACTTGGCACATGCTCACACATGCATATGACTAATCAATAGTCAGTAAACCTCGATAATTTATTTTGCCTCAGAGTTTTTGTATCACTTTCATACCATAGTTAGTCATGTTTTGTTGCAAGCATGACTATGACAGTTATTGCTCTCTCCTTTGTCGCTCCCTCTCTATTGCTAGCCTTCACTTGCACTGAGTACGTGCTCTACCTGTGCTTCCAACTCCCCAAAAACCAATATTGCCAGCTATGTCCACCATACCTACCTATTGGCATCGTTTGCTACTTCAGTGCATATTCCATATGCCGTGTTTTCTTCCAAAATAAAATGTTTGTCTGTTTTGAGAAAGTTAGTTAGTAAAGCTCTCACGAACTTGATGGCACACTTTATTCCTTACGCTTAATAATCTTGAACCATTGTGACTAGTCCATGAAAGTTATATGCTTGCTTATTATATACTGGGAGTCAGCAGAATTGTGCTGTCACAGGGAACACTTTCAACACTTTTTGGATATCTCATCCGGTTGATACTTTGCTCTTTTGTTTACGGATGTCAACGATGTGAAATAAAAGGGGAAGTTGTTAGTTCATGGAGTTTATACATTGTGTTAGAGAAACGCCTAGGCCGCTAGCCTAAGTCATGCTTAATCATGGTGGAAACTTGCAGCATCACTATAATGAGCATCTATGAAGCTTAATCGATAAAAATCTATGCATATGGTAAATAAAAAGATTGCTGAGATGCTCATTGTCTGCTTTCCTTGTCATTTTGGTTATGGGAAAGCTCCTGTACCATGTGCAAGGGTTACCCCGTTGGCGGTTCTCGATGATATGCATGTATTTACAATGACAAGAACTTTCAGGTGACCAAAGTTGAGTAGCATGCGGAGCGGCCCTCGTACTCAAGGGACTTGGGATTTCCAGTCTATGGTCTGTCAAGCATATGATTCAGAGCGGACCTCGCTTTCACCTTAACCACATGAAGATGCCTATGATAGGGGCAATGAGAGCTCAAAGCTAATCATTATCTTCCTTTCAGCATTGGGAAGCATTTCAAACCTTCACAAAACTGTTTTCACAATTTTGTTGAGTCACCACTTATTCTATGAGCACTTTCTTGAGAGCATAGTTGTCATTCTTGTGTTTGTTCCAAAACTTGGTTAATTATGTCATGACTTTGATGCTTGTATCTCTGATATCTTTATCTCTAGTCTTCATGTGAACTTCAGAGGTGCCTTGGCATTTATATTGTGCTCTTCAAATAAAGGCAAGCGATATACCACTCTATCATACCTTATTATGAGCATTGCAATGTTGCTTATGTTTATGTTTCATGCTACTTATTATTATTGAGTTGGTTTCTCTTTGTAGCTTGCAATGACTATTGAGTAGACTTAGTTGCATACTCTTTATTATGAATTGTCTAAGCATTTACTCATGTGCTGAGAATATATACATCATATGAAGCAAAGTGTTTGTGAAAGTTCTTTTATCGCACTCAGTTTTCAACTGAATTGCTTGAGGACAAGCAATAAGCCAATCTTGGGGGGTTGATACGTCCAAAACGTATCTACTTTCTCGAACACTTTGCTATTGTTTTTCCTCTATACTTGTGTGATTTGGATACAACTAACACAGACTGACGCTGTTTTCAGCAGAATTACCTTGGTGTCTTGTTTTTGTGCAGAAAATGAACTATCAGGAAAAATCCCGGAAAATATGCCAAAAATTATATTTCACCAGAAGATACACGGAGCCAGAAGGGGAGACAGAGGGGAGGCCTAGGGGGCCCAGACCTACCCCAGGCGGGCCCACTAACCCCGTGCCTAGGGGAGGTTTGGCCACTCCAGGCAGCTCCTCGGCCTCCCTCCGCGCCTATAAGTTGCCTTCTGACCTAAAAATAGAGGGGGGTTCGAAAGTTTTCCAGAAAGAGTTCTGCTCCACTGCCGCCACGAAAAACCAAGATTCAGATCCAGAAACTTCGTTCTGGCACCCTGCCAGGACGGGGAATTTGGAGAGGATCATCGCCATTGTCATCACCAACGCATCTCCATCAACTACCGATGTTTCCTCATCCATGAGTGAGTAATCCCCCGCTATGGGCTTGGGGATGGTAGGGATTGGATGAGTTCTATCATGTAATCGAATAAGATCTGTTAGGGCATAGTGCCTAGTATCTCTATTAGTGCTATTTGACTTTGTTGCAACTTGTTGTGCTTAATGCTTGTCACTAGGGCCTGAGTGCCATGATCTCAGATCTGAACTTATTATTGAATCATTATGATAGTATTTTTTATGATCTTATCTGCAAGTTGTGTACACATATCATTATCCGGATCCAAAGGCCCCAAAGTGACAATAATTGGGACAACCGGAGGGGATGGATATGGTATGAGGATCACATGTGTTTATGGAGTGTTAATGCTTTGCTTCGGTGCTCTATTAAAAGGAGCACCTTAATTTCCAGTAGTTCCCTAGAGGCCCCGCTGCCACGGGCTGGTTGGACAGAAGATGTTGTGGAATTTCTCATTGCGAGCACATATGACTATATTTGGAGCACATGCCTAGGATTGTTTAGTACTTGGGTGCTTGTTATTATTTATCTGCAATTCCCTAGTTCTTTTAAGTTACATGTTTAGACTTGTCCATGCAATGCCCGTCCATCCATCCCTATGCCTACCGTGACCGAATCCCACTATTACAAGTATCACATACTATTGATCATGTTTCACCGTTGTTGTTATTCTTCTGTTGTTGCTTTGTTGTTACTTACAAACTATTGCTACAGATAAACTTCGTGAGCAAGAACTATTTCGAGGTGCAATGAACTAACAACTCAGTTGTTATGTATTACAAGTATTCTTTGTCTCCCCTTGTGTTGAATCAATAAATTGGGTAATACTACCCGCGAAGACTATTGCGATCCCCTATACTTGTGGGTCATCAGTTGTGCAAACAGTTATCAAAAGAGGTTCCATAGACGGAAAAATCATCCATGAAAACCTCCACAATTTCTTCACAAAAACCATGAAATATAGCAGACATACATCTCTAAAAGGTAGCGGGAGCATTACATAAACCAAAAGGCATACACCTATAATCATAAGTACCATAAGGACAAGTGAAAGTGGTTTTCTCTTGGTCCTGTGCTTTCACAGCAATTTGAGAAAACCCAGAATAACCATCAAGAAAGCAAAAGTGAGTCTTTTTGGACAACCTCTCAAGCATATGATCAATAAAGGGCAAATGATAATGATCTTTCTTAGTGACTTTATTAATCTTTCTAAAATCAATGCACATTCTATACCCAGCCACTACTCTTTGGGGCATAAGCTCATTATCCTCATTAGGCACAACAGTTATTCCCCCTTTCTTGGGAACACAATGAACACGGCTAACCCATTAACTATCAGCAATAGGATAAATAATACCACCATCAAGGAGTTTTAATACCTCATTTCTTACCACATCCTTCATCTTAGGATTTAGACGCGTTGGTGCTCAACAACTAGTTTTGCATCAGGTTCAATATTAATAGCATGTCGACATTGTTATCGCCATATTTTGGCCAAAAAGGAGATGGGCCGTGATCAAGATGGGCTTGGAAGATGTGTATATTCAACGTGTTGTTGGATCGGCCTAGTCGTGGATTTGGGATAAATTGCCGTGTATCTTGTATCATAGTAGGTTCCGTGTTAGTTTAGGTTCCGTTCAGTTTAGGTAAAGATAGAGTTGTAGAGTTATTCCAAAAGTAGAGAGTCTCCTGACTATAAATATGTACCTAAAGTTATTGAGAAAAGAGGACAACCACGTTCACGAAACACAATCTCAAGATCGCCACCCCTTGTTTTCGAGGGTTTCTTTCGGTAGTGTCATCTTGCCTAGATTGCATCTTGCGATCTAGGCGATTTTTACTTATCGTTATTTGGTGTTACTCGTCTGAAGCCTTGTTGATGGCGAGTAACATTATTATCATAGATCCGTTGAGGTTAGCATCGGTGTTCTTCTCAGATAATCGTTTGATTTTGCTACCTCTAGTTGTCTCGCTACCTTTGCACCTTTTTCCCAAGTGCAAGGGTAGCACCTTGCTTGATCTTTATTTAGCTGATTCGATCTGTTATGGTTGTGCCTTGCTCGCCAAGGTTTAGTTTGATATCTACGTAGTCAGGCCTTACAAACGGGTTGAACGATCCAGTAGTACGTAGAGACGTGGCTTATTCGCTCTAGAGAAGTTGTTCCGGTAATTGACTTTACGTTGGTTATTAGGCCTCCTCTAGGGTTAATATTCTTCATCTTTTGTACATACCAGGCTCAATTACGTGTAGGACGTTCCAGTTACGTGGTGAAAACATTAAACCGTCGTAGATCGATTTAACTTGTAGTGATCAAGCAAAACCCCACGTTGTCGTAAATCTAATGCAACACCATGGGGCAATCGGCTCTAGGAGCCGATTTACAGGGAAACCTGGGAGCCGGTCACGGCTCGAATTTTACGTATACTTGTTTACCATGCAGGAAATCAATCGGAGCAATCCTTCACCTTCCTGACCAGGTATAGGTCGTGGCACGCCTCGAACCAAGCCGTATGCCGGAGTTTTGCGGGTTGCCCGAGGGACCGTGGCCCACCAGCCTGGAGCCTCCGGCTCTTCGTGTTGCTCGTCGCTGCCCGGTGAGTTTTGAGCAACACATTCTCGCACGCCGGTGGGACCTTCAACAATGTCTACATCAACGTCCGACTGCGATGGAGAGTGCGATCGCCACGCACGACGAGCTGCTCAAGAGCACAAGGCGGTATGATGAGATCAAATCTCTTCGGCCGATCTCATCGGCTCTTTTGAGAGGACCCGTAAGCATGGCATCAAGTGGAGGGGTTCTCCCCGAGGGTGCTCTTGATGAGGTAGATCTGTCTGTCTTCGGAGGAGCGCACTGAGCTCTGACGATGAAGTCAACTACATGGTGGCTCATTCTCGCACCACCATTCCGAGAGCCCGTGAACGCTTTCGAGCGGTCGCGTCATGTAGTTCGTGAGATCATGAAACATCAGCACTCTCCGTCGGGGCCTACTTTAGGGACTCACCAGGAGAAAGACCGCCTGCACTGTGCCGCAATGCCATTCACACTTGCGGCTCCGAGCCGCCAGAGCAGCGGATTACGTCGTCTATAAGGTCGAGGCGACCCAGCGATTGCCAATTCCTGTTTGAGCCACCTAAGGAAATCCCACATGGATATATATGCGCCACGTGCGGATCGCAACAACTGTCACGCACTGGCCAGATTGCAACCGTAGGAGTTTCGCGGGGGTTCCTAGGGCGGATCTTCAGAGCACGCGTTTCGAGCAGCGATATGCGATAGACGCCGACAAACAAAGCGTGGCTAGCCAAGTATGCCACCGAACAAGTCATGAGAATCTAGCCCTGCAGCTCAAACAAAGGAGCAAATCCGTACCATCCCGAGAGACCCGCTTCAGGTCAAGAGAAGGACAATCGGCTATTCAAAGCCGTACTTCAACGAGTTTGATCGATTCCGCCGCCCAAGTATCGGCTCCCGAGTTCTCAAGGTTTAGCGGATCGAAGGGTCAAGCTCGATCGATCACATAAGCCGATACCGCACGCTTAGGCATAATTTCGACATCGATCGATGCGCGTAAGGTTTTTGCAATCACGACAGACCAGCTTTTGGGTGGTACACCTCGCCACCTGATTCGATTCATACCGGAAGCAATGGAAGAGTTCCACATCCAAGACCATTCGTAGGCTATCGAGGCTGGCATTGCGCACTGGCTCAGCGCAAAAGCGAGGAGAAATCGTAAAAGTACATCCAGCGCCAGACCGCTAAGAACCGATGTTACTCCGCTTAATCGAGAAGGAAGCGAATGGCGGTGTTGGGTCTCTCACCCATCAAGGATCTGGCTTTCAAGTAGAGTACAACTCATTGGCGACATGGCCTGTAAACCGGCGATGTATGAACAGCGCCACGAAGTTATACCAAGACAAGTTCAAGCGTCCGATAGGCCTGGTCGACATGTATAGGGGATCCTACGCAAGACCAGGAGGTGGCGTGGCTGAATGGGCTCGGGCGACCGTATCCCGCAAATGGGTGAAAGCAAGGGCCTGCAAAAGGGTTCGACTTGACGTGAGCAAAGTCGAGCAGATTTTGATTTATCACAAAGAGAAGTACCGAGGTTACCCGACGGCCATAAAATCCCCACGGCTCAGGAAATGAACGGGAGACCATACTGCAAGTGGCATCACTCGTTCACCCACACCACCAATGACTTCAAAGAGCTACGTCGCCAAATCCAAATGGCGATAGAGCAAGGCCGTCTGATCCTTGGGCAGTTCGCTATGAAAGTGGACACAAACCCATTTCCCGGCGTTAACATGGTAGAGCTCAGTCGCCCCGCGAGGCACCGGCTGGATTATTCGTTCGGTGTTAATATGGCAGGTCCGGGTACCACCATGACACGCACAAGGAGGAAGGTGGTCGCCTCGGGCAAAGAGAGAGAAGAGTCTGGTCCATGCGACCGCCGGCCATAGCGACAAAGGTACTTAATAGAGGAACAGTGAGGAGAGTACGATCGTGTCGCATTCCACGCATCTCCTTAAGAAGTATGAGCGTCAGTATGACCAACGGCGCCAGCACGATGGAGACGATAAAGGATATGAGCACCTCACTAGTGGGCCGTCAAAAGAAAAGGAAGGCGCAGAAAAACATTGGGACTGCCCTTTCTTCAAGTATCGCTTTGGACGCTGGAATGAGCCGATTGCCTACATGACAACCCGCCGAGTGTGGACAGCAGAGGGAGGACACCGAGCCAGGTGTTCAAACGCTTAGGGCCTCTCCCACCTCGTAGCGTCACAGGAGTCCGCCGAGCAAAGGACCTCGAGAAGCCAAGGGGTGACAAGGAAGAAGAAAATATCACCGTCAAGATGGTGTCCAGACGGACTCGAGCATACCCAAAAGCGTAGAGTGCAGCTGCGTAATTTGGAGGAAGTCAAGCGCAGATTCCACGCTCTAAAGAAAGCACGGCCCGATCGCGTCAAAATTAGGCAGACCACAAGCGGAAGACCGCCGACAAGGAAAGAATGGCGCCTAACCAAGAAAAGCCGATGCACATACATCGGCCGGCACAAACATGGTGTTCGTATTCGCGGAATTCGCGCCAAGAACCAATGAGCTACCAAAGGCAGTTGGCTGATCGGTCCACGGCCGGTTATCTTTGAGAAGCCACGTGAGAAGGGTTACAAACATCCGAAAGCCTGCACCGCGAGGTTACATCAATGGGCAACCTCTCGGCAAGATGTTGGTGGATACCGAGCGGCATTAATATCATGCCGTACTCCATGCTACGACGCTTGGGTCGCTCTCCGCAGATCCGATCAAAACCAACGCCACGTTAAGCGACTTCAATGGCGATCTGAAACACAAGGCGTCTTTGAACGTGGATCCGGCAAGGCGTAAAAACCATACCCACGTCATTTTTCGTGGATGACAAAAGTACCTACGCTGTCTTGCTAGGTAGGGATTGATTCACGCTAATTGTTGCATTCCATCCACGATGCACCAAACCTCATCATGGGACGGAGATGAAGTTGAGGTCATCCATGCACGATTCTATCGAGGTTTCCATAGTGGCATGAACGTCTGGAAGCGAAGACCAAGAGCCGATCTCTCGGAATTAGTTTAGACTGTGAGCGCATTGAAGTTACAAAACGGGTGAGGCTGGTCTTATCCACCGCGACAGAGTAGGAAAGTTCACGACCAGGCGTGGTACCGATCCTCGCGATCGCCACAAAAATAAAAAGCACCAATCATACGACAAGAGGATCATGCGTCGAAAGGTGGAGACACCATGCCATTGTAAAACAATAAGTTGTAGACCATCCCCGACTAATGCAAGCAAAAGGGGCCGATTCCGGATCGCCCAAATTATTTTTGTTACCCACACCTACCGCTTGCCTGTGTTTACCATCGATTTGACAGTGACTAAAGCTAGGGTATGGGTTTACATCTGGCGATGAGCTAGAAGAGATCGACATTGGTCCCGGGATAAGCCACGCCAACATTTATCAGCAAGAAGTTAGACCCGAGTCTGCGGGGTCCGATGATAGCCCTGCTGAGAAGATATCCAGACTGCTTCGCCTGGGACTAAACAGAAACGCCAGGGTTATACAGGAGCATCATGGAGCATCTACTCCCTCTTAAACAAGGATTTCGCCATTTCAGATGAGCACGACAAATGAAGGCCGAAATTCGAAGAAGTCAAAAAGAGGTCGAGAAAATGTTGACGCCAAGTTAATCAGCCATGCGGTATGCCGAGTGGATTTCTAGTATAGTACCAGAGAAGAAGGACGGCCGATGGCGTGTTGCCATAGATTTTCGGGATCTAAACAGCTACCCCAAAGGATGAGTATCCGATGCGGTGGCGGAGACGTTAATTAACGCAGCAATGGGTCATAAAATCCTAAGCATCATGGATGGCAATGCCGGTTACAACCAAATTTTTATGGCTCCAGAAGATATACACAAGACGGCGTTCAGAGTCCCAGGCTCAGTGGGGTTGTTCGAGTATGTAGTCATGACGTTGATCAAGAATGCCGTGCCACTTACCAAAGGGCCATGAATTACATTTTCCATGATCCGATCGGCAAGTTGGTGGAAATTTACATCGATGACGTGGTGGTCAAGTCCGCTTCCGCATGGACACTTGGACGATCTTCGCCGCTCGACCAAACAAGAAAATTCGCTCTGGATGAATCCAAAGAAGTGTGCCTTGGGTCACGGCCGGTCGCTTCTTGGGTTTTTGGTCCATGAACGAGGGATTGAGATCGGCCTGAAAAGTCGAGGCAAGACGACAATGAAGCCACCTACCACAAAGAAAGAGCTGCGATCTCTAATCGGCAAGATCAACTTCGTCAAGATTCATCTCCAACTGTCAGAAGAATAGAACCGTTCATGGACCGGTGAAACTAAATCGACGAGGAATTTCATTGGGGCGTAACAACAACGAGCCTTCGACGAGATCAAAGAATATCAGCGATTTAAACCACCAGTGTTGGTTCCGCCCCAGCCGGACAGACCATTCTACATTTACTTGTCAGTGGCTGACACGTCCATCGCCTCGGTGGTGGTACAAGTTTATGATGGGCTAGAGAGAGTCGTATTTTACATAAGAAGAAGGATGCTGGACGCGGAGACAAGGTATCCCGATATCGATAAGTTGTGCCTCTGCCTGTTTTTCACCTGCACCAAGTTGCGCCACATCTTGCTATCAGCAGAGATCATCATCATATGCAACCGACGTCATAAAGCACATCTTGCCGGCTCCTATGTTAAAAGGCCGACCGGGCAAATGGATGTTTGCATTATCGAGTTTGACATCCGTATCAACCCGCTGAAGCGATTAAGGGACAGGCCCGATCTTATTGCTGAAAGGATCAACACTAACATAGCAAAGACCGCCCATAAGAGCATGGGCTATGTTTTTCGACGGATCAGTTTGTGACGATGGCTGCGGCATCGGCATTTTACTCGTGTCGCCCCGGGGGGCAACATTTTCCTTCTCCATCAGATTGTCTACCTCTCGCACCAACAATGTAGCCGAGTACGAGGCGATACGCAAGGGAATGGAGTTACTCCTCGAAGCCGGAGCAGAAGCAGTGGAAATTTTTGGAGACTCCAAGTTGGTGATTTCCCAACTCACGGAGGAGTACAAATGTGAGAGCGAGTCCCTCTTCCCATTATGGTTGCGCCGCGGAGTCGATGGCAGCCCGTACATAAACTTCACCTGGATCCCGCGGTCGCAGAACATAGAGGCAAATGATATTGCACAGATAGCTTCAGGCTACAAGGATGTAGCAGAGGAGCTGATTCGTACAGCCTCGAAGTCGACGATCGAGAGCCGATATCTTCAATTACTTGAAGGATTCGCTGGGGCACCTAAACGGATAAGGTACAAAGCCATGAAGTATGTGCTTATTGGGGATGACATGTTTTACAGACTCGAAGGATTATTGCTCAAATGTCCGGGACAATGAGGCTAATCGGCTCCTACACGAGGTACACGGCGCCTGGAACTCACCAATCAGCTCACAAGATGAAATGGTTGATCGAGCGATCGTGGTTTTATTGGCCCACCATGCTTGAGGACTGTTTCAACTACTACAAAGGGTGTCAAGCATGTCGAAATTTGGAAAAATTCAGATGGTACCCGCATCGAGAATGAATCCCATCATCAAGCCTTGGCCTTCGAGGTTGGGGCATGGATATGATCGGTAAAATCAATCCTCCATCAAGCAAAGGCCACATGTGGATTTTGGCCATCACCGATTATTTCACTAAATGGGTGGAAGCTGTCCCGATGAAATCGTGAACTCAAGGATGTTATCAACTTTGTGAAAGAGCATGTCATCCATAGATTCGGATTCCCCAAACTATCACGACCGATGGGGGTTCGGTCTTTATTTCTCAGAGTTTAGAAAGTTCTGCGAGGACATGGGGATTAAGTCGATCGATCATCTCCATACTATGCTCAAAGCTAATGGGCAAGTCAAGCATCCAACCGAGCCTCATCAAGTCGATCAAGAGAAAAGTCGATGAACACCCTAGGCGTTGTACGAGGTTTTGTCGAGGCGTTGTGGGCTTATCGCATGTCATGCCATGGGGCGATTAAAACTTCGCCATATCATCTAGTATATGGACAAGAAGCCAGATTGCCCGGAAATTACGGCAGGATCGAGACGTGTCACTTTTCGTGACGATCTAACAATCAAGAATATGCAACCTCGATGAGTGACGTGTGGAGGATTTAACCGAGCTCAGCCGTGGTCGCTTGAGAAGATCAAAGAGAACAAGGCCAAGGTAGCTCGCGTTCATACAACAAGAAAGTGAGGCCAAAGGAATTCCACGTGATCTGGTATGGGAAGTGTTGCCATTAGGGACTAAGGATGCAACATATGGTAAATGGTCTCCAAATTGGCACGGGCCGCATAGGTTGATCAAGTTTTAAGAGGAAAGCACAAAGCTTGAGGAGTCGGACGGCGTGAAATTCTTGGCGGTCAACGGTCAACATCTCAAGAAATATTTCCCAAGCATGTGGGATGATGGACAAGAAATAGGGGGCCGAAATTTGAAAATCGGCAATAAAAAAAATATAATATATAGCCGATGCATGGTCATCGACTCTAGAGGTTCACATATGCTACAAACAAAGCCAAGATTCACCTACAAGCCATCAAGAAATCTTCATTCTTGCCCGTCATTAGCTGTTTGTTCAGGCACATATTTTGATGGGCAATTGGAGATCTAGGTCGCTCCTTGTTGAAGTAGATCGCAGTTACCGCTTGAAACTAAGAAGTGACCGCTTAGGTTTGCTCGAGCATGTGACCAAGTCGGACCTTGTCAACGCTTTTGGGAAAAACCGATATGCATCGACTCTTTGAGTGCAGGCAGTTGATCGAGTAAACATAGCAAGGTAAAAGCCGATGCGTTGCTATCGGCTTCTGGAGCATCGACCTATTTTTATTATCGGCAAAATTGGGGCGGCAAGAGCAATCTTCGAGAGAACGGATTTTTTCATTTCAGAAGTTGGTTGCTTACAAAAGGACTGGTCGATTACAGAAGGAAGCTTATGACTACTCATCATATCGCCATCGGTTCCTAATCTAGCCCGAGGTCGTCGTCGCCGCCGTCTTGTGCGCTATCCTCGGCCGCTTCCGCGTCGTCTTCGGCTGCCGAAGAAGCCAGGGCCTCCTCGCTCGTCGTCGGTATCCTCGCTGGACCCGGTGCGGAAGTACTTCACCGGCTGGTACTCCTCGGAGGAGGTGTCCTCCTCTTCCTCCTCCTCCTCGAGGAGTCGACGCGCCCCGTGACATGGCGCTGCCGCCTCGCTTCCGCCTCATCGCCAGGAACTGCAGGTCTTCGCCGGTTAAGGACGCTGTCCTCCGACCAAACGGCGAATCAACCTCTCGTCCCACCATTGTGGGGCGAGAGTGTCTGACGCCGCCATCGGCGGGTGCTCCGCGTCGGCTCGGTCACCGATTTGTTGGAAGACCGAGGAGGCGGAAGAGGAAGAGGCCATGGCGAAGAAACAGGTTTTTCCGGAGGAAGAAGGGTTTTTGGCTGTTGGAGGCGATGGGGATTGCGAATCGCTTAGGTGGATTTAAATAAGGGAATAGTAGAGAGACGGTTCAATGCCATAGCGGTTTCCGTAATGTGCCAAAATCGCCAAATCATGCAATCGCGAAGGAGTTGAGAAGACAGGCATCATGATGAAGGAGTGGCGTGATTTATCCTGTTTGCGCGATTCGCCAACGCAACCCGATACAAAAAAGAGGGGAAGGAAAAATATATCAGAGTGGTTTTGGAATTATCATTGCCAAAACCAGGGGGGCATGTGTTATCGCCATATTTTGGCCAAAAAAGGAGATGGGCCGTGATCAAGATGGGCTTGGAAGATGTGTATATTCAACGTGTTGTTGGATCGGCCTAGTGCGTGGATTTGGGCTAAATTGCCCGTGTATCTTGTATCATAGTAGGTTCCGTGTTAGTTTAGGTTCCGTCAGTTTAGGTAAAGATAGAGTTGTAGAGTTATTCCAAAAGTAGAGAGTCTCCTGACTATAAATATGTACCTAAGGTTATTGAGAAAAGAGGACAACCACGTTCACGACAAACCCAATCTCGGCGCATCGCCACCCCTTGTTTTGAGGGTTTCTTTCGGGTAGTGTCATCTTGCCTAGATTGCATCTTGCGATCTAGGCGATTTTTACTATATCGTTATTTGGTGTTACTCGTCGAAGCCTTGTTGATGGCGAGTAACATTATTATGATAGATCCGTTGAGGTTAGCATCGGTGTTCTTCGGTATAATCGCTTGATTTTGCTACCTCTAGTTGTCTCGCTACCTTTGCACCTTTTTCCCAAGTGCAAGGGTAGCACCTTGATCTTTATTTAGCCGATTCGATCTGTTATGGTTGTGCCTTGCTCGCCAAGGTTTAGTTTGATATCTACGTAGTCGCCTTAAAACGGGTTGAACGATCCAAAGAGTAGGGACGTGGCTTATTCGCTCTAGAGAAGTTGTTCCGTAATTGACTTTACGTTGGTTATTAGGCCTCCTCTAGGGTTAATATTCTTCATCTTTTGTACATACCAGCTCAATTACGTAGGACGCTCCGATTACGTGGTGAAAACATTAAACCGTCATAGATCGATTTAACTTGTAGTGATCAAGCAAAACCCCACATTGTCGTAAATCTAATGCAACACCATAGCAATCGGCTCTAGGAGCCGATTTCTGTGGAAACTGGCCACGGCTCGAATTTTACGATACTTGTTTACCATGCAGAAATCAATCGAGCAATCCTTCACCTTCCCGACCAGGTATAGGTCAGGTGGCACGCCGAACCAAGCCAGTATGCCGAGTTTTGCGGCCGTTGCGAGGGACCAGGCCCACCAAATAGCTGGAGCCTCCGGCTCTTCGTGTTGCTCGCTGCTGCCGGTGAGTTTTGACAGGCAACAGACATATAGTTGGAGAAATTCCTTTTAAATCATCAAGAGTATAACCCATAGCTCCTCGGTGCTTCTTCAATACCTCTAATAACCTTCCTTCTTCCTTCCCTGAAAGTTTAGAGCTAATAATAACAAGATATATCTTCTTATCATCAAGATAAACATATTTAAGATCATCAGGTAAAGGTTTTAATTCGAAAACAAGATCCCCTTTAGGTGGTAGTGTGGTACCCAAATCTTCCACAGGTAGATTATGCTTAAGTTGTTCTACCGATGAAGAAAAACTTTGTCAATCTCATTTCTTTCCTTCATGAAGACATCACTTTCATGGTCTTCCATGAACTACTGCAAAGCATTGTTAGGAGCAAGAGAAATAGCAGACAGTTGTTCAACTCTGAAATCGTCATTAGGTAATTCATTTTCATAAGGAGTTTTGGCAAATTTGGAAAAATTAAACTCATAATAATCTCCAGCAAACTTAGTCAAAACATTTTCCTTCCTACAATCTATGATAGCCTCACAAGTATTAAGGAAGGGTCTACCAAATATGATAGGATAGGTTTTACTAGCTTCTTTACCAAGTATTAGAAAATCAACAGGATATTTAATCTTACCACAGAGGACCTCCGCATCTCTTACAATACCAATGGGGCAAACTTGCTCTCTATTAGCAAGGTGAATAACCACATCAATGTATTCAAGCTCAAAAGGACCAATCTCATGCATAATTTCCCTGTAAAGCTCATAAGGAATAGCACTAGAACTAGCACCAATATCACATAAACCATAATAGCTATGGCTACCAATTTTAATAGAAAGCACAGGAACACTAGCTTTTCTAACTTTCTTAGGATGAGAAACAATATTAGTAGCATCTTCACAAAAGACAATATGCTCATCCTCTATATTCTAGTGACAAGATCTTTCACAATAGCTACCACAGGCTCAATATCAATAAGCTCATCAGACCCTACAGTTTTCTTTGTACTTTTGCTAACCATAGTAGCCATAATAGAATGATCCCTCACCTTGGAAGGAAAATGAGTTTTCTCAGTATAAGTTTTAGGAAAAATAGGATCAACAGTACAAACCTCTGTACTAGCAGGAACATGGGTGACAGTGTGTATTTATAAGGAGCGTGGTACTTGTCCCACTCTTTCTTGGGAAGTTCAATATAAGAGGCAAAGTCATTAAAACATTTTGCAAGAACATGGGGATAAAGGCCAAACTTATTGCAGATATCACGGAAGTTATCAATTCCCATAAAAGATTTAATGCATTCATAATCATAGTTTATACCTGACTTTCTTCCTTTGTCATTCTCCCAAGCCTCAGTATTATCTTGAATATGGTCTAAGATATCCCATTTAGCTTCCTTCATACGTGTGAATGATCCAGCACAAGAAGCATCTAGTAAATATTTATCATGAAGAGAAAGCCTAGCATAAAAGTTATTAAGAATAATATTGTTAGGGAGTTCATGAATAGGAAATTTAAGCATTAGTAACTTCAATCTCCCCCAAGCTTGAGTTGTACTCTCTTCATAAAGAGGCCAAAAGTTATATATAAGATTTCTATCCTTATGAATCTCACTGGGAGGATAAAATTTAGAGTAAAAGAGAGATGTCATCTCCTCCCATTCCTTGGATTGTCCATTCTTCAGCAGCTTATACCATTCTTCAGCTCTCCTTTTTAAGGATATGGAGAGTAACTTATTCTTCATTGTTCAGTTGTGATACCTGCACACTTAAACAACCAGCATAATTCATGGATAAAAAGCAAGTGATCACCGGGATGGACAGTTCCATCCCCAAAATAATAATTATCCATAACACGATTAAAAATATTTGTAGGTATCTTAAAAGGATCTATATCAACAGGAGGTGGTTCATCTACTACCCTAGCAGTGGTAGTAGTTTTCCCAAACAGAAAACCAAGTGGGTTATCCATATTGGAAACAAAGTAACAAGCAGTAACAAAAGCAATACTCACAGTAAAAGTTTCCCTTACCAGTTCCACTCTTCTATAACGCTTCACTCCCCGGCAACAGCGCCAGAAAATAGTCTTGATGACCCACAAGTATATGGGGTGTATCATAGTACTTTCGATAAATAGGAGTGTCGATCCTAACGAGGAGCAGAAGGTGCTGAACAGTGGTATGGAGCAGGAAATCCATGTGAATACTTAGAAAACGGATTTTTAGTGGTTTTCTGACAAGGCAACAAAGCAAAGAGCAAGTAACAGAAGTAACTAACAAACGGAACAAGTGGCCTAATCCTTTCTTAGCAAAGGACAAGCCGGTGGAAATACTTATAAGGACCAAACGTTCTCGAGGACACATGGGAATTTTGTCAAGTGTTTTCGCTTCAAATAGCTGAGTACTCTTCTTTGGTGTTTGTAAGTGTTGTGTGGGTGAACCTATGCTAACATACCGCCCTTCCTAGGACTAATACATACTTGTGATTAAACCCCCTTCAAACATCCGTAACTACAAGAAAGTAATTTAAGATAAAAATCTAACCACAGCCTTAAACTCTGAGATCCTACACTCCCTTGTGCAAAGGTGTCCTAACGGGGGTTCAGGTTTCTGTCACTCCGGCAACCCCATGATTAGTAGCCAAATACACAATGCATTCCCTTAGGCTCATAAATGGTGAAGTATTATGTAGTCGACGTTCACGTGACACCACTAGAAGAATAGCACCACAACTTAAATACTAAACCATTGAATAATAACTCATCACAGATCCACTAATAACAACATGACTTCTCCCATGTCCTCAAGAACTAAACGAACTAATCACAAGACATCATATGGATCAAGATCAAAGATGATATGGTAATGGATAACAATCTGAACATAAACAATAATCCAATGGTTCCACTCACAAGCATCAACTATAATAGTAATTAACATCGTGAAAGTTTCCCCTAAGAACTAAAGCAATATCCAACACAATTGTTACAGCGGGACGGAGTGGTGATGATGGTGCTGGTGGAGATGATGGTGTGGATGATGATGATGATGATCCCGATGAAGCCTAGCTTAATTACGGTGTTGATGGCGATGGTCTCCCCTCTCCGGGAAGGAATTGCCCTGGCAGAAATCTGTCTGCCGGAGAGATCTTTCTCTCTCGGTGTTTTCCGCCCCCCAGAGGTGGCGGAAATCTATCTGTGGTCGCTCCCCTGGTTTAGGGTTCCGTAGGGAAGATATAGGCGAAGGGGCGGAGTCGGAGGTCGGGCAGGTGGGCCACACCTTCCCTAGGCGTGGGGTTAGGTGGGCCCATGCCTAGGGGGTTTGGGCCCCCTGAGGCCCATCTCCGTCCCTCCTTCTGGCTTCCTTCGTCCTCTGGTAATATAATATGTTTTCATATTTTTCAGGTATTTTCTGATCTTCACGAAATTGCACCGAAACGCCTCCTTTTCGATCATAATCCAGACTCCGGCAGTCCATCCTCCAAGAATCATCCAACATGCATAAATAGATGAAAAGCCATAAGTAACACCTCATAATAAGACAAATATCAATGAATAGAGGTAAATTATGATATAGAAAGGTGATGCAAATTGGGCGTATCACACTTCTATTCTTGTAGACCGTTGTTGGGCCTACAAGTGCAGAGGTTTCCCTTAAGTGGATTACCCAAGGTTTATGGGACTCAGGGAGGAAGTGGTCAAAGATATCCCTCTTAAGCAACCCTGCAATCAAGATACAAGAAGTCTCTTGTGTCGCCAACACACCCAATACACTTGTCAGATGTATAGGTGCACTAGTTCTGCGAAGAGATAGTGAAATACAAGTGGTATGGGTGATTATAAGACAACAGTGCCAGAAAAGAGCTTCTGACGGGGAGGAAAAGACTAAAGGAAAATTGAAATAAAGATGGAAGCAAGCAAACATGCAACAGATCTATCTGCAAACGGTGTTTCAATTCTTAGAAACAAGGCCTAGGGATCATACTTTCACTAATGAACACTCTCATATAAATATATTCTCTTCATGATACTACTCTTAACTACTCTCCGGTTGGACACTTTGATCCATGATAGGGCTATAACAGCACACCTCAAAGTCCGCCTTTCCCAATCTAGATAACCCCACACTGTCACCTTAAGCGCTAGATGGTTCCAACAAACACGACAATTTCATAGAGACAACCAACTCCAAATATAACTCATGACAAATATTTATGAACTCTAGCCTAAGTGCCACCACGGCGTGCACGCTGTCACTTTCACACACGTGGGGAGAGCCAGAGATCTATTAAAGCACTTGAGTAGCAAGGTAGATCTACTTGATTACAAAGCTCATGACCACAACAAGATCATTCATAGAGAGAGAGATGAACACATAGGTACCGGTAGATCCCTTAGCCTCGAGGAAGAACTACTCCCTCCTCATCATGGGAATCAGCAACGGTGATGGATATGGTGGTGGAGATCGATAGAGATGGATCTAGGGGCACTTCCACATCCCGTCGGGGTGCCGTAACAGAGACTTAAGTCCCCCGAATCTCCCCTTCGGTGGCGGCGGCGCTACGAAACTTTTCGTGGATGTATGATGGATTCCCTAGGGTTTTCTCCCCAGAGGCTTCTTATAGGCGAAGGGGCAAGGCGAGGGGGCGGACAGGGGGGCCACACCCCCTGGTGGCGTGGCCAGGGTGGCCCACACCACCCTAGGGTGTGCCACCTTGGTGCCCTACTCCGTCTCTGCTTCGATTTTCCGTATCATTCCGGAAAAAATATGAAGATTGGATTTTTTTTTAGGGCAACCGGCAGGAGCACTGCCTAATTCTATTAGAAGAGGGAAAAGTCATAGTTCACTGTACAGAGAAGGCAATTTTGTGTTAAGGTGGGAAAAAGCCAAAAACCACCAAGGAGCAAAAAAGAAAAACCTAGAGCCTAATCGGGCTCAGCCGGAATGTTGGGCACATAGGATGCAGCAGCGCACGCCCTTTGGCGAATGTCGTCTCTAGCAATGGAGGCCACCTCAATGTAGGTGAGTCTTTTCCCGATGAAAATTCTCCGATTCCGCTCCTTCCAGCATTCCAGAGGACATAAAGCAGGCGGCCACTAAGACGTCGCTGTTCGGCATTTGTCTTCGCCTTTATTAAATCGTCCCACCATTCCGAGATGGAGTTGAAGGATTGTCCCTGTTTGCCCGTGCCCTCATTGTCCCAAGATTGCGTGGTGTTCCAGATCGCCGTTGTGAATGGGCAGTCTTTGCAGAGGTGGTCATTGTTTGAGCGAGACACAAAGAGGACAAAGGGGCATGAGGCCATCCTCGGATCGCAAGCATATCGGGTCAAGAGCTTGCCATGCAGGCGAGCGAGAAAAGCTTGCATTTAGGCTCGCATGTGCCGACCAAATCTTCGTGCTTTGAACTTTGGGAAACTTCCATTGAATTGCGCGTGGTAAGCCAAGCGACCGTAGTTTCCGTCGTAGTCGATGTCCATTTGATCGAGTCGGTGAAGGGTCACTGGGTCTCTGAATGAGGTCCCAAACCTGCAGTATTGGGTTAGGCTGTATAGGCGTGTTGAGGCGACGGAGCGGATCCAACTGCTATTGTTGGTCTCTTCGCATCGCAGATTCTATTCTTTCTAGTGGCGATCTTGTATAGATCAGTGCCCACAGCCAGATTGGGCCCCGATTGCTCCAGTTGTCATGCCAGAAGGAGGCCCTCTCACCGTTTCCTAAAGTTATTTTTGTCGAGGCTCTGAAAAGTGTCATATCGGCCGAGCTGCAGGGAAGCTTTGACCCAGCCCAAGTGCGCCTGGTCGGTCCATTGTAGCTGTACCATCGCAGCCTCGAGCTCTCCATCGTTCAGTGTCAGCATTCCCATCCACCCAGCTCCTTTGGTCTACAAACCGTCTTCCAATTGACGGCGCCTTGCCCTTAGATGTGCTCTTCGCCGCCTGCATAAAAGTACGGACAATCTTAGAAATTTGGTTGCGAGCCCATTTCGAGAGCGGAATGGAGGTGGTGTGGTATGTTGCAGTGGCCATTAGGACATTCTTTGCCATAATTAATCTTCCGGGTCTCGCGATGTTTTTCCCCAACCAGCCAGGCAGCTTCTTTGCAATTTTGTCGATTAAAGGCTGAAAGTCCACTTTGCGTAGGCGGCGGATGTGTAGCGGGAGGCCCAAGTATCTTCCTGGGAAGGAAGCTTTCTTGGCGGGGAAGGAGGACAACACCTCATCCAATTTCGAGAATATTCATTTTTTATCTTTTCTGAAACAAAAAACAACAGAAAACGGGCTACTGGCACTGTGGCATCTTGTCAGTAGGTTAGTTCCATAAAGTGTATAAAAATACCTCAAAGTACAGACTAAACATAAGACAAGTAATATAAAACAAGCATGAAGCATCAAAAATTATAGATACGTTTAGGACGTATCAGTCATCATTGGCAAGGATTGCAGCTCTAGTGCGTTGGTCCTTCAGGATCTTAGCACGATGACTTCTCGTCTGTCTAGTACAACAAACTCTACTAGAATAAGCTTTGCCCGGCTTTGATGATGGAGAAGCAAGGACGGCGGCGCGCCTACGACTCACGTTAGTGTCTATAGTCATCGCTAGGTGGTTCAAGAATCAAATTGTAATTTTTATTACTTTTTTCACTCCTATTACTGTTGATGATTATCAATAAATCGGCGGAATTTAAAAAAAAAGTAAACAAGCAATTCTCACGCGACCAGGAATTAGCAAAATTGTTTTCCCAGAAAAGTAATTATTGCTGCCTTCTGTTTTTTAGGGATAGTAATTGCTTTTTTCTTCTTTTTTTTCTGAGGGATAGTAATCACTTGGGGAGCTACATGCATATCAGGGGCCACCGCCCCCCCCAGAATTTTAAAAATCATTGAAGGAAAGAATTTTGGGGGACCTAGAAAAGAAAAATTAGTGTCATTTGTCCCCCCAAACATTCATAATTTCGTTTTGGCCCCCGTGATATTCTTGGCTAGCTCCGCCATTGATAGTAATTGCTTCCTCCTAGGCAAGACACAATCCTCCCGTGGTGCACACCCATGTGAATTCTTGATGGGCCATTGGTCCAGCTACTCAAGGAGCACATATCTAACCGGAGCCACAGGTAAGAACAAGAGTAGCTTGGGAAGGCAGCAGCTTAAGACAGATTGATCGAACAACGCTTGCTCCGCACGCATGCACGTGCGACGACGACGACTAGATGACTCTTCCCCTCCCTAGTCGCAGCACCACCACAGCACTTCAACCCCACTTGTGCGCGAGAGAAAAGCAGCCGAGGATCCAAGGTGGTGCGATCCGATTGATACGTGCCATGCCTTTTTTTCTGTCTAGCTCGCCGCCGTTGTTGCCTTATCTCCGTGACATCCTGCCAGTGAACGCTAGCTTTTTTACTACGGTCTGCTTGCTTGTAACTTTTTCTTTTGGCCTTTGGCTCTAGTCTACCCCACTGTGTCACTCGAGAATCGAATCTTTTTTGTTGAGAAACACGCAGAAGCTCATAATGCGTACATACACTCACCCTTATAAATATATGCACGCGCATCCTACCCCTATGAGCACCTCCGAAAAACTGAGCCGGCTGGTCTTAAGATTGACGAAGTTATCGCAGACGTCTCGCTATCGACGGAAACGTCGCCTCCCACTGAAAGAATATTCCACCTTTATGAGACACCAAAGCGTCAAATCTGGGGTTTGAACTCTGGTGGACTGAAAATACCACTGCCCTCCTAACCATTCAACCACGGGTTGGTTCTCCTTTTCTTTTTTCTCTCCTGATGATCCTTTCATCTCTTTCTCAAGCTTCCGTCTTTTTACCCGTCTTTTGACAAAGTTTATATGTTGTGGTGAGAAAGAGGATGCGAGTCGATAGGAGTAATTGTGGGCATGTGTGTATCGAGAGACGACGCTTTCATGTTGTTCTCCTCTTTTTACCCGTCCTCTTTTTTTTAGAGCCTTTGGTTTGGTGAGAAAGACAAAGGATATGGCGAGCCAGCCAGCCAGCGAGCAGGATGTGGAACGGAATGGTGGGCGTATGCGTATCGGGACATGTCCTCTTTACTTTCACCCTCGGATTCCTTGTACTCCTCCCACTACCATTTGTGCCTCTACACACATTTTCTCTCTGAACTATATATATATATATCACTTTTATTTTTATTCCACGTTTTATAGTGGCGTGACGTCATGGGAGATTCACTAAATGTTAGGCGTGTGGTAATACTGCACTACTAAAACAAAACTCATCTACTCCCTCCGTTTTAAAATATAAGATGTTTTAGGTTTGTGAATAAAATATATCTAGACTTATTTTAGTGTATAGATTCATTTCAAACATTAGTGAACCTACATACTAAAACTAATCTAGATACATTTGTTTCACATAGCTAAAACATCTTATATTTTAAAACAGAGGGAGTACATCAACTAGAATCGGATAAATTTACGGGTAATATTGTCATCATGACCACGAAGCTGCAGGAAGAGCGGCCGCACTTACCCGTAATGATCACTGTCAAAACACAGCACGCTGCTGCTGTTCTCACTGTCAGCCGCCCTCTTTTGACCCGGTTCCCGAAGAAGACAGTGCTCGACTTACCCGCGACGCAAAGCTAAACCTGTATTGTCAAGGTGCGAACGCACTTGCTAATTAATGGAGGCGTAAAGCTAACCTTGATCACCATACTGGCACCGGTATCACCTGGAGGGCTGGAGCAGTGTTCAGTGGGAGAAAGGTAAAAAGAAGCTGAGGTCTTCGACCATGCCTCTGGATCGATCGAGCCGCAGCTTCCTTGCTCCGGCCGTCGCGTGGACTCCGGCGAAAGCGAAAGAAAACCTAGTTTCCTCCTAACAAAAGCAAGCTAAAAATGGCGCCTTTTCGCGTCGCCGCTCATGCTAGCTCCAGCGCGTGTAAGTGTGTTTCCGGACTGTTAATGCGGTGGCGCCACGCATCTCCGGGAGATCTTTTATATCTCTGGTCAAGAAAATACATATACAGGGAGAGAAAAACGAGATTTTTCTCTTCGCGAAATATTCGTATTTTATTCCGTCGCTTTGTTGTCTTCATGTACAAATAGGGACGTGGACCGGAGGTCCTTCCCATCCATCCCCTCCATCTCCACTCTCCACGAGGTGCCGACGTTCAACTTCTACGAGGCGGTGATGTTTGCATACTTCGATATCGCCGTGCCGCCGCGCGTGAAGGTTCACCCGGCTAGCGAATCAGCTACTCGGGGGTACCGGTGGCGCCGCTTCCAACCGGATTCAAGTTCGCGAGGAACATCGAGGCACGCCGCCGCTGGCTGCCGGAGTGGAAGAGGGTGATGCCCCGGTACGCGCCTATGAGCCCATATTGGCTGGAGCTGTTGAAGAAGGAGCGCAAGGCGGAGCTAGGATTGTGCGTCGTTCATGGGCGACGGGTGCACCCTGTTCTCCGCAACCGGGAAGTAAGGGAGCGATTCTGGGCCATCCCTGGCCGCACCAAGTACACCTCCATCGATGCGGCTCGCCGTGAAGAGCCCCTCCGTGCGGAGAACAATGCCAAAAACGTGGAGTTCGATGAGGAGGAGGAGGATGCCGGCGACGCGAGGAAGGAGGACGACGAGGACAGCGGGAGCGGGCCTGGGAACGTGGTGGTCGAGTGGCGGCCGACTTCGCGGTGGGAGGAATTCGTCTGCCGAGGCCTAAATCGACGGCGACGCTCGGCGGCGGTGGCGACTGTTGGACACGGAAGGTAGGGGAACGAGCTGAAATGTTCGTCCCGCCAACGGTTTCTATCGATACGGGTCGTCTATGGGCCGTGCTTGGTTTGCGAAACCTGGATATCTACGGATTGGGGCGTTTTTTTTCAGCTCCCTTAAAAAAAATTGAAATTAGGATGGGTTTGTGGTTTCTGGTTTGTCCATTTTTCTTCACCAAAATAAAAAACCGGCGGTTATTTTTTTAGTTCGAGCGTTTTAAGGTGTTTATTAGAGATGCTGCTAGAGAATTAGATTTCTTCAGCGCGGGATGATCACGCACGATACGAACGAGATACGCGGGCGAGTTTATGACGGTCGGTGTGATCACGGCGCACGCCACGGGGTACGACTCGCGTACCGGTACGTGTTGTTCCCGGCACGATCGCATGCCTGCTGCGCACGTCCGTGTCACGTTCCGGCCGCACGGATCTTAAGATTTAATCTCTGACATGACCATATTAGATCTCGCTCAGAAACATTTGGCGCTCTTCTCTCTCTTTTTCATGCTGGTCTTTTCTCAAGAGTTTGAAGACAAGACGAGCCGTATGAACGTATACATACAGTGCAGCAATGAATGCCGCTGCCAATCACGCCACGGATCAGACACAGTACGGGCAACGTATTCTATCGGGAGGCCTCTGGATGGACGACGAGACGCGCCATCAGTCACTGTGCGTGCTCCAGGCCGTATGACGTGCGTAGTACGTAGCGTCATCAGGGAAGCAAAACTTTCAAAGTCTCAAAACGCTCCGCCCATCCCGCGTCGGTCGGTCGGTCGTCGTCGTTGCCCAGACCCAAGACCGATCGATCGCCACCATAAATGCATGCGACGCCCGCGTCGGACCGCCTTCCCACTAGTTCAGCGAACCATCTGGCTCTCAGTCTCTTGACCGACTCCAGTGCACCCCTGCCTGACGATCCAGGCATCCAGCACCCCTGCACTGCACAGCGCAACTGACAAGCACAGCAGATAAAACTCCACAATAACGTGCCATGTCGGCCGCGGCCACTCATCGCCACACCTCCTCTCCCATCTGCATCTGCATCTGAGACACCAAACAAAAAAATGAAAACAAAAAATACCCACGCGGATTAGATAGATTCCACTGCGGCTACGCTGCCGACACCTCCGGCGGCCATTACCTAGGCATTGGATTCCCGGATGGAGCTCGCGATCAGTCGATCCATCGATCGATCAGAAGCGCCGCGAGCTTTCCACGGCCTGCCACTGCAACTGTCTCAGGGAATCGGAGGAGAAAAGAGGTCAATCAAAAGAAGAGAAAGGCAGGACGAGCATGAACGCGAGCATAGTTTTCTTTTCCAGCTTTATTCCGGCGCACGCACTCACGCTTGTTCCCGCTGGATCACTTTGCATCTTTTCCAATTCCAAAGGCGCGCGCCCTTGCACGAATCAATGATGATCAATCAAGCTTAACAAGGTCCACTTGGCTGGAACACATCACAAATTCTCCCTCACACGAACCGCTACTACAGTCTCAGCTCCTCATTAGGTGACCCCAAAACATCGGGCCGACTCAGACTGTTCCAGGTTTAAGTGCCAACAGAACCACTTTAATTAGTAATTAGCTGAGTATAAATCGAAAGCAATAATGGCCGGATCCACGGGTGGACTGGCGACGATTGCTCTCGGTCAAAGGCCCGAACATGTTGTGTGCACGGTCGATCAACTGTGTGCCAGTTGCCTGCTCCCCCACTGTCCATTGCTTTTCACATGACACCTGATGTCCCTCTCCGCCACAGCCAAGACCACTGCCACGAAAGTTCCACTAATAACCCGCGTCGTGCAACTCTGACCATATGTCTGGAATTCAGTAGCCACTATTCGCACCACTCATGACGGCCTGCTTGAGACGTAAACCTAACGGCAAAACATATTACTCCCTCGTATAGAAATAACTGACTTCGCCTAAATTTAAATGTATTTTCTCCGACCCATATTAGTTGACTCAAATTTTGTCTAGATTTGGATGAATCTAGATACTATTTAGTATATAGGTTTATCTAAATTTTGATAAATCCAAATCAACTAATATGGATCGGAGGGAGTATCTAAACGTGTTTTAGTGAACGGATACATTCGAATCTAGACAAACTCAAATCAGTTAATCCTGGACGAAGAAAGTATAAAATTGTTGGAACTTGTATTTGAGCATGAGGCGTCACCACGGCAGTATACGAAGTATCAACTACACGTTAGTATGATTTCCTCACGTTCGTTCCAATGGACGAACGACTTGGTCTCGCGGCTTGATCGGGATGCCCAACGTCGCTATCGTTGATGCGCCCTTGTCGTGCAGCGCATATAAAAGAGGTGGGGTCGTACGCACGCCAAGGTTCGTCGTGCCCACTCACCCCACCGACACACCAAACCCTAGAGCCACTGATCGGGCTAGCGCTATAGCGGCGGGAAGCACTCACCTCACCGCCGCCACCACTCCGTCGAGTTCGATGGCGAGCTCTTCATCAACCATGAAGGCCGACGGTATGATTTTCTCAGATACTCACTAGATCAGCACCTAGAGATCCTATTAGATCTAACAATGGTACCAGAGCAAGCTAGTGTTCGTTGATCTAGTTGAGGTAGTAGCAAATCCAAAAAGAATAGAAGAGGGCTAGGGTTTCCAGAAGCGTCACCGCGAGGCCGCGCCGTTCCTCTCGATCCTGATGCGTATCGGCAAGCCGAGGCATCGGGAAGAAGAACCCCCTCCCCCCCCCCATTAGTTCGAAACCCTAACCCCAAAGATCCAACCGAAGCTTTTCAGGAAGAAGAACCAACCCTTCGGGGCAAAGAACAGAGAAAGTAAAGATCCCCACAGAAAAAGCCCCATATCCCGTTTCCCCGGATGAAAACAATCTCGAATTGAAAAAGGAAATCCAAAAGACAGAGAAGTTTGATGCATGCTCAAGTATGTGCACGTCCCAAAGAACTAGAAAGCCAACTATTCCTATCGATTTTGAAATCTATGTGTGTGAAGAAGTTCAAATGGAGGGTGATCCCACCACATTTGAAGAAGCCATTAAAAGTGCTCACTCATCGAAGTGGCTTGAAGCCATGGAAGATGAAATGAGATCCATGAGTAGCAACAAAGTCTAGGATTTAGAAGAAATTCCTAAAAAAGCCAAAACAGTAGGCTATAAATGGGTCTACAAAACAAAATGTGACTCTAGAGAGAATATTGAAAGATATAAAGCACGACTTATTGCTAAAGGCTTCACCCAAAGAGAAGGAATAGATTATAATGAGACATTTTCTCCAGTCTCAAGTAAGAATTCTTTTAGAATCATAATGTCTTTAGTGACACACTATGATTTAGAATTGCATCAGATGGATGTAAAGACGGCCTTCCTAAATGGAGACTTGGAAAAAAAAGTTTACATGGAACAACCCAAGGATTTTGTCGTGGAAGAAAAAGAACGTATGGGATGTCGTCTCAAGAAATCCATTTATGGATTAAAACAGGCCTCCAGGCAATGGTACTTAAAGTTCTATGAAACAATAAGAAAGTTTGGGTTCAATGAGAATGAGAAGGACAATTGCGTATATGCAAAGTTCAAGAATGGGAAATTCATTTTCCTTATCCTGTATGTAGATGACATTCTACTCGCTAGTAGTGATGTTAGTCTACTATTGGAGACAAAGAAGTTCTTGTCCTCGAACTTTGATATGAAAGATCTTAGTGAAGCTTCATTCGTTCTAGGAATTGAAATTCTCCGAGATAGAGAAAAAGGGGTTTTAGGGCTATCGCAGAAGGCATACTTAGAGAAGATTCTGAAGAAGTATAGTATGCATGCGAGTAATCCTACGCCTGCCCCTATAGTCAAGGGCAATAGATTTGGGAATTTTCAGTGTCCCAGGAACCAATATGAGATCGATCAAATGAAAGCGGTTCCATATGCTTCTGCTGTCGGAAGTTTGATGCATGCTCAATTATGTACACATCTTGACTTAGCTTTTGTTACTGGGTATGTGCATTTGGATCTTCTTATGCCAACATATTTTTTTCTTCAAAAATGGAGGCATACCCCTGGCTTCTGCATTTGTTGATGCACACTGCCATTTTATTGCAAAGTTGCCATTTTAGAGATCATCATAATAGCTTTTTGTACTTGCTTACGTGTGAAAACTTTTTTTCTTCATGAACTCCCTAGTATACTAATAATGTGTTTCAATGTACAATCCATTGCTAGATATATTGAGTACTTTTCAGAAATTAAAAACATATAATCAAAGATAAAAGAGTCCTTTAGAGCTTGGTGGATTTTTTTGTCTATATTTAATATATGTAACTAAACCTAGGGAGTGCAATTGAGTAGTTATTTAGAGATCACCATAAAAGCCTTTTATTGTACGGTTTATGTTTGCACTCGATCCTTAGTTATTTAGAGATCACCATAAAAGCCTTTTATTGTACGGTTTATGTTTGCACTCGATCCTCCGGCCTTCTGCCTGGATCCAAGGATGACGGAACCTGGGGCGGGTTCAAAATGGCAGGGACTTCAACTGGTGGAGCAGGCAGAGTGGGGAGCCGTGTACACGGGTTTGTTTCGCTTGGCTTCGTCCCGAACCAAGGAGGCATGACGGCGGGCGTGTGCGTGTGGCGACTACAGAGATTACAAGCCGACGCCAGAACCGAGTCGCTTCTATTCTCAATTGGATATAGATGGAGAATCTCTATAGATCGTCTTTTTTGACAAAATGTACAGTCCATACTCGATATATTGAGTACTTATTTGGAAATTACAAATATTTAAGATAAAGGAATCATTTAGAACGTGGGAGTATGCGACTAAAATACTATAAAAACAATTATTGCGCGGGTTAGGTTGTTGTCCATCTAGCCCACTCAAAGCGATCAAATCTCTTTTATCATTATTATGGGCGTCTCATAAAAATCGGATTGTTTTCTCCTTTCAGTGGGTCAAGATGTGTGTGATGCATTCATCAAAATTTAACCAACACCACCCAAACACTCCAACTACACACAGGAGGAAGCAAGTACTACCTCCGTTTGGGATTATAAGTCCCGCGCGGATAACTAGGTTGCCAATTTGAACAACGAAATATACATATTATAGCATAAAAATTATACGACTAGATACCTTAGAAGTTATATTTTCTAATGGTATAATTTTTGTGATATATAAGTTATATTTTATTGGTCAAATTAACAACCTAGATATGCGCGTAGGACCTATAATCCCAAACAGAGGGAGTACGACGCGGTGGGGTTCTTGCGTGCACATCTTTCTTGTGTTCCTAAAAGAAAACACTCTCACTATCAAAGCTACTAATTCGAACGTCATTTACTGCGAGACAAGATGGCAGCCGACTCACACACTTCTCTAGAGATGCTGTCTCTTGGTGGCCATTGACCATCGACGCACACAGTTATGGAGGAGCATCAAATTGCTAGTACTAGTAAGCGCTAATTAATTGGTCCCTTCGGGGCTCTTGACCCCAGGCCGGATCACGACAGTTCGTACACATACAAAGAGAGAAGAAAAACAGCGCTACTACCACAGCCGCGCTTCGCCTGCTTGCGCCATGCACGACCTCGAGCGCAAAGTTAATTACGTTTTGGGGGAATCATTCGTGCAAAATCATGCACTAAACAAAACATCAGCGTTTGCTTGCTCGGCTTGCTCTCTGCGATCTCCTCCCCGCACGAAAACTAAATTTTAAATCGGCCAACCGGCCAGCACGAACTCGGACTGGTACTCCGAGTGACCGGACGCATGACCTAGACAGTTTTATTAGCTTGTCAATTACGCCCTGATTAAAGTCGCCGCAATCTAAAAAAAAAAGTAGCCGCACAGCCCGCATGGTCGGGGAAACAAATCGGAAGAATTATAAGGCATCCAAAGGTCAATCGGTACACTCGATTAATTCCTCACGAAACGGAAACGAAAAAGATATTCGGTTCCTGGCCCCATGTAGCACCCATATCGCAGTTCCCGCGCACGATCATACAAACCATTTCTTTTTTCTTTTTTCTAGCAAGTACAAATCCTACTACTACAATTTTTAATTATTTAACAAGAATAAATGCTAGTGTAGTTTTTTATTTTGCCAGGTCAAACGTGCAGGCATCACGATGCCGGAATTTTCCGAGGCTTAGGTAAGGCACCTACTGCTGGAGTACTGTAACGTGCCTAGTCGCTGGTAATGGCACACCATCCTCCGGTAGTATGCGACGTGGGATGCTTGGACGGAGTCCAGCTGCCGCATGTATACTAGGAGAAAGGGGAGTGGGTAACATTGAAGAGGATGACCGTCCAAATCGGCACGCCCTTCATTGGGTCGCCGCCGGCGCCGATGGGGCGGGCGCCACCAGAAATTCTGACCGAGCACGGCCGGTAATAATTAACTTCTCCGCCCGTTATGCCTCGCCTATAATACGTTGTTGGCGTAGGTTTTTCAAACTCGTACTATGATACTATTGGTATGTGCAGTCACATGATGTGTCGAGGAGAGATATTGAGAGGGAGTAGTTTTGGACACCGGCCGTCAGTTCAGCCCGTGCTTTCGCTTCATCATCATCCCCAATAATAATAGTACGATCTACTTTGGACACTCAGTAACAGTACTAGTATTTTTTTTTTCCATATGTCCACGTTAGACGTCTCGCTAGCAACCACGACCGCTAGTGTCTGCGTCGTGGAAATCCTAGCGCGACGCACATTCTTCACATAGCAAACACAGTCCGGAGCGTACCTTCTAGCCGTGTCCCAGCACACCTCCGCGCCACGCCAAAATACTCCCTGTAGTTTTTCTTGTCTCCTCCGCAGAATTAAAACCCTAGGAGTACCATTTTTTTCTTCGTAATAAGAATCTACTAGTACGGTGCTGTTTTGGCAGCGCGCGCCACCCTGGGTCAACAGGTTTCGGTACCCGTTCATCATGGCGACGATTCTCCTACTTTTCAAAAAAAAAATGAAAAATCATGTGACCTAGCACTTTCTGATTTGGCAACCGTATTTCCTCTACGTGTACACCAGTTCGTAGATACTCCAGCTGCAGGCCGTTGCGTATTCCAGTCACAAAATAACAAAACATAAAAGCTAGCACTATACGTACGTGTAGCCTCGTAGGATGATCATCATGTTAGTATAGTATTGTCTGTTCCATTTTCAAAGTCCTAGGAAACAGAAAAAAAGCGTAAAATAGAAACAAAAGCCGGCGCGTCACTATAGCGGTAGCCTACACACACGGATTCCACCTCCCAAGGTCCAGCACCAGCGGCCACGGAGATACCTCCAACCTGTCCCGAGCCTCGAAGAGGAAAACCAAGAACCTCGAACACGAAACGGCGCCACGGCACGGCCACCGATCCACGGAGTATCTGATTGAGTTCGGCGGGGGCGAGCGAGCAGCACGGCACGTAGGGGGCCGTGCTGCACTCTCTCTCTCTCTCTCTGCCCAGTACAGCATCCATCCAAAACGCCGAGACACAAAGCGACAAGAAGGCAGCGTCTGGTGCAGTAAGTAGGCTCTAGTAAACTCCAAATAAAATTGGTTTCAAAATGAGTACTCTGCTCTGGCCGGCCGGGATTTTTTTTTTCATCTTAATTTACCGAGAGGGGAAAAACGAGGGGGGCCCGCCTAGTTAAGGAGTGAATCGCTCGTCTGCGGTTCCCTAGTAGAGTACGTACATCTGACAAGACGACACTCAAACGGCCGCAGGAAAAAAAACAAGCAGAAACGCTTCCCTCTTTCTTTCCTTCCCTTCCCTCCGCTGCGTCTGGTCCACCGGTTTGCGCCGTGGACCACGACGGGGATGGACTTCTCCGGTAGTGCTGCTACATGCTGCCGTTGGGGTTCGGGTTCACGGGGCGGCGGCGGCGTTGTCGCCGGCCGCGGCGGCGAGGAGCCAGCGGTCCATGGGCACGCACTGCGCCTTGTGGGCGCGCTTCCAGTCGAGGGCCTGGCACGCGCGGGAGCAGTAGTTGGCGGCGCCGCACACGGAGCAGCGCCGGAACTCGTGCCGCCGCGTCTCCTTGCGCCCGCACCGCATGTGGGAGCACAGCCGCAGCTCGCCGTCGCTGTCGCCGCCGGTCGCCTCGGCGGGCTTCTTTGGGCTCGCCTGCACGCCGCGCGACGCCCACCAGTCCGACATGAACTGGTTCGCCGTGTGCGGCTCCGCCTCAGGGAGGCTCCACCCGAAGTCGGACAGCAGAGGGCAGCCTCCGGCGCCGACGCCGCCGGCCGCGACGGCGCCGAGCGGGAGGGTCGCGAAGGGGTGCGTGGCGCTGGCCGCGGCGGCGGCCAGGGCGAGGGAGAGCTCGCGCGCGTTGGCGGCGACGAGGAGGCGACGGCCCTCGGCCGGGTCGCGGCGCACGCCGTAGCCGTCCTGGAGGCAGTGCCCGAGCTCGCGGAGCGCGTCGACATGGCCCAGCGCGGCGGAGCGCGCGCACAGGGCGGCGCCCGCGCGGAGGTCGCGGTCCGACTTGGCGCCGCCGCTGCCGTTGAACTGGATGACCGCCAGCGAGTACAGCGCCGCCGGGTGCCCGCCGACCGCCGCCTTCGCGAGAAGCGCCGCGCCGCCGCTCCGGCTGCCCAGGCAATAGAACCGGATCTGCACGTAATAAGGAAGGAAACACTCGGTCAGTACTCCCATCTCGGCACGCATGCACGTCGAACAAAGGCAGGTTTTCGTTGCGGGCTCGTACCATGCCGAGAATGTAGCAGGCCTCGAGGTTGCCGGCGTCGGCGCAGCGCTTAAGGTATCGCTGCACAGGCTCCGACCACGCCGCCGCCTTCACTGCCAGCGACGCCGGCGAGGCCTTGGCGAACACCATGTCCTGCCGGCCTAGACCGTGCAGCCGCTTGCACCTGCAAAAGATAAGAGCGCTGTCTGTCAGCGGCCATCCTTTCTTCTCCGTCGCTATTTTCCCACAGATACACAACAAACAGGGTCGCGGGCGTACGTTAGGTGGACGGATAGGAGGTCGGCCGGTGAGGAGGCGGTTTCTGCGAGCTTGGAGAAGATGGAGAGCACGATGTCGTCTGGAATCCCGTCCAGGTAGTCCGGGCCCACAGCCTGGCGCTTCGGTAGCCCAGCATAGCACTCGTCGTCGCCGGCGGCGGCAGAGGGAGACCTCTTCCTCTTGTGCCCGGCCACCGGAGCCTGCTCATCACGGCCGGCGACATAAACAGAGCCGCTCCTCGTCTTCATGGCCGCGCGAGCCGTGGTGGGAGGGAGGCGTTGGTCTCCGGGGGAGGGGAAACGGGGCGTGGGTGCGCGCGGGACGGGGAGAAGCGGTGGTGGTGGAGGGGAGATGGTGCGGAAAAGGGATAGCAGGAGGAGGGCCTTTATATACACGAGCGGGGTTTACGTTCCGTACGTGGCCAGACCGCGAGGAGGTGGCGCGGGCCCCGGCTGCCAGACGAGTCTTGGTTTTATCCGTTTTCACTTTAACTTTTTTATCTCCACCTTTCCTTCCCTTTCCTGCTACTACTGGTCCTACTGGCAGCAGGACGAGCAGGGCAGGGCAGCATGAATGCCATAGCAACGGCCGTGTGTGAAGCATGAATGCTCCCTGGGCTTTGAAAGGCCAGCTTTGCTGAAAGCCTGCGGAAAATAAGGACATTATTATTCGCGAGGGCAGTTTCAGTCTCATTGCGTAGTACGCCCTCCTTTACTACCACTTTCACTTTTATTTACGGTTCTGCTCCTACTGCCTGGCAGCCTGGTTTTTTTGGGAGTCTTAGATCTCGCGCTACCGGAAATAGTTATGTCTAAGTCATGATGCCATCCTAATATTCACATGATTCTCAACAACTGGAACTCCCAAGATTCAGATTGGCCTCGCCATAACTAACAGAACTCATTAAATTCTGGCTTCTGAACTCACGATAAAGCGAATCACGGCGAATCAAACTGAAAGAGGCGATCGAGAATAACTATTTCTATCGCGAGAAATAGCAAAACCGTTTTTTTTTTGAGTGGTTGGGGTCAATGATGTAGTACGTGCTGTGCAAGGGAAAAGTGGAGGAGTACGGGGCATAGGTGGAGTGTGGAACGGGGTAGTATACTTACTGTTAGCAATAGTAGAAAGAAACCGGTGTTTTTATTGAATCAGCTGAACGGGAAAACGTGATCGAAGATATAATGTAGATATGGGTCGTGCATCATGCAATGCGTTGTCTGAGTTCAGGAAGTTGTGCTAACGCTTGGAGTCTTGGACTGTGGAGTTTCTAGAGCGAACGAGTCTGGTGCGTGCGCGCTGGGCCTGATGGGACGCGGACGGTTTGGACGCTACTCCTTGTCTCCTTGGCGCCAGTTTAACACCACGATCGATCGGGCGATCATCGCATCGCATCGCATCGGTTCCGTCCTCGGAACAGTTTCGATCCTCGGTCCTCTACGCTACCCCTACCCTTTGTTTGTCGAGAATTCGAGAAAACTAGTATGCCCGAAATCGAACAGACCCTTTCCTGCGGGGAACAAACAAATCGGCGAAAGCCGTATCTCCTCTTGCTCGACAGGCTAGTTTGTCACGCCGTCACGTGATAAACGAAACGGTGCCACTGAATCCTCGAGATAAATATACGTACGTACGTACTGTACTCGGTTCTTCCACCCGTAATTGCGTCGTGCATCGCGAGTGAAGTGAAACAGGACAAGGATCGCGGGCGCCATCTCGCGCCTCGGCATCTTCGACCGACCGGTGCGCGCGGGTGACGGTGGTGGGCATTCAGTGACAGCCAGCCCCCTAGCTACCGGCCGGCCACTCCCGAGGGAAGGGATGACGACCTCGTCTATACACCGCCCTATCTACCCTGCCTTGGCCGGCCGGCCGTGTCGCGTCGCGTCGCCCTCGGCCGGCGGAGGCGCATGCGGCGGTGGGTTTGGAGCGCGGTTGGTTGGGCCGCTGGGCCTCGGCTCGGCGGGTAGCTCTTGACTGACTGACGATTCGGCGCGCGGCGCCATGCTGGTGCGCGCGCGGTGATCTCCATGTGTCGCGCCTCGGGTCCCCTCCCGCGCTGCCTGCCTGCCGCTCTTTGACCCTGACGCGAGCGCGCCCTTTCTTTATTGCGGCTCCCTCCCGTCGCCATGTCTCTCCTCGTCCCGCTTTATTTATTCGCGCCTATCTATCCATAAACAAATCCTAGAAAGAGGAGCAGAACAGCGCCACGGCCTTCTCAACTTGCGGAAAAGAGGAGGACGTGATTCCGATGCGTCGCACGCAGGCAGGCAGGGGAATGGGGCTGCCTGCGGAGTTGCACCGCACGGACCCCCCAACGAGCTCCATCCCTCCTTTTATCTATACTTTCTTTTCGAAATGCGATGCATGTGTCGTCCTTTGAGAAAGGAGTTCATGCGGGGTTCGCGCAAAACGCCGGGATGCTTCATTCACGTGGTCTCTCTCTCTCTCTCTTTCTGCCCATCTGCTAGCTAGCCAAAGCAGATTCACAAGTGGAATTTCAGGTAACGGTCCATGCCTACGCAAAGATCTTAAAATGAAATTCGATCGTACAAAGTATGTTGGAATATTGTCAGCTGCCCACTAAAATCAAACCATAACTATTGGCGAAAGGAGTAACATCATAACACTTTCAAGTTTTCAGAACCCAAATATCGCCATACACGCCCATTTGTTTTTTTTTGTTGAGAAACACGGTACAATCACAGACGCTCACAATGCGTACACACACTCACCCCTATGAACACACGCACGCACACCCTACCCCTATGAGCATCTTCGAGAGACTTAGCCGGCGGGTCTTGAGATCGACGAAGTCACCGTAGGCGCCTCGCTATCGACGGAAACGTGACTGGGGTATCACTGCCCTCCTAACCATCCAACCACGGGTTGGTTCTCCGCCCATTTGTTTTCTGTAAAAGAAAGATAAACATGTAGTACATATACTCGTGTTTTGGTACATTGCAAGTTAGCAAATAGTAGTAACTCCTGAAAATCACACACTTAAATCATCAATTTTACCCTTGGGTATTTTCAAAACATGAAAGTATCACTTTTCAAAATTCACATGCACGAGGAGTACATAATACATAAATCTTAAAACAGTGCGTCATACTCATTTGACCATCAAAACTTATCAATAAAGATTATTTTGAGAGCATAAATATAATAATTGTAAATATCATATGAATAATGAGAAACGAATGAAGAACTCAAACGGTCAATGTCCATTGCCGAATCTCAGGTTCCTTAACAAGATGTAGGAGTATCTCCAATTGCGCGTCCTTCATATGATGTCCCGCAAGAGCACCCGACAAGCGCTATGGGGGGCGTCGACGTATGTTCGCGCCGATCAGCCCGACCCGGCTCGACCCAAAAAATATCCCATGGAACGGGCCTAATCTGGCCCATAAGCCGAGTCAGGCCTGGGCCATAAATTTAGGTCCCAATGGTTGGACGGTTAGGGCCTAGACTTCATGAAATGTCAAATTAACGAGACAGCCCGGGCCAAGGCCCGACGAAATCATATATGCTCGGGCCGGAATTGGGCTAGCAAATTAGGCCCACCGGTCTGGTCCGTCCAGGCTTGGGACTGGGTTCCCATGTCGGCCTTTTTCTGCCCGGTCTAGCCTCAGAAATGTCTAGGTTTGCGTGGCAGCAAAGCATGCACTTGATCCACTCCTAGGATTTTTTGTTGCATGTGCCCCCGCCCCTGTTATACAAACAATACAAACATGATAAACACGTGAGGGTAACCACACAAATCCTCCCAATGGATCCCTCCCCGCTAGGGTGGAGCACCGTAAATATACTATTTATGGGGTATATTAATTATATGAGAAAGATTCTGGTTTCGTATAGTAATTTCTTTGTACTCCATATCCAAGTACATTAATTGGATGACAAATATTTTGGATACTATAATCTAATGAGAAATATTTGGGAAATCATTTACGAGTTTTCGGAGTAAATATACTATTTAGGAAGTGAAATGCCCTTAAGGTTAAGGTCTTTAATTTGTTCCTTGTGGAAATTGGTCATTTAACAAATAATAACCTAGCTAAAAATAGGTGAAATGGCGATAAAAGGTGTTATCATTGTTACCAAGAAGAGACAATCCGAAATTTATTATTTGGATGTGCGGTTGTGCTCCCTACCTCGCGCATAATGTTCATGGCCTTCAGTTTATCTACTCAAACATCTATCTCGAATATGTTTGGAATAGGTAAATGGGGTTGGATAAATAATAATAAAAGTCATATCTAGGGTGAGAGCTTGTGTAAAAGCCTGAAGAATAGGAACACTTAGGGGTAGAATTATGAAGTGTGCATTTGCATAGCATGCATTTGAAAAATGTGAGAAATTTTCAAGCTTTAGTTTTCAAGTTACAAAGTGATTGAAAATAAACTCTACTGTTGAGTTTGACCTAGGTTGACACTAAAATTTGAATTCAAACTCTAACATGATCTTTGTGTATTTCATTTTTTGGGAATTAAGTTGATTCACCACAGTGAGTCAAAGACTCATAATTGCACAATACACAAGAATATATTAAGACAAGTATTTAAATTCAAAATGCAGGTTTGAATTATTCAAACTTGAGTTCAGATTCTAACGATCGTAACAAATAAAATAAAATTCATAAAATATAAGGAAAGTTTGACTGTGATCATAATCAAAATCTCATTAATAATTAAATGAGTACAAGCTTGATTATAAGTTGAAAAATAAAGGAAATTACTGAAAGATAAAATCTAGTACGACCTAAAACTAGAAGAAGATTCTAACTATTCCTTTATCTAGTTTCTTGTTATTCTTATCCTGACACCTGCCAAAACAAGTATCAAAGAAAACTGTTTTTGTTATGGTTAAATTGTTGGTTTTTACCTAAGAAAAAGCCATTTAGTGTAGAATCCAAGAAAGGCTCCAATAAATTGTCCTAAACCTTATTGTTTGAGGGTTTAGGCAAATGATGTAGAAATAGAATTAACAAGAAGACAAGGTATCAGCCGGGATAAATGATCTTGTTCATAAAGGATACAAGAAGTTGAAAGTAGCAATATCAGTAGCAGGATCCATGACAAACCTAGGAACTTAAGCTGAAAACACAGTAAATAGATTACCCTCAAACTTTGGATTCTTTTAGAAGAACCAAAGAGTCAAGCCAATTAACAATTCATTAAGCTTTATAAGCAATACATCATCAATTATGTTTATCCAATAGTTACAACTCCACAATAATCAAACTAAGTAAGGAAATAATTCATAGAAATATGTCTGGGCGATGACCCCTAGTAGGATCAAGCTATGGTGTAGATAAGGTTGACCAGGACTAAGGTTGATAGACATGGGGTGGCCTACATACCCAAGTCGACATACAAAGTTATGTCAGCATAACATGTGTTGTTTCTTGTATGCAGGTTCACCATAGCCGACTTATCTCGGTTGGGTCGATGTATGGGGTTGGCATATGACCATAGGTTGTATGTGGGTCTCTAAGTCAATGCCTCAGCCTATTCCCAGGAAACCTGAAGAAGATAACCATGCTCTTGTCAAGTGTGGCCCTAAATACTGGAGTATAGTCCCATCGAGGATTTCCAGTAGGAGACAATTGTTAGCCTGGACACCGTTAGCGGACATGGATACGTCAAGTCCCGTCACTGACAAAAATAACATCTAGGCCTAGGCAACAACTTTGATATAGCATATTTAGGGCATATTCTTTGCCACGTAAGCCCTAACATGTAACCTGGGCACCCGTTTATAAGGTTCCCTGGGACCTCCTAGAAGAGGATCGATCCCCAGTTCCTCATTTCCCCTCAGTGAGCACATAGAGAAAAGAGAGAAGCAGAGAGCTTCCTCCTCCTCCTCTCACATACAGCTCAAGGAGTCCTTGTAAGCTACGGTAATGCACTGATATATGAGATTTAGCATTCAGGAGTAGGGGTTTTATCTCAATAGGAGAGCCCTAAACCTGAGTACATCATGTGTTTGTGTCCTTGTGTGTGTGCGGTTTCCACCGCATCTTCCCTCCTCGGATCCTTCAGCGTCCATCAGCCCCATAACTTAATACATTCCATGGCATTTGTCGTGACACCACCATGACAAAATAATTAACCAAAAGGCGTCTGTCATTGTACAAATTGAGCCAGGGACAATTACGAAATTAACCCTAAACCAACATGTCTAGTTAAGCATCTGATCAAACCGACTATAAGCCCATACTAACCACCGAAAACATTGCATTTGCACATAGAAACAAACTAGAGAGGCGCCACAAATAGCTTAGTCACATTTGCATGTGCTGAGGTGTCAGCACCATAGGGATCACTTGAGACTATAAATAGATACCCAAACCAGCAACTTAAACTCAAAAAGCTCAGAGTAGAGCTCATAATAAATAAACTCATGCTAGAGGCTGAGTGAGATGGATAAACCACATTTACCCACTCACTGAGAGATCGTGACTTAAGAGAGAAGGGGAATCAAGAACAAGGCAAAAACAGGAGGATAAGAACCAAAGATTGTACCAGATCTTCATCAAGCACATTTGAAATCTCCATAGGTTGCTGACTAAAAACCCTAGAGTAGTGGAGAGGGAGAGTAATGCTACTAGCACTAGCACTAGCCAAAGGCTCGCTAGTTGTGCATCTTCCAAGAGGAAGAACACCACAACCATGTGATACATCCAAAACGTATCTACTTTCTCAAACACTTTGCTATTGTTTATTCTCTAAACTTGTGTGATTTGGATACAACTAACACAGGCTGATGCTGTTTTCAGCAGAATTACCTTGGTGTCTTGTTTTTGTGCAGAAAATCAACTATCAGGAAAAATCCCGGAAAATATGCCAAAAACTATTTCTCACCAGAAGATCCACGGAGCCAGAAGGGGAGACAAAGAGGAGGCACAGGGCAGACCCACCCAGCGCGAGCCCACGACCCCGCGCTGGGAGGTCCGCCACCCTAGGTAGCTACTCGGCCTCCCTCCACTCCTATAAGTTGCCTTCTGACCTAAAAAATAGAGGGGGGTCGATAGTTTTCCAAAAAGAGTCCCGCTCCGCCGCCGCTACCAGAAACCAAGATTCGGATCCAGAAACTCCGTTCTGGCACCCTGCCTGGACGGGGAATTTGAAGAGGATCATCGCCATCGTCATCACCAACGCATCTCCATCAACCATCGATGTTTCCCTCATCCATGAGTGAGTAATCCCCCGTTGTAGGCTTGGGGATGGTAGGGATTGGATGAGTTCTATCATGTAATCGAATAAGATCTGTTAGGTCATAGTGCCTAGTATCTCTATTAGTGCTATTTGACTTTGTTGTAACTTGTTGTTCTTAATGCTTGTCACTAGGGCCCGAGTGCCATGATCTCAGATCTGAACTTATTATTGAATCATTATGATAGTATTGTTTATTATCTTATCTGCAAGTTGTGTACACATATCATTGTCCTGATCCAAAGGCCCCAAAGCGACACTATTCCGGACAACCGGAGGGGGTGGCTGTGGTGTGAGGATCACATGTGTTCACGGAGTGTTAATGTTTTGCTCCGGTGCTCTATTAAAAGGAGCATCTTAATTGCCAGTTCCACGAGGCCCGCCACGGGTCAAGTAAGATGTTGTGCAAGTTCTCATTGCGAGCACGTATGACTATATTTGGAGCACATGCCTATGATTGTTTAGTACTTGGATGCTTATTATTATTTATCCGTAATACCCTAGTTCTTTGAAGTTACATGTTTAGACTCGTCCATGCAACGCCCGTCCATCCATCCCTATGCCTACCGCACTCGAATCCCATCATATCACATCACATTATTGCTACTGCTCATCGTCTCATTGTGTTGGTTTCTTGTTACTACAAACTGTTGCTACCGATAAACTTCGTGAGCAAGAACTATTTCAGTGCAATGAACTGACAACTCAGTTGTTAAGGCTTGCAAGTATTCTTTGGCTCCCCTTGTGTTGAATCAATAAATTGGGTAATACTACTCGCGAAGACTGTTTCGATCCCCTATACTTGTGGGTCATCAAGACTATTTTCCAAGCTATTTGGGAGCATAGCTTTATTTGTAAGTTCACTTGGATCTATTATTGTTCACTGCTACTCCTTTCATCATGGGGAAGTCTCGTGATGGAAAGTTCCCTATTTTACCATCCACTACAAGAAGAGGTATAGTCCTAAACACCTCGGTTGCTCTTGATTCACCGTCTATTATAAGTAAACTTGTCACACCACCACCACATGCTCATGCTACACACACTGCTACTACTGCTAAATCTGAAACTGCTTTTGATACTCATGATGTTACTTCTACTGTGCTTGATGTGAGTGGTTCATTAGGTCCTTTTCTAGATGCTACTATGGCTAATCTAGGGAATACCAAAACTCCTAGTGAAGACACTGTTACACCTGTTAGCTCACCTGAGTCTAGTGAGAGTTTTGATATTAATGATGGTTACATTGAGATTACTGATGAATTTGTTGAAGAGTGCGGAAACACACATGGTGCTAGTGCTATTAAGAGTCTTCTTGCTAGACGTACTATTATGCCCAAGAAATCCTATGATCCTAAGTTTGTCACCTCTCCCATAGATATTAAGGATAAAGATTATGATTTCTCTCTTGATTTAGCTTATTTAGATATTGTTGAGAAAGAACCTTTTTGTGGTACTGAAAATGAGAGTGATGTGGCTCATATGAATGAGCTTTCTACTATGAGTGCTTTGTTCTCTGATGATTTTAAAATGCGCAAGTACTTTGTTGCCAAGATCTTCCCCTTTTCACTAAAAGGAGAAGCTAGGGCTTGATTTAATAGATTACCTCCTGGTTCTATTGATAGCCCTGATTGCTTCTTTCCTCCATAAATATTTTCGTCCCAGTGCTAGACATGCTGCTTTGCAGAGACTTTTTGAGTTTAAACAGGAAGAAGAAGAGAAATTGCATGAGTCATGGAAAAGATTTTGTTCCTTGATTCATGCATATCCTGGATGTCCATTACCTCAGAATGATCTTCTTGATATTTATTATAATGGACTAACTGATGATTCTAGGACCTACCTAGATAGCTTTGTTGATTGTGTTTTCAGGAAAAGGACTCCTACAGATGTTGAAGAATTAATGAACAAGATAAGCAAGAATTATGATGATTGGACTTCAAATGAGCTAAATACACCTGAGCCTATTACTCCTGAACCAGTTGTTCCGGAACCAGTTCCAACACCAACAACAAAAAAGAGGGGAGTTATTGCATTAAATGATGAAGTGATGAAGGAAGCTAAAAAGTGTCTAAAGGAGAAAGGTATTAGAGCTGAAGATGTGAATAATCTACCTCCTATAGAAGAATTATGTAAGCCAATTCCCCACTCATCTACTATTGAGGTACACTCTCTCCAACACTTTGATGAAGGTGATATTCCTTATGGTAAGCCTCCTGATCCACGCTTAGAGGAACTTGACATTTTTATTATTAAACAAGGTCACTTTAATAAACAAGTTCAGAATCATTTATTGGAAAACTCTGGAGCTATCCATGAGTTGAAAGATATTGTGGAAAGAAATTCTAATGATATTAAAATGCTTTGTAAACACTTTCAAATGGTTTAAACCCAACTTGATCAACTTGCTAAGCTGCAAAAAGATATGCTAATTAATGCTTCAGGAAATAAACATGCTTATGGAATTAGAACTAGGAGTGGTGCAGCTACTCAAGATCCTTTATATCCTAAAGGACACCCTAAAAGAATAGAGCAGGATTCCCAACAAGTTGAGGATAGTGGTAGTCCCCGTAAGAGGAAGAAAAAGAAACATAAGAAAGTTGAGGAACCACTTGAACCTGTTGTAGATCCTAATAGTATATTTGTCTTTGATGCTGAAACTGAGAGTGGTAATAATATTGATGAGTCTCCTGATAAGGAGGAAGTTGAGGAAGAACCTGAGAAACACACTAAGAACACTAGGTACACAAAGGAAGATTTTATTGCTAATAAACATGGTAAAGAGAGAGAACCTTGGGTGCAGAAACCTATGCCTTTTCCAGGTAAGAAACACAAGTCAAAGGAGGAACAATACTACAACAAGTTTTGTGAGTGGATGAAACCTTTATTTTTGTAAATTCCTTTGACCGATGCAATTAAGTTGCCTCCGTATTCAAAGTATATGAAGGATATTGCCTCTAATAAAAGGAAGATTCCTAATGAGGAGATTTCTACTTTGCTTGCTAATTACTCCTTCAATGGTAAGTTTCCAAAGAAACTTGGTGATCCAAGTATACCAACTGTTCCTTGCCCCATTAAAAATAATTATGTTAGAACTGCTTTATGTGATTTGGGAGCTGGAGTTAGTGTTATGCCTTTTTATCTCTATAAGACACTCCAGTTAGAAAAGTTGATACCAACTGATATATCTTTGCAAATGGCTGATAAGTCAACTACTGTCCATGTTGGTATATGTGAGAAAGTTATTTTCTAGAATATCTTATGGACAAGAATTGATAGAGATGTCTCCTAATCACATATGGTTATGGTAATTGGAAATGATAAGGATGTGCTGAAGTGATTTGCTATAGGAAAATATTCCTATAAATCATTGTAGAAATGAGATGATAAATCAATCATTTGATATGGATATTAGGTTTGGTTATATAATTAGGTTTACATGTTTACCAAGAACTCCTACCTTCCATATTTCCTAATCCTTGATTTCTACTTAAAGATTTCCTTTCCAAGATATACTACTTCTTCCTATCCATCATCATGTGCTAACATGATGAGTTTTACTTCATAGAAATATTCTTATCCACCTTTTATTCTTCTTAATCCATTTATAAATCCAATGAGCTTAACACTAAAGCTTTTCATAATCTTCTTATATCCATACTTGGTTATATCAACTACTTTACTACTGATAATCTCCAATCCAATAAATGTTTACAGTTACTTCCATTCATGCTCTTCCCTTATCATCCTTCACTAATATCATTTCAATATATGTATACATCAAATCCTACTTCACCTCAAGTGCTTAGTATTTCCAAAGAGGAAAATACTACTTCTTTAATCCAATGTTGCACTAACATCATCTTAATCATACTATCTTGTCTCTACTTAACTCCAGTAACTAATACTCCAACCTCACATTATATTAATGTGACCTATCATGGCTAACCTAGAATAACATATATATACTAGGGTTCAATCATGTTCTATCCACCAATGTCACTTATACATGATATAAGCATTCAATCTTGGTGACAAAAGCATGATCATTATAATCCTTTGATCCTTTCTGGTTTAGGTTTCCATTTGACTAATCAAGGCTTTCATCCATACAACATTACAGTTTTATTATAATTATCTTTTGTTTATCTCTATTGGACTTAGAGATATTATTCATTGACTATACCTACTTGATCCAATAGGATTACTACTGGTAACTTTCTTCAGGGTTCATCCTTGTAATCTTCCTTATCACCATATACTTATATATTCCAAATTACTTAGCTATCCATTCAGGAGTGAATTAACTCCATCCATTAACACTTTGATCTTATTCTATTCCACCCTCCCATCCTATAGAGAATATTTAATTCTAGCATTTCCACTTACCTCTTCTTACTTATTTCTCTAAAAGAATTTAAGTGAATGCCAAGATAAGAACAAGAGTTTATAGATCAAGAATTGATAGATGAAGAATTGGTGAATCAATAGTTGATTACTCAACGTTGATGAACAACAGATATTGAGATAGGCTTCAATAGAGATGGTAAGGATTGATGTGGGAAGAGAGATATATGGTGAATGATCTTGACTTGGGTTCTTTCCTACTCAATATCACTAAAGAGTTAAGGTTAAGTATTGTAGGGGTTCGTAGCATGGAAAACAAAAATTTTCTATCGCATACAAACAAACAAGCCAAGATCTATCTACTAGATTGTAGCAACGAGTCGATAGAGGAACTCACCCTCGAAGATTCCAAAGTGGTTAACGAGATCGGATTCTCGTGGGTGATGTAGTCGTATTTTCCCGATCTCAAGATCGTAGACGATCCTTCCAGCCCACGCTCCTAAAGCGCTCCGATCAATGGTCACACGCTCGGTACTGATTTAAGACCTTCCTCTCCTTGTTCCAAAGAAAATGGAGGTTGTAGCACTCTCCTCGCGATTCCTAAGAAGACAACGGCGTGGTACCGAAGTAGAGGGAGATCCCGCAGGCTTCGCCTTAAGCGGTGCAGTATGGTGGAGCTTATGAGAGAGAGGATTAGTGGCCTAGTAATTAGACACACCAATTAGAGGGCTCTAAACCAATTAGAAGGCTCTAAACTGTTGGCTAAAGCAATTAGAAGCTCTAAACCAAAACAGCTCTAAACCGAGATCTAGAGTAGAAAGTATTGTGTCTATGGAGGAGCCCTGCCCTCCTTATATGGGAGGGGGTCCTTGGCGCCAGGAGGGAGGAGTCCTCCCCAACTCGGCCTAGGGTTGGCGGCCCTGGAGGAGTCCAACTCCTCCTCCAAAGTTGGTTCCAACTCCTCTTGCTTGTTCCCACAGCTTGTTTTGGCGGTTTGACTTTCAAACCGGACATTTGACTTTTCTGCTTTTAGGATTCAATTTAATCCTTTATTTGGGACAGCAATAACACATAGTACATGATGCAATCATTCAATGAGCAATGACACATTCATGTACCCTCCCCCCCCCGAGTGCCGGACAATCCCGAACCCTCTAGAACCTTCCCCATGAAAACACCTAATCATTCCCGAACTCAAACGGACTTTCCTTATATGAATCTTATTCTCCTGACCATTCGGATCACCTCGTGATATCCCGGATCCCATCCGAGACCGAACAACATTCGTCTCTTTCTCATAATACCATAACTACTCAAACAACGTCAATCCTTAAGTGTCTCCTACGGTTCGTGAATTATGCGACATGATCGAGACACTTCAACAATAACCAATAGAGGAATCTGAAATTCATATGGCTCCACATATTTCAACGACTTTGCGATCGAATGAACCACTTACATACGATACCAATTTCCCTTTGTCTCACGATATGTTACTTACCCAAGGTTATGATCGCTTGATCTCTGCATACCTAGTTCAACCTTGTTATTGATAAGTACTCTTTTCTCGCTCCTGATATGTGATCCCTTGTGACCAAGTCACATGCTTGCAAGCTAATTGGATGACATTCCACCGAGAGGGCCCAGTATATCTATCGTCATGTGGATGGACAAATCCCACTCTTGATCCATGTGTCTCAACCAATACCTTCCAACACTCAATGCCACTTTTATAACCACCCGCCACGGTGTGGTGTTTGATGTCATCAAAGCATCCATCCAAGAAAGGTGATATGCATGATCTCATGGTCGAAGGAATTAGGTTACTATGTATCGAAAGCATATAGCAATTGAACTAATGAAATGACTTGATCTTTATGCTACGCTTATCTATAGGAGTATGTCCACCATATCATTCTCCTAACGATATGATCTTGTTGTTGATAACATCTCAATGTTCATGATAGGAAACCACAATCATTAATCAACCAACAAGCTAGTGAAGTATAGAGGCTATACTAGGGACTTCAAATTAAGTTTACAAATCACACAAGTATTAATGGTTTCCTTGTCAATACTATTATAGCATGAATGTAAACATTTATCATAAACACAAAGATATAATAATAACTACATTTAGTATTGCCTCTAGGGCATATCTCCAACAGCCTCCCACTTGCACTAGAGTCATCTAATCTAGATTACATGGTAATATACCCAACACCCATGGCAGTTTGGTGTTGGTCATGTTTTGCCCTGGAGAGGTTTAGTCAACGGATCCGCCACATTCAGATCTGTGTGTACTTTGCAAATCTTTATATCCCCATCTTGGATATGTTCTCGAATAGCGTGAAAACGCAGCTTGATATGCTTGACTTCTTGTGTGACCTTGGTTCTTGCGATTGGCTATGGCGCCATGTTATCACAAAGATAGACATTGGGTCCAGCACTTGGAACCACACCCACTCAGAATGAACTCTTTCATCCATATCGCTTCTTGTGAAGCCTCCGGAAGACCATGTATTCCGATTCGGTTGAAGATCTCGCCACAACGCTTTGCTTTGCACTCCTCCAAATAATCGCACCATTCAAAATAAATACGTATCCGATTGTGATTTAGAATCATCCGGATCGGTGTTCCAACTAGCATCGGTGTAACCATTAACAACGAGTTGTTCATCACCTCCATAAGAAAGAACCATATCCTTAGTTCTTCTCAAGTACTTAAGGATGTTTTGATCATGTCCAATGATCCACTCGATCACTTTGATATCTGCTAGTTAAACTAACAAAGATATGCAATGTCGGGCCTAGTACATAGCATGGCATACATTAGAGATCCTATGGTCGAGGCATAGGAGTCTTACTCATCCTTTCTCTATCTTCTCCGATGTCGGACTTTGAGTTTTACTCAAGGTCGATTAGCAACATGGGCAAGAACCCTTTCTTGCTTTCTTCCATTCCAAAACTCTTCAGAACTTTGTCCAAATATGTACTTTGTGACAATGATATTTGGCGTTTCGATCTATCTCTATAAATCTTTATGCCTAATATGTAAGCTGCTTCGCCAAGATCCTTCATTGAAAACTATTATTCAAATATTCTTTGACACTATTAAGAAGGTCTACATCATTCCCAATCAACAATATGTCATCCACATACAAGATTAAGAATGCCACGTCTGAGCTCCCACTCACTTTCTTGTAAATACAAGCTTCTCCATAAGTTTGTAAAACCAAAACTTTTGATTACCTTATCAAAACGTTGATTCCAACTTCGGATGCTTGCTTCAATCCATAGATGGACCGTTGAAGTTTGCATACCTTGTTAGCACCTTTAGGATCGACAAAACCTTTGGGTTGCATCATATACAACTCTTCATCAATGTCTCCATTGAGGAATGCTGCTTTGACATCCATCCGCCATATCTCATAATCATAATATGCGCGATTGCTAACATAATCCTCACACTTTAGCTTCGCCATCGGTGAGAAAGTCTCATCGTAGTCAACTCCTTGAATTTGTCGAAACCCTTTAAGCGACAAGTCGAGCTTTATAGACGATAACATTACCATCAAGATCTGTTTTCTTCTTGAAAATCCATTTGTTCTCGACACCTTCCGCCATCCCAGAAGTCCACCAAAGTCCATACTTGGTTTTCGTACATGGATCCAATCTCGGATTTCATGGCTTCTTGCCATTTATTGGAATCTGGGCTCATCATCGCTTCCTCATATGTCTCGGGGTCATCGGTTGTCCACCACCATGACATTCATAACGGAATCATACCAACTGAGTGGTACGAGTTCTCGTTGACCTCCGAGGCTCAGAGCAACTTCAACAAGTTTCATGATCATCATCATTAGCTTCCTCCCTTATTGGTGCAGCACCACAGAACTTCTTCCGGTCTTTGCGCTACTCGCAATTTCGAGAGAAGGTTCAACAACCTCGTCAAGTTCTACTTTCCTTCCAAATACTTCTTTCGAGAGAAATTCTTCTAGAAAGGATCCATTCTAGCAACGAATGTTTTGCCTTCGGATCTATGATAGAAGGTATACCCAATAGTTTCCTTCGTATCCTATGAAGACGATTTTCCGCTTTGGGTTCAAGCTTGTCCCAGTAACTTCTTTACATAGGCTTCGATCCCCAAACTTTAAGGAACGACAATTTAGGTTTCTTCCCAAACCATAATTCATACGGTGTCGTTTCAACGGATTTAGACGGTGCCCTATTTAAAGTGAATGCGCTGTTTAATGCATAACCCCAAAATGATAGCGGTAAATCAGTAAGTGACATCATAGAACGAACCATATCTAAGAGAGTTCGATTTACGCTCGGACACACCATTACTACTGTGGTGTTCCCGGTGTCAATTGTGAAAGTATTCGCACTTCTTTAAATGCTCGCCAAACTCGTAACTTAGATATTCACCTCCACGATCAGAACGTAGAAATTTAATCTTCTTGTTACGTTGATTCTCTACCTCACTTTGAAACTCCTTAAACTTCTCGAAAGTTTCGGACTTATGTTTCATGAAATAGATATATCCATATCTACTCAAGTCATCCGTGAAGGTAAGAACATAACGATAACATCACATGACGCTACACTCATTGGACCACACACATCGGTATGTATGATTTCCAATAAGTCCGTAGCTCGCTCCATCATACCGTAAAATGGAGTCTTAGTCATTTTACCCATCGACATGCTTCGCATCTTTCAAGTGATTCAAAATCAAGTGATTCAAGAAGTCCATCGAATGGAGTTTCTTCATACGTTTCACGATGTGACCAAGACGACAATGCCACATATAGGTCGAATTATCGCTGATTTCAAACGTTTAGCCTCAATGTTGTTGATATGTGTATTTCCACTATCGAGATTCAATAAGAATAGACCATCTATCAAAGGTGCATGTGCGTAAAACATATTACTCATATAAATCGAACAACCATTATTCTCGACTTAAACAAGTAACCGTCTTGCAATAAACAAGATCCCGAGATAATGTTCATGCTCAACGCAGCACTAAATAACAATTATTTAAGTATAAAACTAATCCCGATGGTAGATGAAGGGTAGCGTCGACCGCGATCACATCAACCTTTGATCCGCTTCCCACGCATCGTCACCTCGTTCTTCGCTAGCTTCCGTTTATTCGCAAAGACCGCTTCGAGTTACAAATATGAGCAACCGAACCAAAGATCAAATACCGAGCACTACTACGGTACTAGTGAGATACACATCAATAACATGTATATCGATATACCTTTCTTCTTGATGTTGCCGTTCTTCGGATCCGCCAAGTACTTTGGGCAATTCCGCTCAAAGGACCTTCTCCCTTGCAAAGAAAGCACTCGGTTTCGCTTAGGTCCAGCCTTGGTCTTCTTCGTCGTGGTAGCTTTCTTACCACCCTTCTTGAAGTGTCCTTTGCTTAGACTTGCCTTTCTTGAATTTGGTGGTCTTATTGACCAACAACACTTGGTGCTCTTTCTTGATCTCCACTTCGCAGATTTTAACATGGCAAAGAGTTCGCAACGTCTTGTTCATGTTCGCATGTTGTAGTTCATCACAAAGTTCTTGTAACTTGGTGGTAGTGATTGAGGACGGTAAATCCCCAAAGCATTAGGAATCACTATACCCAAGCTTTGAAGTTTATTTATGCGTCTGACATCTTAAGCACATGCTCACCGACGAGCTGCCTTCTTCCATCTTGCGCTTAAAGAACTTTTCGAAGCCTCATAGCTTTCAATTGCCGCATGAGTCTCAAAATTAATTTGAGATCCTCGACAATATCATGTGGGTCCGACTCTTCAAACCTTTCTCAAGCTCCGATTCTAAACCATACAAGATAGCACCGAACTATGGAGTACGATTCTTCCGAGCGAGGTAAACATTCTTTACTTCATCGGAAGAAGCATGGTGGGTCACCCAAGTGCATCCAAAGACATAGGTCAAATTACCAAATTGTGAGGACAATCCTCAAATTATGAACCAATCCAAGTTGCTTCCATTGTTTTTCAACTTTTCTTTCTCTAGGAACGCATTAAAATTGATGGTAGGGCTGCCATTGATCTACAAACATATTTGCAATAGTTTAGACTAAGTTTATGACAAATTGAGTTCAAATTAATTAATGAAATTAAACTAGGTGAACTCCCACTCAAAACAATATCCTCACATTGTTTTAGTGATCACATAACCAAATCCACTACATCAACACCGATCATCACGAGAGTTGATATAGTTTCAATGGCGAACAATCATCATGTTCATCATATCTACTATACGATTCATGCTTTACCTTTCGGTAATCCGTGTTCCGAGACCATGTCTCATACATGCTAGGCTCACAAGATCAAACCTTAGTTTCGCATGAGCAACTGGCTTGCTCACGTTGTATACACTTGCGTAATCTAGAACACCGATCATCACGTGGTGCTTCAAACAACAAGCTTTAGCAACGGTGCTAACTAAGGGTGAACACTTTATGATTTGAAATTGATGTGCATGAGGGATCATCTTATAATGCTACCGCTGTCTACTAAGCAATACAAGATGCATAAAGGATTAACATCACATGCAATTCAATATATATGTGATATGATATGGTTTTCTTCTTCGCCTTCGATCTCCATCTTCAAGCACGAACATGATCTCCATCATCACCGCATTGCATCAAGGTCAATGACGCTTCTCCATGGTTGTCGCCCACGCTTCAACTATTACAACTACTTTGAATAGACACGCAGGTCTTAACATAAATTAAAGACAACCATATGGCTCCGCCTTGTCGACTTACAATAAGGAACATTGCATACATCAATATAATCACAATCATGGCCATATCACATCAAGCACACCCCGCAAAACAAAGTTAGACGCTTCTACTTTCTTTGCATATTTTACGTGGTTTGGGGCTTTCAATAAGTGTCGTTCTAACTTACGAACAAGAACCACAACATTGATACTAGCATTGTTGATCACCCGTTGTAAATTGGATCTTAACTATGCTAGGAGAAACATGCACCAAAGCCACTTATGCAATACAAGTTACATGTCAAGCGTGGAGCAAGTCTCATGAACGATGTCATGTAAGGTTAGCCCGGCCGCTTCATCCCAACATACCGCAAGATGCAAAGTACACAAAAAGCAATCTACAATAAAAGCATCAACGCCCACAATGACCATTGTGTTCTACTCGCAATGATCTACATATAGACACGGCTCGATACCACTTTGTAGGGTTCGTAGCATGGAAAACAAAAATTTTCTATCGATACAAACAAACAAGCCAAGATCTATCTACTAGATTGTAGCAACGAGTCGATAGAGGAACTCACCTCGAAGATTCCAAAGTGGTTAACGAGATCGGATTCGTGGGTGATGTAGTCGATTCTTCCCGATCTCAAGATCGTAGACGATCCTTCCAGCCACGTTAAGCAGGCCCCAGCCGGTCACATCGCTCGGTACTGACGAAGACCTTCCTCTCCCTTGTTCCAAAGAAAATGAGGTTGTAGCACTCTCGCGATTCCAAGAAGACAACCAAGGTGGTACCTAAGTAGAGGGAGATCCCGCAGGCTTCGCCTTAAGCGAAGTGAGTATGGTGGAGCTTATGAGAGAGAGGATTAGTGGCCTAGTAATTAGACACACCAATTAGAGGGCTCTAAACCAATTAGAAGGCTCTAAACTGGCTAAAGCAATTAGAAGCTCTAAACCAAAACAGCTCTAAACCGAGATCTAGAGTAGAAAGTATTGTGTCTATGGAGGAGCCCCGCCTCCTTATATGGGAGGGGGGTCCTGGCGCCAGGAGGGAGGAGGAGTCCCTCCCCAACTCGGCCTAGGGCTGGCGCCCGAGGAGTCCAACTCCTCCTCCAAAGTTGGTTCCAACTCCTCTTGCTTGTTTCCCACGTTTCTTGTTTTGGCGTTTGACTTTCAAACCGGACATTTGACTTTTCTGTTTTAGGATTCAATTTAATCCTTTATTTGGGACAGCAATAACACATAGTACATGATGCAATCATTCAATGAGCAATGACACATTCATGTACCCTCCCCGAGTGCCGGACAATCCGAACCTTCTAGAACATTCCGATGAAAACACGGAATCATTCCCGAACTCAAACGGGACTTTCCTTATATGAATCTTATTCTCCGACCATTCCGGATCACCGTGATATCCCGGATCCCATCCGAGACTCGAACAACATTCGGTCTCTTTCATAATACCATAACTACTCAAACAACGTCAATCCTTAAGTGTGTCTCCCTACGGTCGTGAATTATGCGACATGATCGAGACACTTCTAACAATAACCAATAGAGGAATCTGAAATTCATATGGCTCCCACATATTTCAACGATTACTTTGCGATCGAATGAACCACTTACATACGATACCAATTTCCCTTTGTCTCACGATATGTTACTTACCCAAGGTTATGATCGTGGTATCTCGCATACCTAGTTCAACCTTGTTCTTGATAAGTACTCTTTTCTCGTTCGTGATATGTGATCCCTTGTGACCAAGTCACATGCTTGCAAGCTAATTGGATGACATTCCACCGAGAGGGCCCAGTATATCTATCCGTCATGTGGATGGACAAATCCCTCTTGATCCATGTGTCTCAACCAATACCTTCCGAACACTCAATGCCACTTTTATAACCACCCGATTCACGGTGTGGTGTTTGATGTCATGAAAGCATCCATCCGGGAAAGGTGATATGCATGATCTCATGGTCGAAGGAATTAGGTTACTATGTATCAGAAAGCATATAGCAATTGAACTAATGAAATGACTTGATCTTTATGCTACGCTTATCTATAGGAGTATGTCCACCATATCATTCTCCTAACGATATGATCTTGTTGTTGATAACATCTCAATGTTCATGATAGGGAAACCACAATCATTAATCAACCAACAAGCTAGTGAAGTATAGAGGCTATACTAGGGACTTCAAATTAAGTTTACAAATCACACAAGTATTAATGGTTTCCTTGTCAATACTATTATAGCATGAATGTAAACATTTATCATAAACACAAAGATATAATAATAACTACATTTATTATTGCCTCTAGGGCATATCTCCAACAAGTATTACCATGATACTCATGGTATAAGTAGATGAGATTAAGAAAGATCAAGAATTAGTTGTTACATTCTTATTACTTAAGTTATATTTATATCTTGGTATTCATGGGTTGTGTAATGAATACTGGGATATGATTACTTAAGGATCAAATATAATCCATTAAGTCATGTATTAGGGTTTAACTTTTATTACATTGGATCTACCCTTAGATCAAATCTTCCTTACCCAAAATAAGTTTTTAGCAAAGGTCATATTGAAACTTATCGCAGTCAACTTGATGATCTACTTCAATTCCATCAAGGTAAGAGAAGCTTCAATCACTTTGACAGGTTTTTATTTAAAAGAGCGAAAATTATTCGGATTTTCTATGCATGAATGCAATGCACACATCTGCGTTCAGCTTATTTCTAAGCTCTAATGTTGGGATGTTACAGACTCTCCCCCTTAAAATAAACTTCGTCCTCAAAGTTCGTATACTCTCATGTTTCGGAGTAAGGAATTTTCTTGCAATGATTACAATATGTCTCAACTCCCTGGTAACCTCTATGGGAATAATTGAAATATCCCATATCCAAATCCTTTCCTTGTATCCTCATCATACTCAATAATCTTTAAATTGGTGTCTCCAATACTCCAAAGTTCTTTTTTACTTTAGTCCCTTAGGGATATATCCTTATTACGAACTCCTCAATCTGGGGTCTCTTCTTAGTTCCTTATCCTGATTAGGTATCCTAATCCAACTCCTTTTATTTAATCATCGAACTTTCTTACTATACTATATAGGATCTAGGAAGTCTCACTAAAACATGAATTTTTAAATTCTATTAGACAATAGTTGAGGCTAAAAGACTAATCTTTGATTTATCATTGTATGAGTTGTACTGGTAGTCCTTCCGAAGATTGGATTTGAACACATTTAGTCCATACCCATTGGAATTTCTTGTTCTCTACACTTGCCCAATTGAATGTGCTCTATTTCCTCTTAAGGATCACTTAAGAGTTGTTTCTTTTAGAAGTAGTTTGTTAGGACTATTCTATTTTATTACTTCAAGTTTTTACCTTATCAGGATTTTAGACAATCTTTTGTTATTATCTTAAGTACTTTTATAATAATGACTTTCTTTTAACTTATGAAAATAAGGCTTAATGTTGTTGTAGGTTAGTCCTTCTTCTCCATCCTTTATACGGAAAGTCAGATAGCAATACTTCAATTTCGATTGTTTACTCTCCCCCTTAGGGTTTACTAATGGTATCTAAACTGCAATATAAAGTAACCATTGGCTTTATAACTAGAATGCAGAGTTTTGTCTAGCTTATTCTCTACCTAGTTAGGGTCTCATGAAATATTGTACGGTGTATCCACACAATTGTGGATCTCCAAAGTGAATCTTTCTGCATTATTAGTCTTACTTACTATTTGGACATTTTTGCTTTGATAGGTCAATTTTCGCGAAGAGTCTCGAAAGACGATCGCTTTAATTTTATAATCATTTAGGTCTTAATTAACTTAGGCCAAGTTCTATTCTCTTTATGGAACCATTAAGATGATCTGGTTAACTATGTCAACCATCCCCGGCTGCGGACAGGATACCAACTATGGATCAAATACCAGCTACAGACATCCTAGGTTGTAGGTATTACCATACGGCTTCCAACATCCTTATGGCATTCTCTCTGAATTGTCAGAGCTTGAATACCATTTTGATTCCAAGGCTTCTCCTTTGTACTTATTCATGATACTACCATGAACAAGTATAATTACTCCATTAACTTCTTACCAACATTACCTACTTTGGGTGAACTCTAAGTTTATTACTTCTTGTTGCTCCATACATCTTATACACTAATCTTCCTTCTTATTGCTGGCTATTAATGATCTGAACTTGATCCATCCTTCAAATTGGTTTGATACTCCTCATACTTGGCTTTACCCTTCATGTAGGTCTTCATCTTGGTCTTTGAAAATCGTCACTCCCTTACACAAATTCCCGTTTCTATGTAGGTCTATAACATCAAGCAATAATTGGATGTTGCAACATGCATTTGCACACCAAGTCAAACTTCATGTATATATCTAGTCAATCAAGAAGATCCAAAAAACAAATAAATCCAAATATGGTACATATAACACACAATATTCTAACCCCAAAATATAGTAGTTGAGTATAATATCTCTAGAATTCAGGCTTTGTTGTGTAGTATATGACACCTCCTCATATAGTTCTACATCATGATACTTAGAACATAAGGTTAAACTATTCTTTGTCTCTATATTTACCCAAATTGCTCAATTGCAATAGGATAATTTCAAACAAAGTGGTCTCAATTTGGTTTTTTCTAACCTTTGGTCTCACTTTTAGAAGGATTAATTATAATCAACCTTTCCTTATTAGTAAACTAATCTCACATGATCTCTCGAAAAGGCTAGCAATATTCTATGTACTACTTTAAACCAAATATTATTTGAATTTTCTAGTACTTATGACTTCTATCATAGTTCTACCATGTTATTTTCTTACTTCTACCTCAAGATAATGTACTAATTACTCATCATATTTGTACTCTCATCATGGTTTCGAAGCTAATCTCACCATGATATTATTATGTTTTACCTGTACATCATGATTTAAGAGTTAATATAGCCATGATGACTTTTTTCACATAGTACTACCATTGATTATTAGCATGCTTTCACTTCATCACATAGAATTCTGAAGTGAATCCCACATGATTACTACTCATTACATCCACATTTATCCTAATGATATTCATCAGATTGTCTTGGTTATCAAGTAACATTAAGATTCCACTATGCTACTTGAATTCTAAGATTAGGCTACACCATTAACACTACTTAAATTGATGTCTTACACTTTCCTACAATATCTTGGTGGTTTATGTCTCCCTCGGAAGACACTAAAGAGCACTATACTTGTGAGAAGATAAAATAATTACTCCTAAGAAAGAATGACTTAAGCATCTGACTTAGGTGTGACAAGGTTATCCTCAAGTGGATACTCATCACAAGTCATATGAATATGTGGTTTAGATAAGATGGCTCCTATAGTCACTATCCAACCTACAGATCTTCCTAAAAGGTTTTTAATCCTAAGGTCAAAGCATATGCTCTGATACCAACTGCAGTGACCCAACATACCACTGCATGATGTAGTACACTATAGTTGTTGATAACACCAATGGAACACCGTTCCATCCGCATTATATCCCTCAGAGTGGTACAACAGAAATATCGCGGGTCCAAGACAACACTTTATATTACATATAACATATTACAAAATATCCAGAGAACTTCCTCGAACAATGAGGAATATTATATAGAAAGAACCAGAAAGATCCACTCGGAGTTACTTTAGAAGTACTACTATTAATATATATAAGGCTTGAAAGTACTACTATAGTATTGTTCTACATAAGTAGGTTCTAGATTCTAGGAGTTTATTTATATTCTACGCTTCAGCTTGTCTTTGATAGATTCCAGTAAGGTCTTCGAATTCGTTGATCTCCCTCGGATATCTTCAACTCTTCAAGTAACTTATTTCCTTGAAACGCTATTGGTTTCTCCGAGATCTAGCATGGGTTAAGAAGATACGTTGAGTACGAGCGTACTCAGCAAGTTCACTATAGAGAAGTGTTTGATGCACTATCTACAGCCACAGACCATAGGTCGTAGGCAATGCAAGTTTTCGTAAATATTTATTCAATGGTTGCTTTTATTCTGAAAAGCTACGTCCATCAGCCTTCACGGGTTTACCAGAACTTTCATTGAGTTCCTTTCCCGTAGCGTTCGCAGCTCCTTCCCGGAACAGGGAGTAACAAGTTACAGTTTTTACACTCTGCAGAGGTGCGTTGCTTTACCCATGAGAGATCTTAGCTTTGTTGCACATCCGAGTTATAGGCTCGTTCACACTTCCTTGGTGTGAGGCCCAGACTAAGATCCAAGCTTTGTTGCACATCCGAGTTATAGGCTCGTTCACTGTCCTTCTCCGCGACCCCGCATACCCGAAGGATTGCACATCAGACCTAGGATAAAACTTGTTTCCATTATCAGCCTAAGGTGTACAACCCTCATAGATACCAGAAGTCGTGGGACATTGAGGGATCCCACCCATAACATGCTAAACCCTCTACAAGAGGAGTTGCAACAACGGCTCGGTCATCCGTTGGCATGCGGGAGAGAGCCTATCCAGCTGACTTCTCCGTCCCATTCCAAATCTCATGGTTAACGCGTATTATACGACGCAAGAATCACTGGCGACATTAGTTGTTAAGTCCTAGATAATATGTTCCTTTACCACCGGAACTTCCCTTGAAGGTTTTTACCTCATGGTAAATAACCTATAATCATATTATTATGAAAATAGTGTTTTCTGACCTTTTTGAAATGCAGGTGATGACAACACTGGATTTGCAAAATACTTTATATAAAATAATCAAAGGACATGAGCAAGTGTGAACTTGCCTTTTGTGATTGCAAGATTATGCACTCATGGTCTTCGAGACAATATAAAAGATCCAATATCTGAAATCAGCATCATTGGTTCGGTAAGGACTAATGTTTAAAGAAGCAAGATGCTATTATGCATAAGTAATGTAATGCAATTTCGTAAATTCGAATCCCAGGGATAACGTTGATCTCGGGTTTGGAAACTGGAAATGGTTCCTTTAGAATGTGTTGTACTTTTAGATAAGTTTCATACTTGTGCTTCTTATTAAGGCTTGTGAGTGTGTGTGAAACAACATGTAATTATAATAAAGCACACACAATAATTGCATACTCAAGTAGGAAATGTATTTGAAGACTATGTATATAAGGTTCGTTCATCATTTAGAGCTTTCATAAAAATGCATATGTTTTGTTTTATAATGTATCTTAAAAGAATAACTTTTGAAGAAAATCTTACTTAGCTAAGTGAAATTATTTAAACTATAAGTTAACCTTATTAGGTGTTCTTTCTAGTTATAGTCCTTAAGTAAGAAAGAATTACTCCATTTGAATAATGATATTAGTAGTATTTGAGACTTATCTATCTTGGTTTTTAACTTGGTTAGTTTGGTATTGAGATGCTTTAGGTCTTAGTTGAAATAGACCAAATTTAACTATAAAACACATAATAAAGTCTTTAGCATTATATTTAAAGTCTTGTGGACTAAAGTTAACTTTAAAGACATAGATAGTCTTATGGTGTATTACTTATGATACTTGTATCTTGTTCACTTTATATTGTTTCCTTAAAGTTACTTAAGAATGGCATTACTTCTATTTGAATAGTGGTTTCCTAACCTTATACATGTATAAAAGGATTTATCTCCTTATAAGGGTATGATTATGGTTTGTGAATAAGTAAACAATATTATTTATTACTTATGAATTATCTCTGGATTTAGTCCATTATAAAGTTGTGAGTGAAACAATGGTAAAAGATTTTATTTGGTTAAAATATCATTCTTAAAGATTTTATATTTGTTAAATATCTTTTTAGAAAATAAACTACATATATGGTTTGAATGATAATTCAATAAGATTGTATTTAAAATGGGTTGGACCAATTTGACTCTATATTATAAATATTTAAGACTAGTATTACTTATTAGACCAAAATTGGCAATTTTAGGATATTAACAAATTTTATTTACCCTTATATAAATTAACAACTTAGGGAATAGGTTTAAATTCAAGTTATTAAAGTACTTAAATTTTTATTTAACTCAAAAGTGGAATATTATATTTTTAACATTTAGGTATTATTTTTATGATCATTTTGGTATATTACATTTATTTTTGTGACTATAAATAATAAGATATGATTTTTACAAGGTTTATTACTTTATAAATACTTAATAGATAATAAATATTTAATTAAGAAATAATAATGTATGGTTATAGATTTGAATTATAGTTCTTATTTTTCTAAGATTTTTGGTATTTTATTTATATTTTAAACATTTACCATTATTAAAATATGAATTATCAAAGTTTTATTACTTACAAAATCCTTATTAAATAAAAATTATTTAAATTGTTGGAATAATAATGTTTGATAATGGTTTAATGTTATAAATTTTATTTTTTTAAAAAATTTCATATATAAAACAAAATTTTCCGAATTACAAAACTAAAGTTATTGAAGTTTTTAAGTTTTAATCATTTTATTATATTTCTGGAAAATTTGGTGTTGAATTAATATTGTTTTATCAATTTTCTAAAGAGGTAATACTTTTCTTACCGAGGCTAGACCTACCAAGGTCAGTGACATGTGGTGTACTGGCCATGTTGGATGACACCTATGAAGTGGACTAGTCAACAGAGGACCTGGTCAAGGATGATGTATGAATGATGTCACGATGACCTCAGCATAGATCAGTATTCTTTTTACACCCCTAACTAACCTAGCCAGAGAGACCGACAGATGGGCCCATGGCCACGTTGACTGCCACGCGGGCTCATCGAAGTCTCGCCGGAATCGCATACGGGACGACGATAGAGGGTACGGGGGAGGACGTGTGCGTGCTTGTTCGAATCAGTACAACGAGGAGAGCAAGCTAGAGGCGACGCTGCTGGTTTTTGGTCACTGGCGAGTGGAGCACGACGGCGACTGGCGGCCGTGCACGGCAACGCACGACGGTGGCTCGGTACAGGAAGAGAACAAGGTAAAGGAGGGTAGCAACGTGTTCAGTAGCTTACCTGGAACGCGTAGAGGAGGTCTGTGTGGCCAGGGGAGGTCGGAGTCACTGGTGTCTACCGTGTTGGAGCACGACCGGAGCTCGGGAAGATGACCTCGTGGCGTCGATTCCCGACTGTGTTTTTTCAATTCTTTTGACCAGGAGGTTCAAGGGGACAAGGCGAAACTGTGTGTTTGATCAATGGAGCATGGGTAAGCTCACAACGTGTAACACCCTCAGAATCGGACCTATGCAAGTTTTAGCAAAATTCGCCAAACCCGCATAGAAACGATTCAAAGGTGCCCACCAGGCACTTTCGTGCGGGTGGAAAACGAAGTAATAACATTACACAGTCCTCGATGGGACCCATGACAGAGATATATATATGACTCAAAGAGTCAAGAGTAGAGATATAATATACAAAGATCCAAATCACCTTGAAAAGCGATAGAGCGTCACTACGGACAAGATGCAAATGGGGCTAAGAGCCCAAGAATAACCAATGGCGCCCATAACCCGCCTGCACCAAAGCGGAAGGGTAACCTCGCTAACGCGTCGATCTCAAAACTGCTTAAACAAAAAGGGTGCCGAAAGGGCAAAGGAAAAAGAGGAGCGTCGATCGAGGCCAAGACACGCGAGGCTAGAATTCGCGGTCCTCGCCTACATAGGTATGGTGGATGGTGAGCGGCAGCAGATGCATCGAACAACCTATAGAGACTCGATTCAATGGCGATATGAGAGAGGGGTAAGATAGACCTATCCGGATCCAACCGAAGCTAACACCAAACAAACCCATCCTGTTTCCCTCGAGACCAACGAGGAAGTCAACCGGAACTCACGCAGTTGGCGGTTTACTTATTCGATTATAGTTGCGGCACTTTACTAGTCGTTTAGATAATCGTCCGATAAAATAAGCGCGATGGGCACTTTTAGTTAACCATTCCGTTGAAGTTGCAACAATTACTAATCGGAATCGATAGCATGAGATAAACCCAAAACCCAAAGGCTTGTTGGTACTTTTATTCAGCCATTCCGTTGTAGTTGTAGTATTACTAGTCCGGTACAATGGTATGGCGACACTCAAACAAGCAATTGTGGGCATTAATTAGTCATTCCATTATAGTGAAGCTGATTACTAGTCATTATAAAGTCAAATTTATAGCGAGAACTTTAGTTATGCTTGTCTATGATCGAGATATCGTGCTCCAAGTCGTCCATATCCATGACACGGCTTTGAAAGTTTACCCGGCGGTGCACCAATAGCAACACACGCTCGATCAACCTCGGAAAACCAAATCAAAACCCAACGAGGCTTTCACGATGAACAATCACAGGATTTAGAAATATTTCAGCCACCCCATTGAGTAGATCCATAGCGGAGTAAGCAAGCTCGAGACGGACTCAAGGTTTGCAACAATGGCTGTGTTGGGAACCCGAAAGTGTGGCTGGGCTTGTCGATACAGCGTAATCAATCCGCTTACCTAACAAGACAGTGTGCTCCTCGCACAATTTAAATCTAAAGTAGCATGGCATAAGTACATGATCGTAAATAAAACCTCAAACTAGTTGTGGCCCCAAGAAATAAGACTGAATCAAGCTCGCTCGGGGGTCCCATACCTCCCGGATGTGGATAACGCGATAAATCAAGGCAGTATCAAGTACGGGGTCTTACGGGACACAAGTGGGCGTTGAAACCAAATATTTTCTATCACCCACCGATGCCTCTCGCTTATTTCAATTTTAGTTGTTAAACAGAATTAAAGTGAACAACAAGTAAAACTATGATCATCTCCATCATCAACATGCGGCAATACATCAACAACTCGCATTTGACGACACGCATAGACGCGAGCAAGCGACGACGCCGCAGTCCAACTATCTACCAAACAACCGGTAATAGGATGTGTCCAAGGCAATATATGGTGCAAGGGATATCACGAATGCGGAAACTAGAGCATCGCCAACACGTATAGCAATAGATCAACAGGAGGAAATAAATACTATAAAAGTAAGATAGGTAGAAAGGGAGATGCTCTTTGAAAACATTGTTGAAGGGTTCATCCAAGATCGGTAAGCTCACATCAACTCAACGGCCTTATCCGCGAAGAAGCAAAACACTAGAAGAAACACCGGATGCACTATTTAATACAACGGCAGAAGATCGGCATGATGCATGCATGATGGATGGCATGGCAAGGTGCGATGCGATTAGGTCATATTAAGCGGAACCGGGGTCCCGACAATTAAGTAGATGGTTCCAGTTATTTAGCTACCCCGCAATTTAAATGTTGTTTTAACAAGGCAAGATTATAGTACTGGTTCGCTACACAAGTTTAAATGAGGCCAATATAAGGCTAGATTTGCCCGCATATGGGCCCCATATTTAATTATTAGGTGAATCGGCATAAGGCCCCCAAAACATTGATATGCATGCGAGAATTTAATATGCAACAAGTTGTATTATGTTATAAAATAGGGTTTCGGGAAGAGGTTCACACATTAGGGTCTCGACGATCTTGGGGTTCCGGGGTTCGGGGTTCGGGGTTGGTCTCGGTCAAGGTCCATTGACGGAACAGGCTCGCGAGGCGTTCTCGGGCCGGAGGTAGGTCTTGGCGCTTCCCGAACACCGACGAGCTTCATGATCTGCAGATCTTATGCGTCGGCGCAGCGAGGCGCACCCGAGGACGTCGGCCACCACCACGAACTTGCTGCCCTTGGTTAGCCTGCAGGATGCCTGGCATAAGCGCGGCCGACGGAGCATGTGAGGGCCCGCACTAGGGCAGCGAGGCGGAGGGAGCAGCTTGTCGGGACCCAGGCTACTGAGGACCGGTATCATGGGCGGGCTCGGAGGGGCGAGACAGGTGGAGGCGCGGGCACGGGCAGGTCGGGCTTGCAGGTGGAGGCGGGCGGCGATGGAAGCGTGGCCAGAGCTTCGACTGGCCTTCAGGTCGAGGACGGCGCCACAGGGCTCGCTTAGGGACGGCGGGCCGGTGAAGGGTGGCGGGCGGCCGAGTGAGGCTGAGGCGGTCGCCGGCAACGGCGCCGGAGGCGGAGGAGCCGGGGTCATGAGGCGGGCAAGGCGGCGTCTGGCGCCAGACGAGCCGAGGAACATTGGCGGCCGAGCGAAGAAGGGAGCGACGGGGAGAGGTTGTCGGCGCGGGAGAGGCAGTGGAGGTCCGGGGCTGCGGTCATGCCGGGGCTGGCACGCAGAGAAAGCTTGTTTCAGGCGAGCAAGAAAGAAGCGGAGGAAGGTTGGAGAGGCGTGGTGGCGGTGGGTGTGGGCCCAGTGGGTGGGATCTCTTGGGTGCGTCTTCTTGTGTCTTGTGGCAGCGTGTGTGTTTGGGGTGTGGGGTGTCTTTAAGAGAGAGAGAGAGAGAGAGAGGGTGATGTGGCATGGTGGGATTGGTAGAGGGGAGAGGCAGGGTGACGTGGCGGCCTAGGATAGGTGGGGGTGAGGTGGCCAGGGGGTGTGGGTAGGTATCCGGGTAGCCTTAGGATTTAGAGGTTGGACCGATCTGTTTATACGGGGGTGGTCGTTCGGGTCGGGTTGGCCCGTTCGACTGCCCCCACTAAAAATAATAGAACTTTTTATTTGATGTAAACGGGCCGTGTGCAAACCGATAGCGGCCAAAACAAAATAATCCGGGGACCCGGGTTTGCGTGTTGAACGAAGACGAGGCGTTTGGAAAACAAAAATAGGTTTTCGAAATTAGTTTTAGGCAAACAATGCATGATGATGACGATGCAATGCACAAATTCAACGCGATTTTCTAGTAGTGGTTTTGCGGGATGCCACAATTCGACACCACTAACAAGGGATCTCGCCCTCGAGATCCGCCTCATGGTACCGGAAGGAAAGGTCGGCGATCTGCGTCTTCTCGCTTCGTGTAGATCCTCGCGACACCACTAACAAGAGGTCGTTGTTTCTGATCGTCAAGAGAACACTCCGGATAAACACGGACGAAGTTAAAAGGTAAGGCCACCTCTAACTTCCATGGAAGGAGTAAAATTGCATCGATCCACTATTCAATATACCGAGCAAATGATAAGAGTAGTGGTATGGTCGCGACTCCATCCCGCACTCAAAGCATTACTGCATACCAAATGATAGATTATGCAACCAACCTCGTGATTTCAGATCAAGATCTCGACAAGCGAGTTAACAAAGGAGTGATGCGCACCGCATCGTATCTCGCGTAGAGGATGTCGTGCGTCGGAAAACACCGAGCACAAACAAGGAACAAAGGATGGCACCACAGACAAGGATTCCTCGGATAGCATGAAGACCGGATGTAGCAACACCGTTATCGAAGAAGGAAGCGAATCCCTAAAGTACAATGAAACCCAACCGAGAATGTCTGGACTCAAGAAAGAGACGAGCAGATTCAAAATGCGTAGGGGTAAGAGGGAACAGCAGAGGGGTAAGGAGTAAAATCAGACCTAATCAGAACTATCCAACCGATTTTGCAAAATAGTTTTGACACTCTACTTCGGCCGTTAGCTAGGTCATCCTACAGGCTGGACTTGTGTATATCATCGCTGATCTCGATACCACTCTGTAACACCCTCGAATCGGACCTATGCAAGTTTTAGCAAAATTCGCCAAACCCGCATAGAAAGCGATTCAAAGGTGCCCACCAGCGCTTTAAATGCGGGTGGAAAACGAAGTAATAACATTACACAACAGTCCTCGATGGGACCCACAGAACAGATATATATATAATAGCGACTCAAAGAGTCAAGAGTACAGATATAATATACAAAGATCCAAATCACCTTGAAAACGGTAGAGCGTCCGACTACGGACAAGATGCAAATGGGGCTAAGAGCCCTGAAGAATAACCAATGGCGTCCATAACCTGCCCGTGCCAAGCGGAAGGGTAACCACCTAACGGCGTCGATCTCAAAACACCTTAAACAAAAAGGGTGTCGACAAAGGGCAAAGGAAAAAAGAGGCGTCGATCGAGGCCAAGACAGCGAGGCTAGAATTCGGCGGTCCTCGCCTACATAGGTATGGTGGATGAGCGGCAGTGGCAATGCAATGAACAACCTATAGAGACTCGATTCAATGGCGGCGATCGAGAGAGGGTAAGATAGACCTATCCGGATCCAACCTGAAGCTAACACCAAACAAACCCATCCTGGTGTTTCCCCCTCGAGACCAAACGAGGAAGTCAACCGAGGAACTCACACAGTTGGCAGTTTTACTTATTCAGTTATAGTTGCGGCACTTTACTAGTCAGGTTTAGATAATCGTCCTGATAAAATAAGCAGTGGGCACTTTTAGTTAACCATTCCGTTGTAGTTGCAACAATTACTAATCAGATATCGATAGCATGAGATAAACCTAAAACCCAACAGTTGTTGGTACTTTTATTCAGCCATTCCGTTGTAGTTGTAGTATTACTAGTCCGGTACAATGGTCGCAAGCGACACTCCAAACAAGCAATTGTGGGCAGTATTAATTAGTCATTCCATTATAGTGAAGCTGATTACTAGTCATTATAAAGTCAAATTTATAGCAGTAAACTTTAGTTATGCTTGTCTATGATCGAGATCATGCTCCAAGTCGTCCATATCCGCGGACACGGCTTTGAGAAAGTTTTACCGGCGGGGTGCACCAATAGCAACACACGCCGATCAACCTCGGAAAAACCAAATCAAAACCCAACGAGGCTTTCACGATGAACAATCACAGATTTGAAATATTTCAGGCCACCCCATTGAGTAGATCCATAGGAGTAAGCAAGCTTGAGACGGACTCAAGGTTTGCGACAATGGTCATGGCGATCGGAACCGAAGTGTGGCTGGGATTGTCGATACCGCGTAATCAATCCGCTTACCTAAACAGTACAGTGTGCTCCTCGCACAATTTAAATACAGAAAGTAGCATGGCATAAGTACAGGATCGTAAATAAAACCTCAAACTAGTTTGTGGCCCCAAGAAATAAGACTGAATCAAGCTCTGGCTCTGGGGTCCCATATACCTCCGGATGTGGATAGCGATAAATCAAGGAACAGTATCAAGTACTGGGTCTTACGGGACACAAGTGGGCGTTCGGAAACCAAATGTTATCTATCACCCACCGATGCCACTTCTTATTTCAATTTTAGTTGTTAAACAGGAATCAAAGTGAACGATAAGTAAAACTATGATCATCTCCATCATCAACATGCGGCAATACACCAACAACTGTGGCACTGGACGACACGCATAAAGACTTGAGCGACTTCGACACGCAGTCCAACTATCTACCAAACAACGGTAATAGGATGTGTCCAAGGCAATATAGGGCTGCACGGTATATCACAGTGCGGAAACTAAAGCATCGCAACACGGATAGCAATAGATCAACAGAGGGAGGAAATAAATACTATAAAAGTAAGATAGGTAGAAAGGGAGATGCTACTTTGAAAACATTGTTGAAGGGTTCATCCAAGATCGGTGAGCTCACATCAACTCAACGGCCTTATCCGCGAAGAAGCAAAACACTAGAAGAAACACCGGATGCACTATTTAATACAACGGCAGAAGATCGGCATGATGCATGCATGATGGATGGCATGGCAAGGTGCGATGCGATTAGGTCATATTAAGCGGAACCGGGGTCCCGACAATTAAGTAGATGGTTCCAGTTATTTAGCTACCCCGCAATTTAAATGTTGTTTTAACAAGGCAAGATTATAGTACTGGTTCGCTACACAAGTTTAAATGAGGCCAATATAAGGCTAGATTTGCCCGCATATGGGCCCCATATTTAATTATTAGGTGAATCGGCATAAGGCCCCCAAAACACAGATATGCATGCGAGAATTTAATATGCAACAAGTTGTATTATGTTATAAAATAGGGTTTCGGGAAGAGGTTCACACATTAGGGTCTCGACGATCTTGGGTTTCCGGGGTTCGGGGTTCGGGGTTGGTCTCAGGGTCCGACGGTTCGACGGAACGGGCTCGGCGGGAACGTTCTCGGGCCACGGAGGTAGGTCTTGGCGCTTCCCCGAACACTGACGAGCTTCATCGGTACTGCAGATCTTGCGTCGGCCTTGGCTGCGAGGCTGCACCGAGACGCCGGCCACCACCACCACCACTGAACTTGCGCCTTGGTTAGCTGCAGGGATGCGCGCCTGCGGCTGGCGGCCGAGCACACTGCTGGAGGGCCCGCACTAGGCGTGAGGCGGAGGAGCAGGGCGTTGCGGGGACCAGCGCGCTGGAGGGACCGCCATGCGGGCGGGCTCGGGCGAGGCGAGACGAGGTGGGAGGCCGGGGGCACGGGCCGGGTCGGGCTTGCAGGTGGGTGGCGGCGATGGGAGTCGCCGGCAGGGCTTCGGGCATGGTTTCAGGGGCGCCAGGCGGCCTTGGGCCTCAAGGCTTAGACGGCGGCAGGTGAAGGGTGGCGGAGGCGGTCGAGCCTGAAGGCGGTCGGCGGGCGCCTTCGAGGCTGAGGCGGAGCCGGGAGACAGGTCGTCGCGAGGCAGCGTCTGGCGCCCGCCGTGAGACGAGCCAGGAAATCATGGCGCGGGAGCCGGGAGGAGCGACGGTGGCGGGAGGTTGTCGCGTCTGAGTGGAGGCGGGTGGAGGTCGGGGGCCGAGGCCGGGGCCTTGGCTGGCCAGGCTGGGCTCATGCCGGCAGGAGCCTCGGCCGGGCAGCCGGCCTTGGGGAGGAGAAGGAAGGTTGGGGAGAGCGTGGTCGCGGTGGGTGGTGGGGCCCAGTGGTGGGATCTGCGGTGCGTCTTCTTTGTGCAAGCTGCGGTGTGTGTTTGGGGTATGGGGTGAGGTCTTGGGAGAGGAGAGAGAGGAGGGGGTGATGTGGCATGGTGGGATTGGTAGAGGGGAGAGGCAGGGTGACGTGGCGGCCTAGGATAGGTGTGGGTGAGGTGGCCAGGGGGTGTGGGTAGGTTTCCGAGTAGCCTTAGGATTTAGAGGTTGGACCGATCTGTTTATACGGGGGTGGTCGTTCGGGTCGGGTTGGCCCGTTCGACTGCCCCCACTAAAAATAATAGAACTTTTTATTTGATGTAAACGGGCCGTGTGCAAACCGATAGCGGCCAAAACAAAATAATCCGGGGACCCGGGTTTGCGTGTTGAACGAAGACGAGGCGTTTGGAAAACAAAAATAGGTTTTCGAAATTAGTTTTAGGCAAACAATGCATGATGATGACGATGCAATGCACAAATTCAACGCGATTTTCTAGTAGTGGTTTTGCGGGATGCCACACAACGGCGGTAATCGACGGTGACCCGGAGTTAGGGTTTCAGTGAGAGGGGAAAAAATCGGGAGGAACAGAGAGAGAGCACTCGAGGAATGACCAGGATGAGGACGAGGGCATCGTCGTGTCGTTCTTATCGTCGCGGAAGCCTCGGTGGCGGCGTCACGGCGACGGGCGGCATCGGGTGGTCGTCGACCCCTCCAGCGAGCTGCTTGTCCAAAGGAGGAAGACGACGAATTGGGTTGCCAAAGGGTATGTGGCTTGGGCCGACATTGGACATGGCTGAAGTGGCGTCATGTTCTTGCATCTGAGCGAGTTAGGTTAGTGAGAGATGGGCTGGGCCATTCTTTGGCTACTCCTTTTACTTATCTTTTCTATTTTATGATTTTAATAATTTATTTTCAATTCAAATTTCTTCAAGGTTTTAAATACCATAATTTTTGTATAATATTCTAAATATTCCAAAGATAACTATACTAATTGATTACTCTCATCATGTTGATATTTTCCAATGCTCAAAATTATATCAAAAATTATTTATTGAATAGAATAAATAAGAATTAGGGTTTTAGGGGTTTGTTTCTTAATAATTCTTTATAACTCTCTTCTTCACTTTTATTTGGAGTAATGAAGTTTTAAAATGTTTAATAATAGACATAGGGTTTAAATTTATGTATTTAATCACATTGTAAAGTATAGGGTGGTTTATAATTATTGTATCCCCACTTATTCCATGCTCATAAGGAATGAGTGGTTAGAGAAATAGATCAAGGAATTTACCTAATGAATATATATTGGATATTTATGAGGTGTTGATGATAAAACTAATTACTAAATTTAGGGTTCTGAATTGTAATTGCTTACCCTGGTTTTAGGGTACTTACTATACTCATATTCTTCTGTTGATGTGAATAAAGATTAATGGCTAAACCTATTGTCTTTAGGTTTGGAATCTTTAATGATATTACCCTTTAAAATAGAAAGTTATTTTCTAGAATATCTTATGGACAAGAATTGATAGAGATGTCTCCTAATCACATATGGTTATGGTAATTGGAAATGACAAGGATGTGCTGAAGTGATTTGCTATAGGAAAATATTCCTATAAATCATTGTAGAAATGAGATGATAAATCAATCATTTGATATGGATATTAGGTTTGGTTATAGAATTAGGTTTACATGTTTACCAAGAACTCCTACCTTCCATATTTCCTAATTCTTGATTTCTACTTAAAGAATTCCTTTCCAAGATATATTACTTCTTCCTATCCATCATCATGTGCTAACATGATGAGTTTTACTTCACAGAAATATTCTTATCCACCTTTTATCCTTCTTAATCCATTTATAAATCCAATGAGCTTGACACTAAAGCTTTTTATAATCTTCTTATATCTATACTTGGTTATATCAACTACTCTACTACTGATAATCTCCAATCAACAAATGTTTACAGTTACTTCCATTCATGCTCTTCCCTTATCATCCTTCACTAATATCATTTCAATATATGTATACATCAAATCCTACTTCACCTCAAGTGCTTAGTATTTCCAAAGAGGAAAATACTACTTCTTTAATCCAATGTTGCACTAACATCATCTTAATCATACTATCTTGTCTCTACTTAACTCCAGTAACTAATACTCCAACCTCACATTATATTAATGTGACCTATCATGGCTAACCTAGAATAACATATCTACACTAGGGTTCAATCATGTTCTATCCACCAATGTCACTTATACATGATATAAGCATTCAAACTTGGTGACAAAAGCATGATCATTATAATCCTATAATCCTTTCTGGTTTAGGTTTCCAGTTGACTAATCAAGGCTTTCATCCATACAACATTACAGTTGTATTATAATTATCTTTTGTTTATCTCTATTGGACTTAGAGATATTATTCATTGACTATACCTACTTGATCCAATAGGATTACTCCTGGTAACTTTCTTCAGGGTTCATCCTTGTAATCTTCCTTATCACCATATACTTATATATTCCAAATTACTTAGCTATCCATTCAGGAGTGAATTAACTCCATCCATTAACACTTTGATCTTATTCTATTCCACCCTCCCATCCTATAGAGGATATTTAATTCTAGCATTTCCACTTACCTCTTCTTACTTATTTCTCTAAAAGAATTTAAGTGAATGCCAAGATAAGAACAAGAGTTTATAGATCAAGAATTGATAGATGAAGAATTGGTGAATTAATAGTTGATTACTCAACATCGATGAACAACAGATATTGAGATAGGATTCAATAGAGATGGTAAGGATTGATGTGGGAAGAGATATATATGGTGAATGATCTTGACTTGGGTTCTTTCCTACTCAATATCACTAAAGAGTTTAGGTTAGGTATTACCATGATACTCATGGTATAAATATATGAGATTAAGATAGATCAAGAATTAGTTGTTACATTATTATCACTTAAGTTATATTTATATCTTGGTATTCATGGGTTGTGTAATGAATACTGGGATATGATTACTTAAGGATCAAATATAATCCATTAAGTCATGGTATAAAAACAGAGGGGGGTCCAATAGTTTTCCAGAAAGAGTTCTGCTCCGCCGCCGCCACTAGAAACAAAGATTCGGATCCATAAACTCCGTTCTGGCACCCTACCGGGACGGGTAATTTGGAGAGGATCATCGTCATCATCATCACCGACGCATCTCCATCAACCACCGATGTTTCCCTCATCCATGAGTGAGTAATCCCCCGCTGTAGGCTTGGGGATGGTAGGGATTGGATGAGTTCTATCATGTAATCGAATAAGATATGTTAGGGCATAGTGCCTAGTATCTCTAGTAGTGCTATTTGACTTTGTTGCAACTTGTTGTGCTTAATGCTTGTCACTAGGGACCGAGTGCCATGATCTCAGATCTAAACTTATTATTGAATCATTATGATAGTATTGTTTATGATCTTATTTGCAAGTTGTGTACACATATCATTATCCGGATCCAAAGCCCCCAAAGTGACAATAATTGGGACAACTGGAGGGGATGGCTGTGGTGTGAGGATCACATGTGTTCATGGAGTATTAATGCTTTGCTCCGGTGCTCTATTAAAAGGAGCACCTTAATTGCCAGTAGTTCCCTAGAGGCCCCGCTGCCACGGGTTGGCTGGACAGAAGATGTTGTGCAAGTTCTCATTGCGAGCATGTATGACTATATTTGGAGCACGTGCCTAGGATTGTTTAGTACTTGGATGCTTATTATTATTTATCTGGAATGCCCTTGTTCTTTGAAGTTACATATTTAGACTCGTCCATGCAACGCCCGTCCATCCATCCCTATGCCTACCGCACTCGAATCCTACTATTACCGTTACTATTACTATTGCTACTGTCTCACTGTTGATGTTGCTTTGCTGTTTCTACTACAAACTGTTGCTACTGATAAACTTCTGTGAGCCAGGTGCAGCTGAACTGACAACTCAATTGTTAAGGCTTGCAAGTATTCTTTGGTTCCCTTGTGTCGAATCAATAAATCGGGTAATACTACCCACGAAGACTGTTTCGATCCCATACACTTGTGGGTCATCACCATGGCAAGCACATTGATAGGAGCATTAGAATCACATAAAAATTAAGATTTTTTACTTGAACACGATTTAGAAACTAGAACCATACCATTATCTCCAAACCCACTTCCACATGAAACATTAGTTAAATTAGCCTAAGGAAGATAAGGTAGGCAACAATAAGTAAAGATCATGCTTGAGTCATGAGAACTGCATGAAATCATGCAAGAACATATCTTAGGAAACTATACCAACTTACACTATAAACAGAACTTGAAGTTTAGGTAAACAACACATATCAATGATAGAAATGTCACAAGGACTAATCATAATATAGATAACATTTAAAACATGACCGAGTTGTGGATTTTGACTCTAAACAACATTAAGATCCTCAACTGAGAGTAGTCTAACATGAGTATCTCATCATCTAACATAAACAACAATGATAGTACAATATCACTATTACGCGAAGAAACTAAATCTTAAGGGTTAAGTTAACCAAAATAAACCCAAGACTAGCAATTCCAGCATAGGACTACTGCAAGAGTAATTACTATACCTAATAGAACATGGTAGAAGCACCTAGAAGCTAATAGAACATTCTAGAAACCCTAGAACAACCATTACCTGAAGCTAGAACAACAAACTCTTGAAGTATAGATGAAACAACAATAGAAATTAAACTAGAGAGGGAGAGAACTTACCATTGACCGAACAGGAGCTGAGCTCACCGACAACCTAAGTAAAAGAATAAAGTAACTGGCAACAAGTGGCATAGGGAGCACCTAGGTAGGGTGCATCGATTTGCGCTAGCCACACCAACATTATCCCATATCAAAGATGAACTCTAGAGACGAGAAAGAGACTGGAGGATCACTAGAGCACGACAGTGTCAACATCACGGACCCTAGGGGTTAGGGTGAAGGGTTTCACGACATAGTAAATCAAAATTTTCTACGGAGCGAACAGAGGGAAAGCCAAGATCTAATCTAGGAGATGCAATCAACGAGAGAGATTGGATTAGATCTTCATACCCTTGAAGATTCGCTGTTGAACGTTCGTCGGGCGTGGGTGATGTAGTCGTACTGCTTCTCCTCCTCGCGATCCGATCCGATCTAGCACCACAAGTGGCGGTGCCTCCGTGAGATGCACGTGCAGCACCTCGGCGTCTCCTCCTTCCGGACCAGCGAGTATGGTGGAGAGATAGATTGGATCTACAACATGACGGCGTGGTGTATATGGTGGAGAATTTCTGCCGGGGCTTACAAGCGTCGGGAGGAGAGGAAGGTAGCAAGGCGGCTAGGGCTTGGAGGAAGGTGTGTGTGGGGGAGGCGCACCACCCTCTATATATAGAGGGTGGGCAGCCCTTGCCCTCCTCCAAGCCTATCTCTAGTTTAAACAATTTAAACTTTCCCTTATCTAGAAATCCTATCTCTAGTTTAAACGATTTAAACTCTCCTTATCTAGAAATTCTATCCAGATTTAAACGAGTCAAATCTCTCTAGAATCTGGGCCCTATGGGGCCTTGTGCCCTGGCCCAATGCAGCCAGGACACTCCCTCATAGGCCCATGCCCCCTCCCGGAAGGTGGGGCCACGTTGGTCCCCTTCCGAAAGGTTCTAGAAGCTTCCAGTACAATACCGATTAATCCGGAACAATTCTGAACTCCAAAACCTGCACTGCCTTATATGAATCTTATTCTCCGGACCACTCCGGAACCTCTCGTGATATCCGGATCCCATCCGAGACTCCGAACAAAAATTCATAAACCAATTATCCAATCTATCCTAGCGTCGAGATACGTTAAGTGTGTGACCTGCGGGTTCGAGAATATCTGACATGATCTTCTATCAATAATCAACAGGGGTCAGGCACCCATATTGACTCCACACATTCATCGATGATCATATCGGATGAACCACGATGCGAGATTCAATCAATCCCATATATATATTCCCTTCGCTCGCGATATTTTACTTGCCGAGATTCGATCGTCGATGCGTCATACCTAGTTCAATCTCGTTCACGACAAGTACTTTACTGGTTCGTAATCCGATATCACTTTGTGATTAACTCCTTAACCACATGCTTGCAAGCGGTGTTGATATCGATTACGAGTGGGCCCAAGTATATCTCTCCGACTTGGGAGGACAAATTCCATCTCGATACATACAACCCACAGATACTTTCCGATCACGAGAGACACCTTTATGATCACCCTCTCATAGGATGACGTTTGATGACCTCAAAGCTTTCTTCCGTACCGTGGAGTTGCATTATCTCATGGTCTAAGGAATACAATATTTGACATAGGAAAAGCTTAAAAGATGAACACGATGAAACTATCTAATTGCTTCGCTTAGTTTGGGTCATCCATCATATCATTCTCCCAATGATATGATCTCATTATCAATTGACAACTCATGTCTATGGTTAGGAAACCTTAACCATCATTGATCAATGAGCTAGTCCATAGAGGCGTACTAGGGACACGGTGTTTACAAACCACACAAGTATTAAAGTTTCCGCTAATACAATTCTAGCATGGAACATAAACTTTATCATGAACAAGAATTATAATAATAACATCTTTATTATTGCCTCTAGGGCATAATTCCAACAATCTCCCACTTGCACTAGAGTCAATAATCTAGTTTACATCGCAACAATCTCACCCATGGCAATTGAGGTGTTGATCATGTTTACACGTGGAAGAGGTTTAGTCATTGGATCTGCGACATTCGGATCTGTATGTACTTTGCTAATCTTCGATCTCCATGCTATATAATCTCGGAGTATATGAAACTTCGGTTGATATGCTTGGTCTTTGGATGATATCTTGGTTCCTTAGCGAGTGCTATGGCGCCGATGTTGTCACACAATATCTCCAATGGGTCAATGCACTTGGAACCACGCCAAGCTCGATGATGAAGTTTACGATCGAAACTCCTTCACTTGGCCTTCTGCGCAACCATGTATTCGCTTCCACTATAGATCCCGCGATCACGCTTTGCTTACAACTTCTCGACTCACAGCTCCTCCATTCAAAATATACACGTATCACATGCGAGATTTAGAATCATCCTTGTCGATTATCGAAACTAGCGTCGACGTAACCTTTACGACAAGTCGTTCATCACCCCATAGACTAAGAACATTTCTTTAGTTCTATTTAGGTACTTTAGGATGTTCTTCACGGCTGTTCAAAGTGTTCCACTCTGGATCACTTTGATATCTGCTCGTCAAACTAAGAGCATTGGACACATCCGGTCTAGTACACAAAATGGCGGACATGATGGAACCTATGGCCGAGGCATAAGGCACTTTGCTCATAGCTTCCCTATCATTTACCGTAGTGGACACTAAGCCTTGCTCAATATCTTACCCGACAACATAGGCCTTTGAACCTTTCTTTGCCTTATCCATTCGAACCTTTTGAACTTTGTCTAGGTATGTACTCGGCTTAAAGCTATCGAGGCCTTTGTCTATCTCTATAGATTTTGATGCCCAATATATAAGCAACTTCACCTAGGTCTTTCATTGAAAAACACTTGTTCAAATAACTCTTCACATCGTTAAGCATGTTGATGTCATTTCCGATAATCAATATGTCATCCACATACGCAGCGTAAACGCCACCGAGCTCCCACTCACTTTCTTGTAGATACAAGCTTCAGAGCAATTTGGAACAAATCCAAAGCTCTTGATCACTTGATCAAACGAAGGTTCCAACTCCGAGATGCTTGCTTCATCCATAAATGGAACGTCAAGTTTGCATACTTTACTAGCATCCTTAGGATCGACAAAACCTTGGGTTGCATCATATACAACTCTTCATCAATGTTCCCATTGAGGAAAGCGATCTTGACATCCATCTGCCATATTTCATAATCATGAAGCAGCAATTGCTAATAAAATCCGAATGGACTTAAACATCGCCACGGGTGAAAGTCTCATCGTAGTCAACACCTTGAACTTGTCGAAAACCTTTTGCGACAAGCCGTGCTTTATAGACGGTAACATTACCATCCGTCCGTTTTCTTCTTGAAGACCCATTTGCACTCAACGGCCTTTCGGTCGCTAGGAGGGTCCACCAAAGTCCATACTTGGTTTTCGCTCATGGATCCCAATTGGATTTCATGGCTTCTAGCCATTTCTCGAGTGGGCTCATCATCGCTTCCTCATAGTTCGTAGGTTCACATCTTCTACTAACAAGGCATCAAAGCAGGCTTCTTGTACCACTCGGGAGACGCGACCTTGTCGACTGACGTTCGATGCAAAGATCGTCGAAGCTTCATGATCCTTGTCATTAGCTTCCTCTATTGTTGGTGCGGACCTTTGGAACAATTTCAGGTCTCGCTACTCTCAATTCAAGAGAAGGTTCAATAACCTCGTCTAGCTCTACTTTCCTCCCACTCACTTCTTTCGAGAGAAACTCCTTCTCAAGAAAGGAACCGTTCTTCGACAAACACTTTGCCTTGGTTACGTGATGGAAGGTATACCCAATGGTTTCCTTAGGGTATCCTATGAAGACGCATTTCTCGCTTTGGGTTCGAGCTTGTCCGCATCAACTTCTTGGCGTAAGCTTCGCATCCCCAAACTTTAAGAAAGCGACAACTTAGGTTTAGCACCAAACCACAGTTCATACGGTGTCGTCTCAGCGGATTTAGATGGAGCCCTATTTAAAGTGAATGCAGCGGTTTCTAATGCATAACCCCAAAATGATAACCGTCAGTAAGAGACATCATTGATCGGACCATATCTAATAGGGTTCGATTCGGTCAGACACACCATTACTGTTGTGGTGTTCCGGCGTGAGTTGTGAAACGATTCCACTTGCTTTAAGATGTGAGGAAATCATAACTCAAATATTCACCTCCACGATCGGATCGTAGAAACTTAATCTTTACATACGATGGTTCTCCACTTCATTCTGAAATTCTTTGAACTTTTCAAAGCGTTTGATTTATGTTTCATTAAATAGATATACCCATATCTACTTAAGTCATCGGTAAAAGTGAGGAAATAGCGATATCCACCGCGCGTCGAAACACTCATCGGTCCGCATACATCGGTATGTATGATTTCCAACAAGTCCGTTGCTTGCTCCATGTAACACCCTCAGAATCGGACCTATGCAAGTTTGAGCAAAATTCGCCAAACCCGCATAGAAACGATTCAAAGGTGCCCACCAGGCACTTTCGCAAGGTGGAAAACGGCATAACATTACACAACAGTCCTCGATGGGACCCACGTAGCAGATATATATACAGCGACTCAATGAGTCAAGAATACGATATAATATACAAAGATCCAAATCACCTTGAAAACGATAGGCGTCCGCTACGGACAAGATGCAAATGGGGCTAAGAGCCTGAAGAATAACCAATGGCGTCCATAACCACGCCCAGCCAAGCCGGAAGGGTAACCCCGCTAACGACGTCGATCTCAAACCTGCTTAAACAAAAGGGTGCCGACAAAGGGCAAAGGAAAAGAGGAGCGATCGAGGCCAAGACACGGCGAGGCTAGAATTCGCGGTCCTCGCCTACATAGGTATGGTGGATCGAGCGGCAAAAGATGCACTAAACAACCTATAGAGACTCGATACAACTGGCGGTTATCAGAGAGGGATAAGAATGACCTATCCGGAACCTACCTGATGCTACCATCAAACAAACCCATCCTGGCGTTTCCCCCTCGAGACCAATCGAGGAAGTCAACCGAGGAACCCACACCGTTGGCAGTTTTACTTATTCAGTTATCGTTGCAGCACTTACTAGTCAGGTTTAGATAATCTTCCTGATAAAATAAGCAGTGGGCACTTTTAGTTAACCATTCCGTTGTAGTTGCAACAATTACTAATCAGATACCGATATCATGAGATAAACCCAAAACCCAGCAGTTGTTGGTACTTTTATTCAGCCATTCCGTTAGTTGCAAGATTACTAGTCGGTACAATGGTGCATGGCGACAATACAAACAAGCAATTGTGGACGTGATTATTAGCCATTCCATTATAGTGAAGCTGATTACTAGTCATTATGAAGTCAAATTTATAGCAATAAACTTTAGTTATGCTTGTCTATGATCGAGAATCATGCTCCAAGTCGTCCATATCCATGGACACGGCTTTGAGAAAGTTTTACCGGGGGTGCACCAATAGCAACACGCCGATCAACCTCGGAAAAACCAAATCAAAACCCAACGAGGCTTTCACGATGAACAATCACAGATTCAGAATTATTTGGGGCCACCCATTGAGTAGACCATAGCGAGCTAGCTGACTCCGAGACGGACTCAAGGTTTGCGTCAGTGGCTGTAAACGACTGGGAACCCGAAAGTGTGGCTGGGCTTGTCGATACCGCGAAAACACTCCGCTTACCTAAACAGTACAGCGTGCTCCTCGCACAATCGTAAATACATAAGTAGCATTGCATAAGTACAGGATCGTAAATAAAACCTCAAACTAGTTTGTGGCCCCAAGAAATAAGACTGAATCAAGCTCTGGCTCAGGGGGGTCCCATATACCTCCCGGATGTGGATAGCGCGATAAATCAAGGAACAGGTATCAAGTACTCGGGGTCTTACGGGACACAAGTGGGCGTTCGGAAACCAAATGTTATCTATCACCCACCGATGCCACTGCTTATTTCAATTTTAGTTGTTAAACAGGAATCAAAGTGAACGATAAGTAAAACTATGATCATCTCCATCATCAACATGCGACAATACACCAACAACTGTGGCACTGGACGACACGCAACAGCACTTGAGCAAGCGACTACGACGCGCAGGTCCAACTATCTACCAAACAACAGGTAATAGGATGTGTCCAAGGCAATATAGGGCTGCACGGTATATCACAGGTACGGAAACTAAAGCATCGCAACACAGATAGCAATAGATCAACAGGAGGGAAATAAATACTATAAAAGTAAGATAGGTAGAAAGGGGGAGATGCTCGCGTGAAAACATTGTCGAAGGTTCAACCGAAGATCGGGGCGAAGCTCACATCAACTCAACGGCCTTACCCGCGAAGAACCAAAACACTAGAAGAAACACCGGATGCAGTATTTAATACAACGGCAGAAGATCGGCATGATGCATGTATGATGTATGGCATGGCAAGGATGCGATGCGATTAGGTCAATATTAAGCGGAACCGGGGTCCCGACATTCAATTAGGTGGTTCATGTTATCTAGAACTCCCGCAATTTAAATGTTGTTTATCAAGACAAAAGATAGCACCGGTTCGCTACACAAGTTTAAATGAGGCCGATATGAGACTAGATTTGCCCGCATATGGGCCCCATATTTATTTATATGGTGAATCGGCATAAGGCCCCCAAACCACAGATATGCATGCGAGACAATTATTATGCGACAAGTTATATTATGTTATAAAATAGGGTTTCGGGAAGGGTTCACACATTAGGATTCGGCAGATCTTGGGGTTCCGGGGTTCGGGATCGGGGTCGGGGTCCAGGGTTCGACGGGTTCGGCGAGATCGGGTTCGGTACGGGAGGAAGGTCTTGTCGCAACCGGATAGCCGGACTTGGTTGACGTCGGGCGCGCCAGTTCGCTGGTGTCGTTCTTGTCGGGCGCCCGCATCAGTCGATCTTGGCGTTCGGATGAAGACTTGTCGTTGCGTCGGTGTCCTTACCGTCCGTGTGGCGAACTTGGCGTTCGTTTAACGACCTTGGCGTCCTTGTCGGAGTTCTCGGTGGCGATGTCGGTCTTGGGTTGGCGCCGCGGATCTTGGCGATCTTCAAGCTCGGTTCTGGCGTGGCCTTGGATCACCGGGATCGGGCTTCGGTTTCCATGAAGGGGAGCGTAGGACTCCGGATTGTGGTCGATGGAGATCTCGGATGGCGCCGGGGGTTCACCGGATCTGTTTGTTCGATGTCGATCTTGGTGGCCACTTGTCTATGTTGTTGTTCTCGGTATCCCTCACCCAACACAACTAGAAGGACACGAAGCCAGCAGAAAGGTGGCCTCAACGTCCAGATGCTTGCAACTTGCCAACATCCAGAGACAACACGGTCGGGGCTCCATAGGCGCCTGAGGCGAGCCACACTTGCAGGCGGCTGCGCCAAGGCGAGCTCAGGGTCGGCTACGGCGGCCTTGTAGCCCAGCAGGAGACGTGGCCGGCGAGAGGACGGCGGGCGGTGGAGGTCTGGGGCGAAGCCGGGCGAGCAGGCAGCGGGCAGCGGCTCGAAGCGGCGAGGTCCGCGGATCGGTGGCGACGAGGCGAAGCGCGTGGAAATCGTCTTGAGGCAGCGGCGAGGAGGCGGGGCGCAGCCGGAGGTTGGTGGCGACGGGCGGCGTCTGAGAGAGGTGGCCGGGCAGCGGCTGAACGGCTGCGGAGGCCGGAGATCGCGGCGTGGCGGCGGAGCTTGGAAGCGGCAGCGAGGGGCGCTGGCGCTTCGGCCTGCGGCGGGGCTCTCGGAAAGGCGTGGCGAGGCGGTCAGCGTGAGCGAGCGTGGCGGCGGGCGCTGCGGCTCGCCGGGGAGGAGGAGGCAGGTGGCGGTGGCGGCGGTGGGCGGCGGCTCGGTGGCGAGGGAGGCGAGCGGAGGCGAGGCTGAGAGAGGCGAGGCGTCCGGGGGAGAGAGGAGCGGCGTCTTGGTGGCGTGGGGATCGGGGCGGGACAGGGGCAGGTGGTGGGCCAGGGCCAGGGTGGGGTGGACCGCGTGGGGGAGGTGGGATCCGGTGGGGGGCTGTGTGGTGTGTGTTGTGTTTGGTGGGTGAGGCAGGGGGAGTGGGTCCAGGGAGAGAGAGGGGAAGAGAGAGGGAGTGGCTGGGCCAAGTGGCCGGTTCTGGTTGGTTGGGGGGAGAGAAAAAGTGAGGTGGCAGCGTGTGAGTGGCCAGGGTGATGTGGAGGCTGGGTTGGGGTAGATAGCTGGGTAGCTATAGGATTTAGAGGTTGGACCGATTAGTTTTACGGGGTGGTCGTTAAGATTGTCGGCCCGTTCATTGCTACTAAAACAATTAATTAAATTATTACTTTCAACAGCGTTTTTGCAATCCGTCGTGGACAAACAAAATAATCCGGGACCGGTTTGATGTTTGAATAAAGAGGCGTTTAGAAAACAAAACGGCTTTGCGAAAATAGTTTTAGACAAACAACACATGATGATGACGATGCAATGCACAAATTCAACGCGATTTTCTAGTAGTGGTTTTGCGGGATGCCACAATTCGACACCACTAACAAGGGATCTCGCCCTCGAGATCCGCCTCATGGTACCGGGAAGAAGGTCGGCGGTCGGCGTCTTCTCGCTTCGTGTAGATCCTCGCGACACCACTAACAAGAGGTCGTTGTCCGCGATCGTCGAGAGAACACTCCGGGGACAAAAGGTCAAAGGTAGAGGTATCGCAGATAAAGCCACCCCTAACTTCCGTGGACGGAGTAAAATCGCTGGATCCACTAATTCGAGGTACAAGAGCGATTGATAAGAGCAGTGGTAGGGTAGCTACTCCATCCCGCACTCAAACCATTACTCTGCACACGAATAGGCGGATTAAGCAACCAACTCTCGGAATCAGACTGAAGATCTCGACAAATGAGGTTCGGAACAAAGGAGTGATGCAGACTCTGCATCGGATCTGGCGTAGATGATGTCGTCGCGACGGAAACACCGGAAGATACAACAGGAATCGTATGAAAGACACAATGATTAGGTTTCGCGATGGTTCCATTGGCATGAACAACACATGCTCAAGGTATACTCCAACTTCACCAATGCTCGTCCTTCTCATATGTTTTTCAACAACACGGATATCCAGCAAGGAACACATATGGATAAAGAGCTCAAGAACAGAGATCGGATGAAGGGCACAACAGACCAGTTGCAGATTGATGATCGTAGCACCTCCGTTACAAAAGGGAGAAGCGAAACCCTGAAGGTACGACGGAAACCCAACCACGATAAATCCTGGACTCGAAGAAAAGATAAGAGAGCAGATTCGAAACACGTCGAGATAAGGGGAGAATAGCAGAGGGTTAAGGAGTAAAATCAGACCTATTCAGAACTATCCAACCGATTTTGGAAAAATAGTTTTGACACTCTGCGGTAGTTAGCTAGGTTATCCTCTGAAATTTGGACTTGTGGGTATCGTAGCTGCTGAGCTCGATACCACTCTGTAAGACCCTCGAATCGGACCTATGCAAGTTTGAGCAAAATTCGCCAAACCCGCAGAAAGCGATTCAAAGTGCCACCAGGAACTTTCGTCTTGGTGGAAAACAAAGTAATAACATTACACAGGTCCTCGATGGGACCCATGTAGCAGATATATATACAATGACTCAATGAGTCAAGAATACAGATATAATATACAAAGATCCAAATCACCTTGAAAGCGATAGGCGTCCACTACGGACAAGATGCAAATGGGGCTAAGAGCCACGAAGAATAACCAATGGCGTCCATAACCTGCCCGAGGCCAAGTCGGAAGGGTAACCACCGCTAACGACGTCGATCTCAAACACCTTAAACAAAAAGGGGTGCCGACAAGGGCAAAGGAAAAAAGAGGCGTCGATCGAGGCCAGTGCAGCGAGGCTAGAATTGGCGGTCCTCGCCTACATAGGTATGGTGGTGGGCGGCGGCGGCATGCACTAAACAACCTATAGAGACTCGATACAAGCGGTTATCGAGAGAGGATAAGAATGACCTATCCGGAACCTACGATGCTACCATCAAACAAACCCATCCTGGCGTTTCCCCCTCGAGACCAATCGAGGAAGTCAACCGAGGAACCCACACCGTTGGCAGTTTTACTTATTCAGTTATCGTTGCAGCACTTACTAGTCAGGTTTAGATAATCGTCCTGATAAAATAAGCAGTGGGCACTTTTAGTTAACCATTCCGTTGTAGTTGCAACAATTACTAATCAGATACCGATATCATGAGATAAACCCAAAACCCAGCAGTTGTTGGTACTTTTATTCAGCCATTCCGTTGTAGTTGCAAGATTACTAGTCAGGTACAATGGTCGCAAGCGACAATACAAACAAGCAATTGTGGACAGTATTATTAGCCATTCCATTATAGTGAAGCTGATTACTAGTCATTATGAAGTCAAATTTATAGCAATAAACTTTAGTTATGCTTGTCTATGATCGAGATACTGTGCTCCAAGTCGTCCATATCCATGACACGGCTTTGAAAGTTTTACCGGCGGGGTGCACCAATAGCAACACGCTCGATCAACCTCGGAAAAACCAAATCAAAACCCGAGGCTTTCACGATGAACAATCACGAGATTCAGAATTATTTCAGGGCCACCCCATTGAGTAGAACCCATAGCGCTAGGCGACTCGAGACGGACTCAAGGTTTTGCGTCGATGGTACATGTATTTGGGAACCGAAAGTGTGGCTGGGCTTGTCGATACCATGAAAACTCCGCTTACCTAAACAGTCTGCGTGCTCGCACAATCGTAAATACATAAGTAGCATTGCATAAGCACAGATCGTAAATAAAACCTCAAACTAGTTTGTGGCCCCAAGAAATAAGATGAATCAAGCTCGCTCGGGGGGTCCCATATACCTCCCGGATGTGGATAGCGCGATAAATCAAGGAAATGTATCAAGTACTCGGGGTCTTACGGGACACAAGTGGGCGTTCGAAACCAAATGTTATCTATCACCCACCGATGCCTTTGCTTATTTCAATTTTAGTTGTTAAACAGGAATCAAAGTGAACGATAAGTAAAACTATGATCATCTCCATCATCAACATGCGACAATACACCAACAAGCGTGGCCTTTGGACGACACGCATAACACTTGAGCAAGCGACTACGACGCGGTCCAACTATCTACCAAACAACAGGTAATAGGATGTGTCCAAGGCAATATAGGGCTGCGGTATATCACAGTGCGGAAACTAAAGCATCATAACGGATAGCAATAGATCAACAGGAGGAAATAAATACTATAAAAGTAAGATAGGTAGAAAGGAGATGCTCGCGTGAAAACATTGTCGAAGGTTCAACCAAGATCGGTACTCACATCAACTCAACGGCCTTACCCGAAGAACCAAAACACTAGAAGAAACACGGATGCGTTATTTAATACAACGGCAGAAGATCGGCATGATGCATGTATGATGTATGGCATGGCAAGGATGCGATGCGATTAGGTCAATATTAAGCGGAACCGGGGTCCCGACATTCAATTAGGTGGTTCATGTTATCTAGAACTCCCGCAATTTAAATGTTGTTTATCAAGACAAAAGATAGCACCGGTTCGCTACACAAGTTTAAATGAGGCCGATATGAGACTAGATTTGCCCGCATATGGGCCCCATATTTATTTATATGGTGAATCGGCATAAGGCCCCCAAACCACAGATATGCATGCGAGACAATTATTATGCGACAAGTTATATTATGTTATAAAATAGGGTTTCGGGAAGGGTTCACACATTAGGATTCGGCAGATCTTGGGGTTCGGTTGGGATCGGGTCGGGTCCGTGGTTCGACGTTCGGCGAGATCGGGTTCGATGCAGGAGGAAGGTCTTGTAACGGATAGCGGACTTGGTTGTGTCGAGCGCGTCGGATCCGCTGGTCGCTGTCGTTCTTATCGGGCCCGCGTCAGTCGATCTTGGCGTTGAGGATGAAGACTTGTCGTTCTGCGTCGGTGTCCTTACCGTGGTGTGGCGAACTTGGCGTTAGTTTAACGACCTTGGCGTCCTTGTGGAGTTCTCGGTGGCGATGTCGGTCTTGGGTTCGGCGCCCGGATCTTGGCGATCTTCAAGCTCGGTTCTGGCGTGGCCTTGGATCACGGATCGGGCTTGTTTCCATGAAGGGCGTGGGACTCGGATTGTGGTCGATGGAGATCTCGGATGGCGGGGTTCACCGGATCTGCTGTTCGATGTCGATCTTGGCGGCCACTTGTCTGTTGTTGTTCTCGGTATCCCTCACCCAACACAACTAGAAGGACACGGCCGCGAAAAGGTGGCCTCAACGTCCGATGCTTGCAACTTGCCAACATCCGAGACAACACGGTCAGGGGCTCCATAGGCGCAGGCGAGCCACACGGAACGCTGCGGCTGCGCCAAGGCAGCCTCGGTCGGCTCGCCCGGCGACCTTGTAGCGAGCAGCAACGACGTGGCGAGCGAGAGGGAGGCCAGGCGGTGGAGGTCTGAGGCGAGCGGCGAGCCAGCAGGCGGCAGCGGCTCGAGGCGGCAGTCTGCGGGCCGCTGGCGACGAGGACGAGGGGCCGCGGTGGAGGTCGTGAGGGCAGCGGCGAGAGGAGGCGGGGCAGCGGAGGTTGGCGGCGGCGTCTGAGGAGGAGGTGGCGGGCGGCTGCGACGAGTGCTGCGGAGGCGGAGATCGCGGTGGCGGCAGCCTTGAGCCAGGCTCGGGCGCTGAGGCGGGCGGCGGAGATCTCGGCGGCGCTTCAGCCTGCGGTCTGAGGCTCGAGGAAGGCGTGGGCGGGCGGGGTCAGCGGGCGGAGGCGTGAGGGCGCGGCTGCAGCTCGCCGGGAGAGGAGAGGAGAGCAGGTGGCGTCTGGCGGTGGTGGGAGCCGGGCTGTGTGTGGAAGCGGAGGAGGCGCGTGGCTGAGAGAGGCGGGCGTCGGGGCCAGGAAGGAGAAGCAAGGCGTCTTGGTGGCGTCTGGATGGATCAGGCGGGGGCAGGTGGTGGGCAGGCGGGGTGGGGTGGACTGCGTTGGGAGGTGGGATCGGTGGGGGACTGTGTGGTGTGTGTTGTGTTTGGTGGGTGGCAGTGGGTCGGGGAGAGAGGGAAGAGAGAGGGTGGCTGGGCCAAGTGGCGGTTCCAGTTGGTTGGGGAGAAAAAGTGAGGTGGCGTGTGAGTGGCTGGGTGATGTGGAGGCTGGGTTGGGGTAGATAGCTGGGTAGCTATAGGATTTAGAGGTTGGACCGATTAGTTTTCAGGGGTGGTCGTTGGTCTCGGCCGTTCATTACCCTTCATAAAACAATTAATTAAATTATTACTTTCAACCTGCGTTTTGCAATCCGTCGTGGACAAAACAAAATAATCCGGGGACCCGGTTTTGATGTTTGAATAAAGAGGGGGCGTTTTAGAAAACAAAACGGCTTTGCGAAAATAGTTTTAGACAAACAACACATGATGATGACGATGCAATGCACAAATTCAACGCGGTTTTCTAGTAGTGGTTTTGCGGGATGCCACACTCCATCATACCGGAGAACGGGGTTTTGATCATCTTGCCCATGAGGCATGGTTCGCATGTGTCAAATGATTCAAAAACAAGAGACTCCAAAAGTCCATCAGAATGGAGTTTCTTCATGCGCTTTACACCAATATGACCTAGGCAGCGATTGCCACAAATAAGTAGTATTATCACTATCTACTTTGCATCTCTTAGCCTCAATGTTATGCATGTGTGTTTCATCCCTTTCGAGATTTAGAAGAAATAAACCATTCACAAGAGGTGCATGACCATAAAAGATGTTACTCATATAAATAGAACAACCATTATTCTCCGATTTAAATGAATAACCGTCTTGCAATAAACACGATCCGGAAATGATGTTCATGCTCAACCCAGGCACATAATAACATTTATTAAGGTTTAAAACTAATCCCGAAGGTAAAACTAAGGAGAAGCGTGTAGCCATCACATCAACTCTTGATCCGTTGCAGCCATCGTCACCTCATCCCTCCCAAGCCGCTCTATTCCGTAGCTCTGTTTGAGTTACAAATATTAGCTGACCGGTATCAAATACCCGTGCACTACAACGAGGGCTAGCAAGGAAAACATCAATAACATGTATATCAAATATACCTTTGATGGTTCCGGCCTTCTTGTCGCTAAGTACTTCGGACGATTCGCTTCGATGACCCTTGTCCTTGCAATAGAAGCACTCGATTCCGGCTTAGGACCATACTTGAGCTTCTTCTCAGCAGGGGCAACGCGTTTGCCGCCGCCTTTCTTGAAGGGCTTCCTTGCACCCTTACCTTTCTTAAAGGTGGGGGGATTGTTGACCATCAACATATGATTATTCTTTTTGATGTTCACCTCCGCTAATTTCATCTTAGCAAAGAGCTTAGTGATCATATCAGTAGAACCAATCTGATTGTGATCAACTACAAAACTTTTGTAGCTAGGAGTGTCAATCTTGAGCTCCTCTGGAATCTTGCAGTCCAGTTGCTCAAGGCGTTGAGTGTAGCCCGACATCTTAATGGCGTGCTCACTAACGGACCTCCCTTCCTCCATCTTGTAGTTAAAGAATTTCTTAGAGATCTCATATCTCTCAGAACGGGCTTGAGTCTGAAACATGTTTTTCACTCCTCGAGAATCTCAAAGGGCGGCGAACTCCTCAAAAGCGATTTTGAAGATCCGATTCCATAGCATACAACATGGCGATCATAATCAAATCATAATCATCCTTGCGATGATAAACAGCTTTTTTCATCGGTAGATCTATAGAGGCGTCACCTAGCGCTTTCTCAAGGACATAGTCCTTTTGTCCGCCAATGAGAATGATTCTCGAATGCGGAACCATTTGGTGGAGTTAGACCCATTGTTTCTAAGCTTTTCTATCTCAAAGAACGTTGAAGTTGAAGTTGGACTTGGCCATGTGATCTACAGATTTGCAAGTACAATTTAGACTATGTTCATGATAAATAGTTCAACTTAATCAAATTACTAGATGAACTCCCACTAAATTCAACATCCCTCAAGTTGTTTAGTGAACACGATCCAAATTCACCACACCTAATCCGATCATCACGAGAAGAGATGTGGTTTCAATGGTGGACAACGAAGTGTCGATCATATCATTCATATGACTCATGCTTAACCTTTCGGTTCTTGTGTTCCGAGGCCATGTCTGCATACATGCTAGGCTCGTCAAGTTAGACCCAAGTATTTCGCGTGTGCAAAACGGCTTGCACCCATTGTATGTGGCGTAGAGTCTATAGCACCCGATCATCACGTGATGCTTGGACACGACGAACTTTCATCGCAGTGCATACTTGGGGAGAACACAGTTTTATCTTGATCTTTAAGTGAGGAATCATCTTATAATGCTACCGTCGATCTAAGCATAATAAGATACATAAAGGGATAAACATCACATGCATATAACTTTATGTGACATGGTATAGCCAATCTTCGCAATGATCTCCATCTTGTGCGTTCGGCATGATCTCCATCACTCCACCATGATTGCCTCCACCACGAATAGCAACTACAACTATTGCTAACTACTTAGCGATAAAGTAAAGCTATTACATGGCGTATAAGAAGTTGACTCAAGGTCATACACAGTTATAAAGACAACCATATGGCTCCTGCGGTTGTGTACTCATCGACATGCAAGTCGTGAAACATTACAAAACATGATCATCGCATACAATATACACATCACATCTTGGGCCATACCATATCACAGAAAACACTCCAAAAAACAAGTTAGACGCCTCTACTTTGTTGTTGCATGTTTTACGTGGCTTATGGGAGTAGATGCTAAACGATTCTTACCTAAAAGCCACAACGGTGATATTATGGTTGCCAAACTCGGTGTTAATCCCATGACAACTATAGAGAGAGAAATTGACATCCACCGGCGCATGTGTGGTACAAGCCACACGTCAAGTGCGGAGCGGTCTCATGAATGACGTCGCGTAAGGTTGGCTTGGACCGCTTCAATCTCACTATACCGTCATAAGAAGAACACAAACAAGAGGCTTGCAACAGAAAACATCAACGCGCAACAACCATGTTGCGTTCTACTCGTGAAACACATCTACGCATAGATCTAGCTCGATACCTGAAGGGTTTGGCGGCATAGTAAATCAAAATTTTCTACTGAGCAAGCAGAGGAAAGCCAAGATCTAATCTAGGAGATGCAATCAACGAGAGAGATTGGATTAGATCTTCATACCCTTGAAGATTCATGAGCGGGCGTTCGAACGTGGGTGATGTAGTCGTACTCGCTTCTCCTCGCGATCCGATCCGATCTAGCACCACAAGTGGCGGTGCCTCCGTGAGATGCTGCGTGACACCTCGGCGTCTCCTCCTTCCTCGGACCAGCGAGTATGGTGGAGAGATAGATTGGATCTACAACACGGCATGGTGTATATGGTGGAGAATTTCTGCTGCAGGGCTTCACTACAAACAATCGGGAGGAGAGGAAGGTAGCAAGGCGCTAGGGCTTGGAGGAAGGTGTGTGTGGGGAGGCGCACCACCCTCTATATATAGAGGCGGCCAGCCCTGCACCTACTCAAGCCTATCTCTAGTTTAAACAATTTAAACTTTCCTTATCTAGAAATCCTATCTCTAGTTTAAACGATTTAAACTCTCCTTTCTAGAAATTCTATCCCGAGATTTAAACAGTCAAATCTCTCTAGAATCGGCTGGGCCCTATGGGGCCTTGTGCCCCTATTGTCGCCAGGACACTCCCTCATTGGCCCATGCCCCCTCCCGGAAGGTGGGGCCACGCTGGTCCCCTTCGGAAGGTTCTAGAAGCTTCCAGACAATACCGATTAACCGGAACAATTCGAACTCCAAAAACTGCACCTTATATGAATCTTATTCTCCGGACCATTCCGAACCTCTCGTGATATCCGGATCCCATCCGAGACTCGAACAAAATTCATAAACCAATTATCCAATCTATCCTAGCGTCGAGATACGTTAAGTGTGTGACCCTGCGGGTTCGAGAATATGCGACATGATCTTCTATCAATAATCAAGCGGGTGCAGGCACCCATATTGACTCCACACATTCATCGATGATCATATCGGATGAACCACGATGCCGAGATTCAATCAATCCCATATATATATTCCCCGTCTCGCGATATTTTACTTGCGAGATTCGATCGTCGTACCGCCATACCTAGTTCAATCTCGTTCACGCAAGTACTTTACTCGTTCGTAATCCGATATCACTTTGTGATTAACTCCTTAACCACATGCTTGCAAGCGGTGTTGATATCGATTCACGTGGGCCCGGTATATCTCTCCGACTTGGGAGGACAAATTCCATCTCGATACATACAACCCAGATACTTTTCGATCACCGAGAGACACCTTTATGATCACCCTCTCATAGGATGACGTTTGATGACCTCAAAGCTTTCTTCCGCATTGTGGAGTTGCATTATCTCATGGTCTAAGGAATACAATATTTGACATAGGAAAAGCTTCGCAAAGATGAACACGATGAAACGATCTAATTGCTTCGCTTAGTTTGGGTCTGTCCATCATATCATTCTCCCAATGATATGATCTCATTATCAATTGACAACTCATGTCTATGGTTAGGAAACCTTAACCATCATTGATCAATGAGCTAGTCCATAGAGGCGTACTAGGGACACGGTGTTGTTTACAAACCACACAAGTATTAAAGTTTCCGCTTAATACAATTCTAGCATGGAACATAAACTTTATCATGAACAAGAATTATAATAATAACATCTTTATTATTGCCTCTAGGGTACCACCTATTTGCGATTTAGTGTTGTGATGGGCTGATCATACGTTTGGGTACCACTAGTGCACCCATGCGAGATAAATCTTTTTCGAGAAGTCGTCGCCATGGTTACAGACACCTCAATAGCATAATGTCATGATCATAGACAACTTACACTAGACCCCATTGTTATATGTAATTTGACTAGTAAGTAGCTTTACTAAACTAAATAATGGTTTAATCAAATTGCCAACATGTGTATTCCACGAGTGGACTTCCTCGTCGATTGGTCTTTGAGGGGAAAACCTCTGGATGAGTTATTTATGTTACATTCTTGTTACCGTATAGTGCTCTCTTGTCGTGCTCTAATAACCGAAGTTTAGCGTGTGTCTCTGTAAGTTAGTTCTTGCAAGCTTTGTTGCCTTTAAACCCATCATATCCTGGTAGGCGAGAGCCGCTGAATTCCAAGACTCGTCATGTACTGGCCTTAGTACTGATGCTCTTTGTTTCCTTTTATGTCTTTTTGTTGGGTCGACTACCCATTGTATGTTTGATCAAGGTGATGATTTTGGACCTTATTACGTGGATCATGTTGATGAGGACTACTACGAGGAGTAGTCGGGATCCGACCAGAAGTCTTGAGATGTGTGTACTTGGAGTTCCACTTGGTTATTTATGGACATCTTATGGCGATTTGGCTCTTATCCATACTCGGATGATATATTACCTTGATGTATGATGTATTGTTGGGACCCTGTCCTTTGTTTGAATTATCTATATATATATTTGGTTCTGGTCTAAATATGTTGGCTATATTTCTATTTCTTTGTACGTGGCATGCTCTGATGTTCTATTTGTATGTTGTTGGCGTAAATACTCAATTGTGTACGCTTGACTCGCAACTCTATCGGACATGTTATCACACTTGAAACTATAAATTTGAATTACGAGATCATTGTCCGGTATCGTGCCCTATCACCTTAGAGGCCTGCTTGTGGTCTCACGGACTCCACGGTAGTACGTCTCACATACACATTTGAATTATACCGGCTTGTGAGTTAGAATATATAATTCAAGAGTTTACACCATTGTACCAGGAAAGGTACCTTGGGAATTAAACAAAAAATATAGTTAGTCATTTCAAGGTGCCGTATGTACCGCGCTGACCAATAAAGATCTTGGATAGGACGAGCGAGTCAAAAGTATCTTATTTATTCCGTGTATGTTTGGATGAGTAGGTCGGGCTTTATTCCTAGCAAGTAATAGCAGGGGATGGGAGCTTGTATCGTCATGTCAGGTGCTGCAGGAAGATGTTGTTGTGACCCAGTATACCATTAAATGTTACAGTGTACAAGTCATTGACATGACACTCATGAAATCCTGTTTCGCAAATATTACATCCCTCAGTGGTACAACAGAACCACGATTGGTCCAAATTCTTATTTAGTTCTTACCAACAATTAAAGAAAAATACAAGATTCGAGATCCTCCTCAGTCCAATAAGGATTCAGGGATAAAAGACAATTCAAAAGCACTAGCTTGATAGACAATGGTACTACTATGCTCCATGCCATCGGAGCTTTGCAACTTTATTTAGTAAGGAGCTATGTTGCTCCGCCCGATTATCCTATGTGTGCGGTCCTAGTTCTCTATTTCCACGTCTTCGTCTTCATTGCCAAATATTATGTCGTAATCTACATCTTCAATGCCTCCTTAGAGGCCAGGTTCTTTGTAGTAGATCTCTTCCTCTTCAATATCTTCTGAAGTAGTTTCGTCGATCTTTTTGGTACCTAAGCAAGGGTTTAAAAAGGTACCGTCGATCTTTTTGGTACTTAAGCAAGAGTAGTCAGCAAGTTCTTGGAGTTAGAGGTGTTTTATCCACTGTCTACAACCGTGGATCGTTGATCCTAGGCTTGTGCATGTTTTTGAAAAAAAAATCCATTATTTCTAGATCTTGGGCTATTGCCAACTTGTACGTGAGTTGTGTTTCATGATCTCCACGACCTGCACTATACAAACGCAAATAAAAACCCTAGTGGGACACACAACATGAGCTACATGTTTTCAGAATCTTGCGCCGCCGCCACCGTCTTCCCCGTCTCGTTCTGCAGTGTATGCCTATGGAACCCTGTCTCCCGTAGACCTGTACTAGCGAGGGACGGTTAGCTTTGGGGGAGCGCTCTAGCTAATTACTGGCATGTCGTCGTCAAACGGCGACTTCTTCCCAAACGTCAATAATCTCTTCGACAATCTGAACATGAGTGACAATGTCAACGCAAACGCTACTACTGGCGCAGCCGCCGCTCATGCTGCACCGCACGTTGCCTTAATCTTCCTCCTTCAAATTTATCTTTCTAGTGTGTTTTTATAGTAGGTGTGATAGTTTTATCATTTTTAGATGCAAGCTGTTTATCTATTTTTTTACTATTATTAGTAATCATTAACCGTATCATCTACTTTGTTAGTACACATGATTCCTCTATTTCTACGATCACGACAGTTATTTATTCGGATTAAACCATATGAACAACTGTAAACCATGCTTTACACATGATTCCTCTATTTCTACGATCGTGCTTTACAGTATGTTCAACAATATAATTAATCTATAGTACATGGTTTCTCACGATTTTGCACGTCACGGCCGTACGCTCCACTAAAAAAAAGAAAAGGTAAATAATACTAGCGTTAGCGAGGTCTACGAGCACGAGAGGTGCGTGTGACCTCTCTTGGTGCAATCTCCACACGATCCGTTTCCCGATTTCCTCCGAATCTACACTTCCTTTCGCCTTATCTAAACCGATCACCGAGCAAAAGCTCACAGCTTGACAGCAATGCGTTCCTTCCAAGTTGCCATCGCCCATCGGCCAGCGGGAGCATAGCCGCATCACATCAGGCATCGACCAAAGCGGCAGAGACGACCGTAGTATCGGCGTCTGCTCGCGCAGTGGACAAGGAACACGACGGACCCGCGCGCGCACGATATTTCCGAGCCACCACCGAGGAGGAGGTGGAGGAGAGCAAAAGCGGTGCGGTGCGCCAAGGAAAAGGAGAGGCCGTGGTGGGCGGACGTGGAGGAGCGGAGGTGACACGAGGCGGACGCCATCGTGTGGCGAGGCGAGGCGAGGCAAGTGGGGGCGTAGCCTGGCCAACCCGGACCCGGCGGCGGATTGCGCGACAGGGAGAGGATAAGCCGAGGAGCGCGTGCGTTACGTGCACGTGCCTCCGCCGCGACGCGCGCCGCTGCGGCCAAACACCCTATCTGCAGGGGGGGAGATCCGGAGAGAAACCCGATCTGGGACGACGGGATCTCATCCGCGTCGCGCGCGTCCACGTCCACACGCGCGCGCGCCGACATCCGCCGCCGCGCGTCTCGGCCCGTCGTCTCTCATCCACCGGATCCGAAACCCCTCCCGATCCGGAACTGTCCGCCGGCTGCCGATCGAGAGCTACTCTACGTACATTCATATCGTGGAGAGAGCTACTCTACGTACTACGTACTACTAGTACAGTGGATGGTGCGCTTTTGTCCGTGATCTTTGTTGGCATGCGTGGCCTCCTCCATAATCTTGCACCAATCAAGAGCCAGCCATCTCCACCTCGGATAGAGCTCAACTTGTCCCTGTCCATCTTCTCCTTGCAGCGGCTCGAGCAATGGGATGGGATGGCGTACTACGTCGCTTCTTTTGCTAGTGGAGAGCGTGTGTGTCGGATGCGTCGTCCGCCACTTAATAAACCGATTAAAAGAGAGCTGCCTTTCGTAGTGCACGTAATCCGGCGAGACGAGAGATCGATACTAGTGGAAACCATATGCATTGCATTTTCCTCCTTTAATTTGAGACAGAAGAACATGAGACTGTCTAGAAGCGTCGCAGGACAAGTGCTTATGCTGCTGCTGGTGCCAGAGTTCCGCTAGCTTAATTAGGTCTTGATGATGATGTCAACAGTTGAGCTTAGGTCTGACTGCCCTTTTCGTTTTAGTAGTACCGGACCTTATGACTATATATATCGGATGTTTTATCATGTTTATAGACCTTATTAAAACCTTTTTTAGACAAAAAAGGCATTACAAATGGTTTTAAATAAACTACTAGAAAAGCCCTACCAACCGAATGATACACGGGTGCTGATCAGAACATGTACTCGCCCTATATTTAGGGCATGTATGTACTAACCTTACAAGGCCAAACATCGAGCATGGCTACATCGCCACGACTGCGACACCTCGCTAGCTACACCCACAATTTGTGGATAATGGCCAAACAAAAAAGAGAAACTCAGGCAACATACACGGTCTCATAGAAGATGTAATCACCCTATAATTACGACATGTAGGGACCTTGAGACCTACATGGACGCCAAACATCGAGCATGGATACCAAACTAGAAGGCCATGAGAACTAATTAGTGGAGTAGCACAGATAAACATTGGGCCCACTAACCTCGATGTCAATGCCAACACTCGAACCGCACTGCCGCTTGTCACCCATAAACCTCAGCCTCACTCAAGACTCAACTGTCCAAACGTGGTTTCCCATGAGGTGCCTCCCAAGGAGGAAATGATGCTCACAACACTTTCGTGACCCTATCTAAGGTGAATTTCACAATTTTACCCGGGAATAAGGGCCCCCGAAAATGCCTCTAGAGACGTGTGCAACGCCTAGGGGCGTCGCAACTGTCCTGGTCACACCAGTCGACTAGTGATTTCTTCTGCTCCCGATTTGTCACAACCAACACCCTAGCATATCTAGATGCGTCACCCAATGGACTTTGGTGACGAGTCATGGTTGCTCGAAAGAGCTTAGGAGGATGAGAAGGTTGACCTTAGGATCTAACATAGGAGGACGCGGGGGCATCCACCACCGTGCCATGGCAGTTACCCATTGTCGTCTCGCAACCGACACGGCCATGGGTATCAACAAGCACCCACATACGCAACTCGGCCGTGAAGTCGTCACCACCTCGCCGCCCGAGAAACCCCTATCAGAGCGGTGGAGAGGAAGGAGCCTCATCACCACCTTCACTAGAGGCCACATGGGCTCGTCGAGTACCCTCTTCGGGCTATGGCGAGGGGAAGGAGGGCTGGGGAGGGGTAGCGGCGCCAAAATCCCATTCATGCTCGAGGCCGAAACATATTATATTACTCTTGACCAGTTATCATAAATATCAAATTTTAAACAATTATAGTTAACCTAAAAGCAACAGGGTGAAACAGAAGTATGTAGTGCCACGGAGGGTTATGCATGCACATGGTACTAAATTATACCTAGTACCACTTTAAGGGTATCGATCCAAAGGAAAAGAACTACCATAAGAGCAGTGTGATCCCAAAGTCAATAATAGGAACAAAAAAGGGATCTCCGAGTTTTTATAAAACAAATAAATGTTCACTGTTCATGTACAAAAAGGCAAAACCTACATGTGAAGCAAACACCTAAACCGGCTCCTACTCTAGCTTGGTTGCAAAGAAAAGGCCCGGAGAAAGTTACAATTCAATTGCTCCTTACATGGTGCCAGGTGAAACACAACACACTGGTCGGTGCATGATCGATCCAGATTAATTGGCTGCAACAACTCATGGTACCCCCAAAAGGCAAAGCTCATGGTACAGCTTCCAAAACGGTAGCACCACCAAATATCTGCTTGGCTCAAATGCTGCTAAGTATTCCCCAGCCACATAATCTCCCAGATGATATCCTCAAGTAATTGGCCCACATAATCCCCATCTTATCCAGTCTTTGGTTAAGCTGCCTCGCAGCGTGTGGCGTTCAGAGCTGCAGCCCAAGAAAATGAAGAAACTTAAAAAAAAAAATCTCCATTAGGTGTGGCCCCAAGAACCTTAAGCTAACTACTAGTAGAGGTCAAAGTGGCAATGACAAGCCTCATCCATATTAAGTGACAAAAAGGCACGTTAATTAAGAGCTTCATGCGGTATTCAATCAGAGGATATGGAGTGCAAGCAAGACTGTTCATCTCCGATCAGACAGGATGACGTACTAGTAGTAGCCATCTATCGCTGCGATAAAAAGAATGCCGTCCAGACAACCACCACCGCCTGCGGACGCACGACCGTCGGTTTGTTCAGCTCAGGAGAGCGGCCGGTTTACAGCGTTTCTTTTGGTTGACCAAATGGGGGTTACTACTCGCTAAAGCTACCGATGATAGACGGCCGGCGTCCACATCGTCGCCCTGTCGTCGCGATCGCGATCATGTCCGCGTTCGCAGTTTAAATTTGAAAGGATTCCGCCCGCCCGCGCGGTGGCTTGAGCTCGATGATAGCTGAATTGTAACGCACTTCAGTTCAGGCATCTCCTGGGTTTCGCTGTCAGGCCAGCCGGCGATGTTGTTCCGGCCCTGAAGCTATCGGCGGCAGAGGTTTTGGTCTTCGGAGAGAATTGTTCAAGTCCTAGCATGCTCTGTTTCTTTTAGTGTTTCTTGCGCGATACGGGAGTGTCAGTAAGAGTTTGCGCACGTACGCCCTTACGACTGGAACTGCGCGTAAATAAACCAGATTAATCTGGCAGATCTTCAGAATCTAGTAAGTAAGTAACTAACCAAGAGAAAGGCATCTATCAATCTAGCTCTACCAGACAAAAAAAAGGTTCAGAGCCGTAGCAAGAAGAGTCTGAACTGAACTGCACAAGTCATGTTTCTGCAACAACGTATAGCTGGCAGGCAGACACCGTGGATTAGGACCTCGAGACAAGATCATTCCTCTTCTGCTCCTCAGAATCCACCACTTGCGCGCGAAGCAAAGTCGAGACGTTCCCTTCGCCTGACCCTGAACTAACAGTGCGGTTTCAGGCTCAGGGGAGGTGCCTGTCTCTGTTCCTGTGAAACTTATGTTTGTCTGGGAACAGTTTTATAGGGCGATCTCTAGCTAGGGTTCGGTCGACCAGGATGTTACTGTCGGAGAGATATACGGGCCATGTAGCTTCCACATCTTTTCCACCGTGTAACGCTGTCAGAGATTCCGAGGTGAAGTGCTGCGCACATTTTCTCGGAGAAAAAAGCAGCCTTTTTTCCAGTCTCTTTTCCTCCCTCTTGGCCCCTGTCATTCTCACCGAAAAAGGGCAGTTGGGACACTATATACTGAAGAATGCAGTTAGTATCAGGGTAGACCGATTAACCGTCCTCGAGAGTCTTGGTTACAGTGGATCAGCTTTTGCAAAACTTTTTTCCTCCTCTCCCAGCTATTTTGCCAACAAAATCACCTTGTCTCCTTAAAGTTATTTTGTATTATGTGGTACTGCAAAACTGTTTTGCAGAACAGGTTGTTCTGCAGTAGCCCTACAGAATTGCATCAAATCTCTCCTACGTACGTAGTACTACCAGCTAGCTAGTAGCTAGCTACTAGGTCTGGTATGATATGGATGATTAGCAGGATAAAATTATCTTTTGCAGGAGACGACATGTCCAGAGATGTTCCTGTCATGTCCTGCCGAAAAAGCCTAAAAACCGTGCCAACCTTTGCTTCTGTTGGAGGGGGCCACAGCCACAGGTGAAAAAGCGAGAGAGCGTGCATAAACAGGGGCAACCTAACACGATCTGCAAAGACCAACCCTCCAATCCACAACCTAATTACAGCCTAAATTAGGTCTTGGGCGGCCATTACCACCAGCTCAGGTTAGCAAAGTCTCACACACCTAAAAGTGAGTGTTTAATACTAGAGAGTAGTAGGGGAAAAAGAACCAAACAAACAACTTACACCACTAGCATCCCAGCATATATAGCCTGTTTCATGCAAGCAAAGAGTGGCCCACTTTGTTTTTCTCGGTAATTAACCAGGCATGCAACTATATTTGTTCAGTATAGTGAGTCACAATACTCTCGTCCTTTCTTTCGAGGTTTCTAGAAAAGAAGAATGAACCACTCACACTCCCCTAAAACCGAGGAGACATGCCATGTTTTTTTGCTGTCAAGTGTCAACAATGGTGAGGAGAAATGGGAGCCAGGATAGCATTTTGGGGGGGAAGCTTGCAGAGATGGTCAATGTGGGGTTCGTGTGGAATTGCCATTGAGAGCGAGAGGTATGCATCACATCCCTGTGAATTGGGCAATGGGGAAAACACTTTGGAGGCGCCGGCACATTGTCACGATGACTTTAATAAAACGGGGTCGATTTCGACGTGGCGATGATCATCAGGGAAGAGGCATCCGATCTTGATTGGACGTGACGCCCATGGCTGGAGAAAGGTACTAGTGGTATAATTGAGATGTTGAGATGCACCACCGGCCAACGGGAGCCCGACACGTGGCGCCATCAGCGCGGCGACGATCGGTCTTTAGCTTGCGAGCCTATACTATGCTCATTATTAGTATTAATCAAGTTCTCTGATCATGCATTAGCCTCCCTTCTTTGGGAGCTATCAAAGTGTCCAAAAGGGCATCTTTAATAGCGTGGAAGAATTTTAAGGATCCATGTTGATCTGGCATCAAGGAGGAGGAGCAGTAGTTAGTTTAGTGGTTTGCACGAACTGGGTTCGGAGCAAGTGTGCATAGACTAATCAGATCTGTCTGGCACCTTTTGGTTTGGTTCATGCTGAGTCGGACATCACATGTAGTGCAAATTGAACAGTAGTTCAGACTTATGTAGCAAGGTGCAGCTGGGGCTCGCAGAAAAAAATCTCCGCAAGGAGGACACTTAATTTATCAATAGCAATTCAAGTACATCTCCTGCTTTGCTGACCTAACTCTCATGGATGATTCAGAGGGCCGTGGAGAGGGCCAACAGAAACGCATGCCTGCATCTGCTCCACCACTGCAGCACATGCCTATCTTCCTGCACTCACCCAGTATACTATACTATTAGCCACCATTGGCACAGTGCTAACCACTGCATTGAGCATGGTCTCATCTCATCTCCTGGATGCTTGTTTCAGTGCATGCATCTGAGAAGATTAATTAAAATTACTACCTAAACTCATCTCATTTCAACATTTACTGCAGAGCTATGATATATTAACTGCAGGATGCATGATGGTAAAAAAAATAAAAATCTAGATATATATGGTGATGATGGAGAAGGAGATACTACCGTTTTGTACTTGGATTGGACAAGGCCAAGATGACTTGTCAAGGCGGGAAACGCCAGCCAGCCAGCTGGGGATCGGAGCAAGGGAGGGGAAGAACACAATGATAAGCTACAAAATGAGACTGTTAAGGATTAAGACAAGCGATGAGACAGGCTTTTGCTGTTGCTGTTGCTGTCATCGTCAAGCGTGATCGCCGCTCGCAGCCAGCCGACTGATGGTACAAATCTGTGCCGTCCCGGTACGAAAACAAGTCGATCGAGCGTGTGACGCAAAAAGCGATGGCTGAACGCGAGCTAATTAAAACAAAACAATGGCGTTGTTATTAGCGTGGCGTCGCCGGTGCTTAAAAATGGGTATTAAACCCCGACCACGACAAGGGACTAGCTTGCAGGCGCAAGTAACCGGTGAAGATGAGGCTCGACCTGAGGTTATTATCATGACTTCTGATCCGTGCTTACGGCGTGCTGACCGGCCACCACCCGAGCTCGTTAAAATTCAGACATTGTTCACTGCAGGCTTCAGACTAGATCAGAACTGGTGTAGAAAAACAGTTTATGTGCCTTTCTTATCTAACAGAAAGGTCTGCTTTTGCTGGTTCCATACGACTGGGGAAATTGTATACTAGTATGTGCTTCTCTTATCCGACAGGGTTGTGCGCCAATGGCGATCTGAGCAGTGAACCTACTGCACAAGTATATGCTTATATAATTGTGAGAAGTGAAATCCGAAAGCAACAGTTACTCATTTCTTAGATGAAACAGTTAGTTCACAGCATCAGCTATTCAGGTGCATCTACATACACACAATCAGCTAGGAGGCATAGGCTTGTATCACGGCTGTGACTACCCGAGGATAACAATCTTAAACACCGCCAAAGTGAGCTGAAGTGAAGCTTAGCAGCATGCGACGCGATTAGCAGGTTGATTATTAGCGTGCGATCAGTAGGTTAAGGTCACCAGCAACACCTACTTTCACCTTCACTTGTCCCACGGAAGGATGATCGCCGCCCCGTTGGTAGCTCCGGGTGGTGACACTGTGGTGTGCATGTCACCTGACGGGGATGTGCCCCCGCGCGCGAGTCTGACGACGACGACGATGCCACAGAGCGAGCACCACCGCCACGGCGTCACGTCCACGGTAAAATAATGGCCGGCCGTGATCGGGGACGACGAGGAGACGTGACGCCCATGATCGATCGGACGACCCATCGGGAGGGGCCTTTGTTGAAACAGTGCTTAGCACTTGGGTTGATGATTTGCGTGTTTCAGCTGTTGCTGGCTGCTGCTGGCACTGAGCTGCAAAACCGTGTTGTCTATGCAGCTTGATGAAGCTGGACGGGAAGTAGTGCCTCCAAAAAAATAAAGCTGAAGAGAACAGAGCCGTATATATTTTTACCTAAGAAAAGAGAATATATCTCTTGAGACTTTGTGCTCGAATTGTATATTTGAGATGCAAATAGCTAAGGCAATGCGGCGTCCAGGAGACGGGACGCTCGGAAACTCGGGAAGGCGGGGAGAACTTTTGGGGACAGAAACGAACAACTCTCGGCCGGTGATTTCCACTGACAGGACGGGACTTTTTGACTACCTAATGGAAGTTTCAGGATCAGATCCTGTACCGCACAGAACTGCTGTCACTACAGCAAGTTTTCCTATACGATCATGTGGTCGTTCTAGTCTCCGAGTAGAATTAATTAAGTAGCACCACCAGTCAGAACCAAAAGCAAGTTACGAATACGATGCTCATTATTCAGGAAAACTCAGGGAGCAACGAACTGCCTGGGCTGCAGGATTTTCTCACTGGAAAGTAAAAAAGGAGAATGGATTACATGATCAACACCATGCCATCCACCTCTGCGCAAACTTTTATTTTGTGTGCAAAGAAAGCAAAAGACAAATGATTGTACCACCGCAGCCTTATTTCCTGACAATTTCTACGTGCCTTGCCTGGCCAGAGGTAGGGGACAAGGCGGTACCGCCAATACAGTGATCCGATCCTACGAACAACTCTTCGGACCAAAGCAAACGCAAAAAACCTCAGCATGTGAGCCGAGCCTGACGAGGAAGATAACTTAGAAAAAACTCCAGCCACAGGAGCTGTTAAATTCGGAGTTGTCAACAGTCGCACGGCGGTCGATCGAGAAGGCAGGCGGGAGAAGATGAACAGCAACCCGTCCTGATATGTTAAACTACAGTGGAGTAACAGCAACCGCTGTATGTAGGACCGAAGCAAATCTAACACTACCACTCTTGCTGCAGAGGATCATCATCCGTCATCGGATGTTTAACTGAACCTCGTTTTCGGCCCCCGATCGATCGGCGACGACGTCTAAAGCGCACAGTTAACTAGAGTAGTCTAGAGATGACCGATCGCCTTTTTGATCCCCTTCGTACGAACCGGGGGGTTAGGTCCCAGACAGAGCAGCATGTCTCGGGGCTTTACATGTCAGCAGGCCAGGAAGAAACAAGCGAAACACACCAAACGCTTTTGGAGGCAGTGTTGTGGCCGATCTTGACAAAGCTCTGAAAATCGGGCTAGTTGTTGTGTTATTAAGCTTGAATGAGATGTGTAACCAATGATGCCTCGGAAGCCTTGATCCAAAAGCAACCTGCTTAGAGGGGAATGAAATGTATATGTTATATATAAGGCTACGAGGAGCTGTGGATCCTGTCGATGTCATGGCACAGTTGATCATCAGCGTGCAGGACATGTTAGTCGCGTGGTTAAGTGAATAATTGGCTAGGTTCCATGTTATAGTCATTAGGTTAATGTAATAAATGGCTAATTTTCCTGTCTTGTCAGGTCCACTTGTAAGGTGTCTGCTTGTTTATGGGTTCATTGCAAAATGTGTTTTACATGCTGAACGACATATGGAAGAGGGCACTCGCCTAGTCTAGTCATGTGTGTAGACCCCAGACACAACACAACACCTACTATTAGTTTTATGCATCCTACTTGGGCGTGCCATATTTGAATCATTTTTCAAATGCTTCATCTTGTTCCTAGTCTCTTCTTTCTACAATCCATCCAAATCGACGCTGGACTTTATTGCGCATCCTGATATACCATAGTTGGTGCCCTAACATACCCTAAGAAGTGACATGATAGAGAACTTAATGCATTTATAGGGGCCCATACTGATGCATATGTATTTTCTACTTCCTCTATCCAGAAGAAATGGTGACTCGGATTTTTCTAGATTCACATGTATCTAGACACAGGAGTAGTTTACATAATACAAGCTATCAAATATTTCATTTCAAATAGTGGCGGCGGGCCTCGGTACCGACCTTGCAAGGACGCAATGCACGCAAGGAGTGAGTCCGACAACAAAACCTAATTAAAGATTGACAGTCTCACAACGACACCGTTAGAAAACAAGTTAACTTGGTATAAAACCATAAAAACAAGACATACCAATATACAAGAATTTCAAAAGAACCATTTTACTTTTGGCACGGAGAAAAGAAGTTCCCCACATTCTAAATGCGGCCTCGTACGTCTAGAAGGGCTAGCATGATATACATGACGATATGCACAACTGGGCAAAAAAAAAGGAAACAATAATTGAACTCTAGGTGCTAACTTTCCAGTTCCCCCGACATAGAGTTCACAATTTCTACTTACTAAAATGGAGTATACGGCGAATGAGTCTGACGCCAGTCAACGGAAGCACCTCTGTAGCGGCGAGGAGCTCTCGGCAGGCACCGCCATGGTGTCACCTCCGACTAAAACAATTAGTACCAAATTTCTTTCCGAAAGAGCTATCCGTACTACTAGTATAATAACAACAATGCAGCAAGCAAACAAACGAACTAACGGAAAGACATGTTAAAAGACGTGAGCTGCATGATTAGGTCGAGAAGGTCAAGACTGTTAGCGTGAGAGAGAGGGAAATGCACAGAAAAGCCTGTAGTTAACCTGGCAATTAGCTTCACACGGTTACTCTATTTTTCTTGATTATGTAGTATATAGTGTAGTGCAGTGCATGCAGCTCATATATAGATATAGATGTCGTGCCGTCCGTTGATTGTTGTGTACCTAGTTTATACATACATACATGGGGCCATGTCCGGCCAGTTGTGTGATCTTTGCTTGTGGAATTGGAACAGCTCCCAAATCATTGAGCAACTACTACTAAATATCTCTCCATGTTTTCTTTCTATAATGTGGTACACAAGGACTATAATATATAGTATAGTTTTAAAGGAGAGCTGGGAAAGTAGGTCAAGTGAATAGAACTATTAGTGAATGATTCCTCAAATAGAATAGATTATAATCTTTAAATAGTGCATCATACTATATGCAGCGACTTTTTTCAAGTCAATGTTTCAAAAATTGAGATGCTAGTGCATCATACTATAGGCATACAAATTTCAAACAATTTTAAAAACAAAAGACAGGAATCAGCAGTAGCATGGGAGAAGTTATTTGCTAGTCTTTGAGATTGAGTTAACAGATAACACCGGTACTATTGTGAGGGAAAGAAAAGATGCATAAGTTTTGCTGGAAAATGCAAACCCAGCCAAAAAAAAAGGATCGAAATTGTACCTCTGAGTCGCGGTCCAGGAGCCCCGATGCCAAAGCTCGACCCGTGGAGGCGTGGACTGTCCAGGCCTCTTTTCTTTGTGGGGTCTGTTACAAGTGGTGTACCAAATGCAGTGCAGACAGCCCAGCTTCGGGTGCGGCCCAGCTTTGTGACCCTTGTTCCTTTGCCATAACGAAGATGCAGATAGGATTAAGATGCAAATAGTTATCAATGTGTCAGACCAAGAATCTACTTGCAGCATGGTGTTTACCTCGGAATTATTTGTTTATCACAGACTAGTAGAACGGTAATTTCTTCAGCTTCCAGTGAGCTCCAACCATCAGGCTGCCGCATGTCTGATTGCTCGACTTCTTCCAGTATGAATGTGAATTGTTTCATCAGGAATGTAAACACCATAGTCTTCATTCGGATACTTTTTCTCGAGAAAACTCAAAAAGCCTTTGCGTTTTGTTTCATTGAAAAGGTAGAAGTTCAGTTACATCCTCCTAAGAGGCAGCAGTTACAGGTAAACAGGGGAATCAGTGGACATCCCAATTCGCCGGAAGGATAACCGTAAGCCCAGTCACACCAGTTGGGATGCATACGGGTTAGCATTATCCCTGACTGCTGAATCCGGACCAGCAATGAGCACTGATGAAAGACGGCCTGTCGGACTCGTGCCCTCGGCATCCCCCAGGAAAGTTCTCTATACATATCCAATATATAAAGAATCTCAGGTGCTTTTTTCGCTTTAAAAACTTCTGGGGCAATACTGAGAGGATGACAGATAAGTTCCTCTGCTGCCTCTGAAATATCATCGTTTGGTCCTGGTTGGGTTGCAGAAGTGTTGTTTTCAGGGCTGACTATATTCTCCAATGCCTTAGGCCAGCTTTGGACGAACTTCAATTGATCACCCCTCAAAAAAAACCACTGACTGACTCGTGACCATTGGTGACACTGAACCTGGTATCATCAAATATGGAGGCTCTGTTCTCCAGAGTAGGATCATCTAGCTGTGCGATGTCGAATTCGCTAGTTGTGCTACATGAACTGCAGAAGAATGGAGACGATGTACTGCGCGTGTCATTGCTGCTTCTATTTGAGACATGGTGAAAGCTTTGAAAAGAAAGCAAGTGGTTTGCTCCAACTGTATATATACATATATGCATTGACATTCTCCTGCATGTGTGTGCACAGAAGGTTAGTTTCAGCTTAGCTTCAACAATGGAAAAGGAGCTGAAAAATATATTTCTGACACTGTTTAGTTTACTTGTGCAATGATGAGAATCTGGTGGGTTAATCTTGATGCATTGGAATGGAGGCAATGGAGATATTCAACAAATTTTAATACCAAAGGTGACATAATTGGGCAGCGGCAAAAGTACTGATACAGTTATCAGAGTGTAAATTAACTTGCCTTTGGATATACAGACTTGGGAATACATAATAATAGGCTAAAACTTGAACACACTGGGAACTAATTTCTGTTTTCCTCTTGGTATGCTAGATAGGAGCACCTTGATGAACGGATTACCGATCATTCAACAAACTAACTGTGTTATTGGTTACAAATGAGGTTTCCATTGTGTAGAAATAATATATTGCATGATGGATAAAGTTGTTTCTCCAAAGTTGCTAACAGTTTGCTCTTCAAACTATTTATTCCGTCTCAAAGCAAAAGCAATCAAGAAAATAATCAAAGGATAAACACACTAAGTACTACCTCTGTTACAAAATATAAGACGTTTTGGTTAGCCTACCAATACTTCTTATATTTTGAAATGGAGGTAATAGTAAGCAATACATATATTTTTCATAGGTTCCATAATGAGCGCCGCAATTTTATGTAGCATGATAATATCCAAAATACCAGCTGCAACATCATCATTCTCAGCTATGAGCTTTCTGCTCGAGCCTAGAGAAATCTAGAAGGTGAGCATATTACTCGAGAAAACACCATCAGGGCCCCATCTATCTAGGTTCAGAATTAACCTGTGCATGTTCTAGCCATCTCTTCTCTGAGCAAGCGTACACATTTATGTTTTGTTCATCAAGCTGTACACTGCAGACCATTTAGAGTTTAACTACTCCCAAACGATTCCCGCTACAAATGGAATGGTTCTGACTCTGTACCAAGGGGAGAGACTGGTAGAGGTGAAGCTTTTCTAGCAAGGTGTGGCGACAGTAGGACAAAGGCAGTAACCTTTAGGGAAGGATTTCAAGTTTCACTCGTACTAATAAAGTGGCCAAGTACTCAAGTATCATCTGCCACGAGTCTCCAGATGTCACCACACAATGAATACTAAAACAGAGAGAAGACACTAGATTTATACCTTGGAAGATCAATGCAGAGGCCAGGGGTCAGACATTCTTTTCAACCAAAATTATACGTCGGAGTTGATTGGTTTGTCAAGCGGATTGTCTTGTTACAAACAAATTCTAGCATGTCATAGCCTTCTATAAATAAAACATTCTTAGTAGCAGTTGATAGAAAAGGACAACATAGTTAGCAAGATATAGGTGACTGTAAAAACTATGTGGCATGCTGTAAAAGCAATGAGTCAAGTGTTGTCAGGAAGCTAGTACCTTGTGTGTCCTTGTCTTATCGAAGAAACACTGGATCTCCTTGGTTTGGATTTTGGAATGCCCCTGCTCAGAAACTATCAAGAACGTTTCTTCATATTTTTTGCTTGCAGTGGTAGGCATTTCCCCTCTCCTTCCAGAAGAGTATGGCTGCAAATTCATCAAATAAAACTATGTCCAGCAAACTAATTGTTATAGCATCGTTTATTAGTTGCCGGCCTTTTCTGGTTCATCTCCATAGTTGTTTCTTTCACATTCTTGTTCAGGGGGGAATGATACTCCGTAAACATAACAGGAGAGCATGTCTCAGGGATAGTAGGAAATAGCCCCCAGCAGGAAAGTCCAAGTAGAGCCAACATAACAGATGAGGCAGCAAATTTCTGTTTGTTGTAGTATGATTAATAGAATAATCAAGTAAAGCACGAATAAACATAAAATTCCTCGATACATTAAGATGGAAACGCGAACTTGTACCTTTTACACATGAAAATGAAGAATATGTAGGCGAGCCAGCAATTTCTATTTTGAAATCCCGAAGTCCCAAGACTGGAACCTTATTCAAATCACACGGACATAAGTTATCAAGTATATATGTTAAATATATATAGATACCTCCATTAGCAAAAGTACATATTTACTTAAGCCGATACAGCTGATCATTTACATGAACAAACACAAGGGGTAGTAACATAGGTACAATAATAGAGCCTCTACTTGCACTGAGATCAATCCACTTCTGCTTACACAATGAAAACTGGTACTTCATCCTTCAAACAATTTATCGATTTTGTTTTTCCACCCCCTCTCAAAATTCTTGGCATTTTGTCCAACAGACTGTCTCTGACTTTCCAGGTGACCATGGTAGGCTCGAGTAATAAACTCCATGATCTTCACATGGAGCTCATCTCGAAGAGCTGGACAGGGTACCTTCCAGAACATCTGAAGATTGCAAGTTGCATTGAAAGACGAAGCAAAACTCTGCAAGGGAGTCAGACTGGTGAGCCTGATATTGAGGAAGTTTATCCGCGCCTTTTTACTAGGAGGCATGCCTCTTGAAACATCCAAGGTGGATGTAACAGGTACCCATGATGCATAAATGTATCTCTTTATGTACCCTCTGATGCGGGATTGACGTTTTTCAATCCACTCCTCTTTTACAGTCAACTGTACATCTGATTGCTCGACTTCTTGAAGTATGAAATGTATGTTATTCATCAAGAATATGCACTGGAGTCCTTCAGAGGCAAATGACCTGGAATGTTTATAAATTACTGATTCTAGATCAGTGATGAGCCCAACCACTAGACGGCATGTCAAACTCATTCCATCAACTGCCAAGAGATCGTCAGTATGATCATGATCTAGGATCGTATCAAGTAAACCTTTATGTTTCACCAGGAGACTGATGTATCGCATGAGGTATGGAGATAAGGACAGAATGCCACCATCCTGTACTTCTTTTTGTGATGTATAAGTCCGAATTAATCCTTTGAGTTCTTTAACAATTCCCCTTACAGAGTCCTTCAGTTTGCCAAGAACTCCGTCAACCTGTGTACTGATAGACTCTCTATAGAAGACTTTCCTGAGAATGGGGTAAGCATCCATCAGTGCTGTGTACATGTTCAATACACAGAAGAGCTTCTCTGGTGACTTCCTCACCTTATGGTCAGATACAATTGAAGCAACAGTGAACAGACGCCCAACAGGTTCTTCTGCTGCTTTTGAAAGGTCATCATGTGTAAATCCATTGCATGCACGATGGTTCTGCTTGACGAGCTGTGTCCACAATGTCTTCAGAACACTGACAATATACTCCAAAACTGCAGGCCAGCTCTTGATGGATTTCCAATGTTCCTCCCCTAAATTTTGGGAATCTACTCCAATGAGTGAGTCAAAGCCATCAAAGAACTTGCACCCAGTGAGGATATCATAGTGTTTGATGTGAAATGCCTGGTACAGGTCCCTTGAGTGCTCAGCTAAAATTTGCTGGTTTACTAACTCTCTAAAAGTGACAAATGACTTGAGACCAATTATGGCGTTGAACCTACTATCATTGTATATGTAGGTCGTATTCATCACCAGGGAAGGGTCGTCAAGATGTTCTGCATCAAATGTGTCGGTGGTGCTACAAGAGTTGAAAAAAGAAGAGGATTTCGTGGTGTTACTACTGCCTGAGAAGTGACAACCTCCCAAAGAAGGTATGCCATTTTTTCTGGTTGTGTGCGGATGCCTGTAAATGAATGGAAGTGTTAAGAGAAACGATGATGAACAGATAATAGAAGCTAGCAAGACTGCCATGTCAGAAAAATATTAGGGTAAAATAAATTAAATGTCTTTAAACCGAGAACAATAAAGTCCTAGGAAACTATAACAAAATCGTTTGCTTTGGCTGAAAAATAGAAAAGTCAATCATGTTCCTTGACAGCCAAGAAAAGGGAAAGGAGTATAAATAAGTTCATTCATTTCTCAACAAAAGGTCAATGACAGAATCGAGCTTCCATCATACTAGGCATCAGGAAAAACAGACTTTGTTGTAATGATCGCCTAGTTTTATCTTACTTTATTTTTCCGTCTTTTGTCGGCTGTGTGCATCATGGTTATATAGAGGCCGGGTGTAAACATTACTATCCGTAATAAAGCGCTCATTTCCAAAAAGAAAAAAGAGTTACATTACATGGCACAACTAACTACAAAAAAAAATGAGTGTTACATTACATGGCACAACTAACTACAGGAAAAAGTAACACACGATTCCATGTGACGCAAAATGTAGCTTATTTTTAGAAATATTCTACGGATTGTCCATTTGAATGTATATTTAGGAGTTTTTCGAGAAAATGCAAAGGTATGTTCAAAAAAAAAAGAGAAAATGCAAAGAACCTTTGCGTTTTATTCATTGAAAAGATAGTCGTTTTACATCCTCCTAGGAGGCAGATTACAGGCTAACAAGCGCTTGTCAGTGAACATCCCATGTGGCTGGGAGCACAACTCGGAGGCCACGCGCTCCTGCTCACGCCCATAGCCGTGCTTCTTATCTCATATATGTCAGAATATGGATAGGCTGGACATAATGCCACGTGATAATTGAACATACTTTATATGTTTGCTCCTGTCTTTTTTTAAGAACATTTATCATGTTATGATTGATTATTTGAATTGCGCTTAATTTTTATTATTAGGAAGAATATTTGTTGTTGAGGAAAAATATAAAATATCGAAGTGGTACCTAACACTTTGATTGCGTCCTAAACTCCCAAGGTCATTATCATCTAGAACTGCGGCATGGCTAGAGCTTCCATGTTGCATGTCACGTGTTAGGTCTTCATTTTGATCATGGTGACGAGGGGTAACCTCGACAATGCCCATTGTTATGGACTTGGGTTGAGGGAAAAGGGTGCTCTGGTTATTTTGCAGGTTTATCAGACAAACAAGGGGGTGAGATTTACCCAGGTTCGGGCCCTCGTAGAGGAAACCCTAGGAAACCCTGTTGCTGCTTGTCTGATCTTTATTGATGGAGAGTATAAAGTCGTCGAGTTGCCAAATGCGATTTAGCTTAGATCGGATTGTGGTGAATCAAAAGTTTTAGGTGTCCTCCTCGTCAGCTCCTCTCAGCCTTTATATAGAGAGGCTGGGTCTCAGAGTCCAACCCGGGTCGTTTACATGATAATAGGTAAATCTATGACTATGTCGGTTTCATCTTGGGCTTTCGCCTTCATCATCACGTCTGGTTCCTGGGCTTCGGGTGCTCTAGAACCTTCGGTTTCTTATGGGCCTTGTCCCGTAACTATACTAGGTGTACCAATAATGGAGACCCAATAGGTCATGTCCATGTTAGTAGCCCCCGAGGCTCCACTTGAATCGTAGATTCGGGTTGAGTCTCAAGTCTTCTTTATTACACGCGGGAGGTGAACCCGGAGATTCTTTCGGGTCTGTAAGTTCGATAATTATTTTTTCATGGGGATTTTGGTATAATGAGTCTGATGTATCTGATGGATCAGGGACCAGTTAATTGCTCTTGGGAAAAAATAGCGTGAACCTTCTCAAGCTCGAGTCCCTGGACTCAAACCTGGTATATGCTGGCGAAATTCAGTTCAGGCCGCGGAGGTCTTACCGAATCTGAATTCCAGTTTTGTGTTTAGATACCCAACGCGTCAGTCGAGATTTTTCATCATACCATATGGAAAAATTCTAGTAGAGCACAGCGTGTGCGGTTACCAGAACCATAAGACGAATCCTTGGGTCTTACCTTCGTGTTGTAAATACGGCATCCAGACATGTTATCACGATGGACAGGGTCTAAGAACTCAAAGATTTTCTCGATTGCCTTGTTTGGCTGATGCAATGGTTGAAACTGTTGAATCCTTGAAGTGATGTTGGTATTTCATCGGATACACGACCAGCGCTCCCGATGAGAGTAGCCCCCGAGGCTATGTTCGGGTACTTGAATCCGAGCACAGGCTCGAAGTTACTTTTCTTCAGTATCATTTTTCTGTTGATTACATTGGAGAAATTGTGTTTCTATCGGGTGCGCGACCAGATGGGAGTAGCCCTCGAGGCTATGTCCGACTACTTGTAGCCGAGCATAGGCTCAAAGTTCTTCATCCGAGGAGGTACTCGACTCTAGACTTGTTATGTTATATTGTAAGGAGTATCCCTCGAGGCTATGTTCAGATGCACGCAACTGATCATAGGCTCAAAGATCATCTTCATTTGAGGACATTCTTTACTCGGGTCTTCTTTTTTAGAAATACCACCAATTTACATCGAGTCCATTTGACTGAACCCGACAAAATGTTTTCTCCGCTCATGACGTTATGGATGGCGATGATGGCATGCTCAAGTTGCGCTGGAAAGGACTTGATGGGACGTGACAATGGTGGGCCCATGACGAAGGCTAACTGACGTGTGGGCGGCGCGTCAGCGGTAGATTTGACTGCACGACCCCACATCACGAAATCGAGGCGTCATGTGGCTGAACGCTTTAATTACCGCAGTAGTGGTGATTAAGTGCTGCTGATCCTCTTCTAATTGCATCCACGTGACGACATGGATGCACTCTAGACAAAGCGTCGTGGGATCCCAAAGTCCTGATTTGTCACTGTTTCTTTTCTTTTATAAGCGACGGAGACAAAATTTTACTGCGCACGCTTCACTCTTCTTCTTGTGCTCCATCGCCATTGCGACCAAGTGCTCGAGCTTTTCTTCCTATGCTCCTTGCTGAAAGGACCCAAGTCCTTGTGTGGCAGCGACAGGCTTGTAGACGTGCTCAATGGAGCGCACAACATCCTTTTCGTCGCCATGGATGGTGATGGTGTCGCTGCATGACGAGGTTGTAGGTGTGGTGGGTGTCCGCCATGAACTTCGCCGGTGCAAGGTAGCCGAGGATGGCGTTGTAGGGCAAGCCTACGCGCGCCATGTCGAAGTCGATATGCTCGGTGCGGTAGTTCTCATGGATCCCAAATGTGACAGGGAGTTTCACCTGCCCTAGGGGCATAGTTGTTAGTCACTCCCAAGAAGGGCCTGGTAGGCATTAGTCGCGGGCACTTGCAACTTCTTGAATGTTGCCACGGAGATGACGTTGAGGCCTGCGCCTCCTTCGATGAGCGTCCTCGTGACTGCAACGTTGTTGATGGTGGGGGTGCACACCAGGGGAATAGTCCCCAAGGTCCTTGTGAACTTGGGGTGGTCGCTGGCATTGAAGGCGATGGGGAATTGAGACCACTTGAGCTTCGGGGCATCAACCGCTGGAAGGGCAGCGCTTATCTCGCCGGTGAGCTTCTTGAGCAGGCGGTTGGAGAGGGGAGGCTGAGCCCCGCCGAGGATACACGCCATCCTTCGTGGCTCTTGGTAGCCCTAGCGTCTTCCTTGGGGAGGTTATTGTTTTCCTCACCGAGGTGTTGCTGAGCAGCGTTAGCCTGGTGATGTGGCCGGTAGTCGTCGTCGTTGTTTTTGTTGCTGTTCTAGCAACCACCTCCACGACCACCTCTACGACCATGGCCACGGTCATTGCTGCGCTTTCTCTGGTTGTCGCGGTCATCACAAAGCTTCTTGAACTCAAAGCAATTATCTATGTTGTGGGAGTGTATCTTGTGGAAGACACAGTAGGGACGATCGTCCTACTTCGCGTCATCGTTGTCACGCTGGTGCTTGTGCTCAGGTTCTGTTGCGAGTACTTCCTGAGTCTTGCGCTTGGGCTCCTTGTTCTTTCTCTTGGCGGGTGCAGAAGTAGCAGCCACATCAGGGTCGTCGTTGTGCTTGAACAGACTCCCTTCCTCAGCCTTGGCGCACTTGTCCGCCAGCTTGAAGAGCTTGACTACCGAGGTGAGCTTGTTGTTCATGGCGAGCTTCTTGAGCATCTTGACATCTGTGAAGCATGCCAAGAAGATGGAGATGGTGGATGCAGCGGTGACCCACGAGATCTTGTTGCGCACTTGGTTGAAGCGCTGGATGTACTTGCATCCCATCTCGCTGGGCTGCTGGAGCACGCCGCGAAGGTCATTGAGCGTGAGGGGGCACTCATATGTGCACTTGAAGTTAGCGACGAACTTCTTGCACAGATCCTTCCACGAGGAGATGGATTCCTCGGGAAGGTTGTTCATCAAGCGGTTGCTCATATGTGCCCTTGAAGTTAGCGACGAACTTCTCGCACAGATGCTTCCACAAAGAGATGGATTCCTCGAGGAGGTTGTTCATCTTCCAAGCGCGGGCTGCGTCCTTGAGGGCCATAGGGAACCAATTGTCCATGACCTTGTCATCGCCGCCCGTGGCCTGGACCCCCATGATGCAGAGCTGCAGAAACTCAAGGGGGTTTTTCTTGCCGTCATAGCGTGGAGGTAGATCTAGCTTAAACTTGATATGCCACACCACGATACGCAGCTCCTTTGTGAATGCGAGGCAGCCGCCGCTGTACGAAGGGGAGCCGCCGGCGAGTGCGGGGCGGCTGTTGTTCCCCGCCGCTGTGGCTTCCATGATGGTGCTCTTGACGTCTACAGCAGCGCTCAATGGAAACGTGGGTGTCCTCCTGAGACATTTCGAGAACATTGTTGGCATTGGGGGCAACATGTGGCGAGGAAGCACCAAGGGAACAAGATCGAGCTCTTCCTGCCCTTGTGCGGCGTGGTTGTTCTCCGCGCCTCCGCCAGCTGGAGGTGTTGGTAGAGGAGCGCCATGCGCGACTTGGCCCACTCGTGGGATTTCCGATGGTGGAGGCACCATGGAGCGGGAGAGCGCTGGAGCGATGCCGGCGGCGTTGACGAGCTCGATGATGCGCAGAAGCCATGCATCGTGTCCGGCCGCGTCGGGCCGTTAGCACATCAAATCCTGTGCCATGAGCACAGCGACCTCCGGCGTGGGGTTGCTGTGGCGCCCGCTCCTGGAGATGGTCGTGGTGTGGGTGTGGGCACGCTGCGACTGCACTGCAGGGACAAAGGAGTGCGCGTCGTCGTCCCCCGCTCCGCGCTCCTGCTGAAGAGGGTCGTCGTGAGCGCGACGAGGGTTGGCGACATGGTTAGACTCCGCTATGGCTGCGACGGCGACGAGCGCGCTCACTACGAGTCAATCCGGCCATGTCGATGAAGGAGTGGAAGACGCACCTCAGCCCCCTACCAGGCAAGCCAAATTTCAAAGATTTGTCCATGCAAATGAACTAGGGTACCTCTCGAGTAGGATGAATCGAACACTAGGGGCTAAACACGCGAACTTCGGACCCTCGGCGACCTCGGCGAGGGGCAAGCAAACGAGCATGACAGAGGGACACGAGGAGTTTACCTAGGTTCAGGCCACCGTGTGGTGTAAAACCCTACTCCTGCATGTCTGGATTGCTTATACTGCTTGACGAGGTTAGAGGGAGGCTGATCGGAGGCTGATGAGGTAATCGGATCTGGAGCTCCTAGCTAGAAGATGAAGATAGGGTTCCTTGAGGTAGGAGAAGATTGGATCCTTCTCTAGGTTGTCACACTGCCCCTCTTATAGGCGCTCAGGTCCTCTTCCCGAATTATCTTGGTGGGAAGGGTTGCCACATAGTGACAAGAGAGTGGGCAGTTGCGCTAAATCTACTTTTGACCATGGACCTAGTCCATGGCAGGGTGCCGTTGATCACGTTGCTGACGTCCTCCTCTCTGCGGCTGCACCCTTCACGTTCTCCACGCACCAGAGAGGGGGTGGTCCCTCCTTGGTGGCAGCGGCTGTCAGCCACACCTTTCTTGCGGGAGGGGAAGATGTTTTCCTTGTCGAAGGAGACAAGCCTAGACAGCTAGCGGCCATCCTTATATTTGTTTTGTTCGCGTGGTCCCGTGCGACATCCAAGACTTAGGCGTTGGTGCGCCCCGCGCCGGTTCCTCGCGAGGGAGTCCTCGCCGAGGATGACTCTTCCTCGTGAAGGGCTTCGGGCGCGAAGGGTGCGCCCCTGCGCTTCACGAGGGAGTCCTTCCCGCTGGTACCTTGAGCTATCCTGCCATCAGGGCTAGTAGCAGATGGGTCGTGGTACCCTGGTTCCCACTAGCCTGACAGAGGAGCTTCGATATGACAGCCATTTTGACGGCTTGGCCATCTGGAAGGATGTAAGTAACAGGGTTTTCAAAAATGAGTTCATGTCGGTAGAGTAGCTCATAGACAGAATCAAGGATGAATACAAGCTCTGGTGCGCAGTGGGGGCAAAGGGTCTGTTGCGAGTTATGGCTTGGTCGACTGTTGGTCGGGTAGTTCTCTCGACCATGCGCATGGCCATTGTTGGCGTTGTTCGGACTCATATGTCTATCTTAATGCGTTGGCATGCAGGTCCTCTTCATGGTCTCGGAAATAACCTCCCAAAGAACATGTACGGTTGATTAAGGAGTTGTCCGTTACCTGCTGGCTACGATATCTCCATCATTATCCAGGTACATAATATTGCACAAACAATCAGCTTGTTTCTCCAAAGCCTCTGCTGTCTTGCCCTTCCGGTCATGTTTTCTGTATCAAGATCCAGAGGTCACATGAAATACTCAAGCAATACCAGAAATCAGTAAGTTGTGGCGATTATGTAGTACCACGCCAGGCTGCCACTATAACCACATCTCACCAGAATGACATGTTTAACCAGTATGCATGCCATATAATATTGTGCCAACATCCAGAAACATCATGTAAATAAAATATCCAGAAAACATATGCAAGTGATAAGTACTAATCTGGAGTACCTCTTTTTAGCACCCATGACTAGTGTGGTGATCTTATGCTCTTTGATTATCTCCAAAAGTGCAACGACCACATCATATTTATCAATTATGAGTATCTCTGCTTCGACCTAGAAGAAATACACAATATAAGTCCCTACTGTTTCCTTAAAAAGTGCATTATATACAAAAAAAAAATATGCAACTAAGGACTATTCATTCAGTTTCAACGTTCACCTTATACATTTGCAAGCACTCCTGTAATTTCTTCAGAATCATGTTTCTATCATTTACTCTGTGTGCACTAACACGATTTTTTATCAGTGTACTTTCTGGCATTGAAGCTCCCAATACCGCTGAAAAAAATTGCTAGAAGATGTAAGAGATACAAATATCTGTATATTTTCACTAAGTAACAGTCCCATCCACAAGCAACATGACTACTTGCGATTCATAAGAATCAAAATCAAGGGGGATACATATATGCTATCACACAAACTACAAACAAAAAGAAAATTCTTACTTGGGATAGCTGGCCTGTAGATGTGAACAAGAACTAAAGACTTCTCTGGTGGGATGCGGAGTGAAGCCCATTTGAGAGCAATCGAACACTGCTTATCGCTCCCCACCGCCAGGTGTACCTTCTCACTTCCAGATCGGGACACAGTTGCACGATGCATGAGCTCAGTTGTCCTTTATTTCCTTTATTGCATTAATTAACAGCATTCCTGTGCATATTAGTTCCCCTCCCACCTGTACTTAGTCTCCCCAAATGGTCTTCATTCTGTTCTTTCTTGTTGCACAATGCCTTCTGTGGATGGTAGATTATTGTTTCAAAGGAACAGTTCTGTGACAGAGTGCATATAAAGTGTCTGTTAGGTTGCTAGGAAACAGAGAGTAACTCCAAACCACAAAGGAACAAAACAAATTACCTTCATGTTGCCCAATGCTTTGTCTGGATGGAATATTCTCGCTTTACAAGAATCATTCTGTGATGGAGCGCATACCAAGTTTCTGTATAAGTTCTAAAGGAAATAAAGAATAACTCCAAATCCCAGGAGGGACAAAAATGGACAGGTAAAACCAAAGCTCTGCTGCCTCAGCGTATCACATCTCTAGTTCTCTACATTGGTAGAGATGAAACCTTGTTAACCCAGACAGAATGACGTGCTCACAAGCAGAATATGGAAATACTTTTGGGATGAAGACATGAGGTGGACTTAGTTGCTACCTCCATTTCAAAATGGATGATGACTTAGAAGCATGCAGTCAAACTTCTGTATCTTTGACAAGTAATTGATCAATAAAATATTTAGGTTGGTCGTGTTGAAATGATACCATTAGATTTGTCGACAATTTTCCAACTCCTTTACTTGCATATATATTCATGCAAAAGTAACATCCAAAGTAGCATTGACTGTGAAAAGCCAAAACGACATCTATTTTAGGAATGGAAATGGTACAATCAAGTACAAATATGATCGATATGCCAACCATATACGGCTAAAATTTTCCCATAAAAAAAGATACCCCGGATTCTTTCCCCATAAAAAAAGGATGCCCCTGATTCAAAGAGCCCCAGTGGCGTTTAGTCACAGTTTATGTTGCTGAAATGGACGAATCTTTTAGCCAAGGATGCACACATTAGGAAAATGTACCAAGTCAGGTAAAAAATGGCAACTCCAACAAGATTGCACACGATAATGAGGAAACAAAGATTTGCGTACAACTTGTAGTATACAGTACTTTATGTAGAATATACACAATATTTTAAGTTCAAACAGTCATTTGAATGGTTGCTCAGATTTATTCTGCAAGAAACAACTATACAATTAAGAAGGAGCACTTATCCAGTTATCCCATCATATGGCAGGATTTACATTATAGTAATTTGTCACTATATCAGAAAACCTGTCATCTGCCCTCACTTGAAACACCTGCTTTAACAGTCCCTTCAGCTGTCTGGGATTATTCCTTCCAAGATGTATACATCTTCGAGATTAAATCAAATTCTGAAGCAAAGCAACCTCCTGAAGAAATCAAATGAGAGATGAAGATATTAAACAACTTGGTCTCCATCATCCTCACGCTTCAAGTACTGCATGACTGTAATGATATCACGTCCTCCATGTGCTAGCACACAATGCATTCAAATTAGCCTTTGAAACTATGATCAAGAGTTCCCAATCCATAAGTTCAGTGATTTTAGCTTGTGGTAACATAAGCAGGCCATGCCCTCAAAAGGAAGACACGATTCGCATTGGCCAGCAGATAGTAATTGCTCCTTTTTGAAGTTCACAGAACCCCATTAAAACATCCGAACTATATAATATAGGACCTCTGGTCTCTAAACTTAAACGCCAGCTTCATGTATAAAATCCCATCTCACACAAGCAATTGGCACAAACCTAACAGAGGCAAACAGAAGATTAACTATGAGGATCATTATAGTCCAGAATAACAGTAGTGAATAATGATGGGGATAAACCATGAACCGAGGTATGGAAATGCTGAAGTAACATTTCAACCCATTGCATTGCTAAATGGGACAGAAAATAGGGCAAATCAATTTACTCCCTCGGTGCAACCATTATCATCTATTCTGCAACCATTGTGATGGAAGCTAGAGACCGGAAGTAGTTGAATAAAAAATGGGACCAAGAGGGAGTTCTGTAGAAACAACTACGGAGTACTTTTCTTGGAGTTTTTGGTCATTAAACCAACAAGACAACTATCAAAGAAAGAAGACGGTGAGAAAACTGGGCAATACCCTGCTTGGTGCTACCTAACTTTTGTTAAAGGCATGACACTGCAATGTTTACAGTGTTACTAGTGACTGCTCATGGTATACCAAGCAGTCAAGGGTTATCTTGTTAACTAAATTAGTGCAAAATAAAAAAAAATAACAAAGATGAGTGCACTAGACGGCAAGGATTTGAAGTAGATGCATGTTGATATGTTACTGTGTGGAACATTCGAAGTTATATTTATTTTGTAATAAACTAACAGTCATTTAAGCTCCTACAAATCATGGGTTAACAGATTTATTTTCAAAGAACCGCTGATTGGTTAACTCCAGCATAGAAAATAACATAAGTTCATGATCATACCTAACTAGTTCAAAATAATAAAAGCATTCAGCACTGATACGTTATTGTTTTGTAAGAGAACTTACCTTGTAACAACTAACAACATGAGGCATATTTAGTATATTGTGATCTGGGAGATAAAGGAAATCTTCTCCCACTCTGGACCTTGTCTCTTAAGTAACCCTTTGGTCAACCTCGGGTGGCACTCAACCAAATGAAGAAATTCCAGGGATAGCGGGATAGTTCTTGGTAATGACTGAAACCTTGGGCAATGTGATACACTGAGTTTATTAAGAGATACCATTCTCTTCAGTTCAGAAGGTAAGGACTCTGCAGTGACCATTGGACACCTCTCAATGATCAAACTTTTTAGGAAAGTGAAGCTTTCCAAGGTAGCTAAGGAGGAAATATTCAAGCAACCCTCGAAGCACAAGTGCTGAAGTGTTGTAGAATACCTCGAACCAAATGTCAAGTCAAATGACATGATATTCTGGCAGTCAATTATCTCTAAGAAAGTGAGATCAGTTAAATGGTGCAAACACGAATTCAGTCTTGCACCATCCATGTCACACTGGCACAACCGTAGTTTTCTTAGCGATGCTAATACCTGAAAATTTTCATCAGTCACTGATCCCCAACAGCCCCTAATGTTTAACACCTCAGTAGCTTCTAGGTGTTGCTGATGTAAAAAACCTTCACTCAGAATGCTTGCAGAAGAAATTTCCAATGTGAATTTGCTTGATTTAAATGAGCAATAAGGGGACAACTTGAGATGTGAAATTCTTCGACTTCGTTCTACCGTCACCCGTTTTACTGTACGGGGAAGTAAGGGCACTTTAACCAATTTTGGACAGTCCGAAATCTTCAACTTTTGCAGGGAAGGGTGAAAAAAGTTACTATTTTCGTTACTACTTTCTCCTTCCCAACACTTTAAATTTGGCATGTCATCAAATTCAAGATCCTTTAGTGATGGAAATGCTGTCGAGCCACCATAGAATGTCAGGCCAATTTCATCAACAGCGCGCATCCCCTTAAGGTGCAACACCCTCAGATATGGAAGCTGCCCCAGAGGAGGAAGCAACTTCCACCTTCTGCAGTTAGCTAGATATATGGATTTCAGGTGGTAGAGCGTTTTCACTTCCAACCACATTGGCGATGATTCCCCTTTGTACCTTGCGATGTGAAGTTCTTCCAGGCCAGGATGAGGCTCTAAGCAGTCCAATAATTCAGCCTCCATGGTGGGACCAAAAGCTGAATTAGCTGAGCTCCATTCAAGTTTTAGAACCTTTACATACTTCTTGTTGGCCAATTGAGCTTTGCAAGCTTCTTCCACGCATTGAACATTTTCCAGACTCTTTATGCTAAGAACTCCATGTAGATCCTTCATATCCTTCAACTCTTCTAAAGTTTGCCCCTTTTCCTTTTTAACATGGAATTCAACAGAACCTTGAAGGTTAACCAGACTACCAATACCTCTTATCATTGAGATGTACTTTGAATCTATGCTAAGATGTCGCAAGCTGGCCAACAGGTGCATACCCTCAGGAAACCTATCGAATTGGCACTTCTTTGGTATATCAAAAGTCTGAAGATGCAGTAATCTACTCACAGATTCAGGCAAGACTTTGATAGTATCAGGAAGTGCTATGTAGCGCAGATGAGTTAGTAGGCCAATTGCTTCAGGTAACTCTGATATATCACATCCAGTAAAATCCAGCGTGCGCACATTCTTTATCTTGGCAAGAAAACCATTTGGGATGGGATCCAGGGGCATCAAAGGATCTCTAAACACAATTAGTGTCCTTAGTCTCTTCAAGTCATATTGGTTAATAATATGCCTTAAAGACTTAGTTGAAACAGACACGTGTCTAACAGTTGGCAGTATATTTTGGGGCATGTCACCTTCGAACCTCATACAATCACCATCAGAGACCATCTGTGCCAAGTCATGAATCAAGTCATGCATGACATAGAGCATTTTCTTTCCTCGCTTGAGCGTGTGAAAGAATGATCTTGACAAAAGTTGTTTAAAGTACTCTCTACCAATATACTCCATGCTTCTGCCATTTTGCATCTGAATAAAACCCTGTGATATCCACATCCGAACGAGTTTCTTAGGCTCGAATATCCAGTTCTTTGGAAATATACTGCAATATGCAAAGCAAAACTGCAAATGTGGCGGCAGATGATAATAGCTTGACGAAAGTGTGGAGACTATATCACCATGAATATCTGTCTCCAAGCTTCTGTTCCAATCCCTTGTACTTGAGTAACACTAAGCATCCCACGGTTACTTTGGCAGCAAGAGGGGATCCTCTAAGCTTCAAAGCAATCTTCCTCCCAATTTCCTGCAATTGCGGATATTCACAACTCTTCTCACAACCCAGTGCAAACTTTTTGAGCAATAACCAATTTTCTTCAGTACCCAACCCAACCAACATGATTGGGATCCTTACACCTAGCATGTCAGCCACCATCTTCATGCGCGTAGTCACAACTATTCTGCTCTCTTGCTGACCATTCTGCAGGGGTTCTAGCAGGCTCCTCCACTGGTCCCTGTTCTCCCAAAGTTTTCCCTCATTGTCATCCCAAACATCATCAAGGATGAGCAAGAACCTCTTCCCTGCAACGGCCGAAATCAGCAATTCTTGCAAGTAATTAAAATTGATTACTCCACCATAGTCCTTCCCCTCTGTGGCCAGCTGCAATATCTCCCTAGTAAGCTTCATCACATCCATACAGCTCGACACGCACACCCACATCCGGAGATCGAAGTGATCCTGGATGTTCAAATGATTGAAGGCCATCTGCGCAAGCGTCGTCTTACCAATGCCACCATCGCCAACAATGGCAATAACAGGGACACCCTGGTTCCCTGGTTGAACCGGACCATTACACCCAACTAACATTTTCACCAGACCGGCAAGCTCGCTGTCGCGGCCAAAGAGGGTGTTGCCCCCCGGGATGGCAGAGCTTAAGATCCTGGCTGGCGGGCTTCCAGGCTGCGGAGAGGCGGCTGCGTCGAGCTGGACGAGGTGGACGACCCCCTTGTAGGCTGCGGAGGCGGCGTCGAGCTTCTCGAGGACGGAGGGGAGCCGACTGAGGGGTTCATCGGAGAAAAGTAGGCGGCGGCAAAGGGATACGGAGTAGTTGAGGATGCGGCGGATCTTAGAGCGGGGGCCGTCGCGGGATTCCGCGAGGCGGTCGTACTGGATGTCGTCGAGGAGGTCGTCGGCTTCGTGCGCGGCGTCCTTGAGGCGGCGGAGCCAGGCGGAGAGGGTCGGGTCGTAGGGGGGGCGCCGGGCGCGCTCGACGGTGAAGGCAGACGCGTGGAGGCTGAGGAGACAGTCAGAGAGGCGCGCGAGGTCGGCATTCGCGTCCCCGGCTCCCCCGGGGAGGTACCGGGTTAGGTCTTCGGCGCACGACGTGGCCCGGTCGCGCAGGCACTCCAGCAGCGGCGACACCAGCCACCCCGCCGCTGCCGCGGCAGCCACCCCTGCCGCGGACGATGAAGCCATGCGGAGCGGATCGATACCGGAGATGGGCAGCGAGGGGGTTCGTGGAGGCTGTGCCGGCGCACGGTCGTCGGCGTCGCTTCTGGAATTTGCTGGTGGGCCCGATGGGGAGTGGTGACTTGGAGTGCGACGCGCGGCGGAGCCATCACGGCGTCCACGATGAAGTAAAGGGGAGACGGTGTCGGCGAGGCCGTGCGGCCTTGGAAACTTCGAACAAATCGAATTTGGCGAAGTTATTTTTGGTTGTTTTCTTGTCCCCTTGCTCGTGTTGATGATCACGATGGGTAGTAGGACAAGTGGTTTGCTTTGGAAATTTCGTTGGGTCTGGTCTCCGGGCTAATCTATCTCTTGCCGTGTCGATTCAAGTGGACTGGGCCGTCTGTTTTATTACGGAGCTAATTGCTTGGAGGCCCATTTTTGGTGTAGTCGCTATGCCGAGTCCATCGATAATACCCTGCATTTCTCATAAAAAAACTTTGGCGGTCGAAAAAGTCCAAGCACACGTCAAAACATTATTTCGTCCTGCTTTTTATAAATAAAGTCACAAACACCAAATCAATATATGATAATGGAGAGACTCTCTTATACAGTAGAAGATCTAAAAATAAACAAAAACGTACAAGCAAAACCAAAACTCGGTACAAAAGGAATCGGAGCTCCATGACTATGCCCTCAAAAGGGTAATGCCACAACGCGCCACCGACATCGAGACCGTAGTATTTTCACCCGGCGCCCTAACTAGAGAAGGTACTAAGAACCCGAGCTTCTTTTAAGATAGCAGATCTACAATCTGAGAAATGCTTGATTGGAAAGAACCTTTTCATAACCTTTCCTTGATTATGTACGGATCTATCATACATAATTTTAGTGTTGTAATAACAGTATAATAATAATTCATAAAAAGGGTATTGAAAGAAATATAGAATATGTAAAAATAACCTCACAATGACAGTCATTTGCTCTTTTATAAATGAATCTCTAACCTTGTTAATGAGTACTGCAAAGTTTTTATCTTCAAACTTACTCTTAGTCGGCTAAATATTTTGTAAGACCTTTTTGAATTTCTTCATAAATCATAAGTGCATTACCTTGCCCTTATCAAAAGACTCTTCTAGTTCTTCAATCTTATCTTTGTACCAATCCAACAACTCTCTGAAATTTCCCTTATTGATGAAAGTAGATGATTCATCATATCCACAAAAAGCTTCCTCTTGTGCTATGAGTTATCTTGCATAATCTAGCAATGCCGTCAACCGGATTTTGTATGCTACCAACCGTCCTCCATGACCAAAAGTGAATCAAAGACCGGACAACAAGTAGGGCATGTTAGTCCTAGCAGGGCCGACTAGCCTCACCGCTCTACTGCGGTGTCGTGTCCGGCACCGCCATTCACCTGCACATCTTTGTCGCATCCACCCTCACCATCCCTGTCGGAAATCCACAGCTAGGTTGTCGCCAGGCAGCCTAAGGTCAAAACTATGACAAGCCAGTCTGTAACCCATCCCGACCTAGATCAGGCCCATGGGCCTACAAATCCACACTGCTAGCTCGGCTCCCTTCCCTACCGGTATGACCACCTCCGGTCACCCGCTCCTGGACATCGCACGCACCACCGTTCACGCCCCATACCGCCGCCTCGGTCTTGCTCGTCGCCGGTAGCAATCGGGGTGGCTTTGCCTCGTAGACCTTTAAGTGCACGGGTGAAAGGGCCGCCCGGCAACACGTGCTTTGGCCTCAACGGCTGTGAGCGGTGGAAAGGGAGAGAGAGAGAGAGAGAGAGAGAGAGAGAGAGAGAGGGGTCGAGAGGTGGGCCTAGTGTATCACCCACCAACATGGACGAGCGTAGGAGACGAGTTTTTTTCAAAATCACAAGATAGTAATGTGAAGTGAAGGCGTCCGTGTTTGAAGGCGTCCGTGTTATTCAAAATATTTTATGGCACTTTAAAAAATAATGCCTTAAAATTGTGAGTTTTTGAGGCAGTTTTTAGAATGCCACTAATAGTTAAGTCTTTTGAGGCACTATTAATAGTGCCTCTAACGTTTTTGAGAATAAAGGCACAATCTAGTGCCTCTATGTTGAACTATTTGTGGCACTTTATTTGTGCCTCAAAATGACCAATCTTTTAGAGGCACTATATGGCAAAATGCCACTAAAAGTATAATATTGAGGCACTATTGATAGTGCCTCTAACGTTTTGAAAAATAAAGGCACAATCTAGTGCCTCTATGTTGAACTATTTGTGGCACTTTATTTGTGCCTCAAAATGACCAATCTTTTAGAGGCACTATATGTCAAAATGCCACTAAAAGTATAATATTGAGGCACAAATAAAGGTGCCACAGATGGTTTAACTTTAGAGGCACAAATTGGTGTCAAATGTGTCGGTAATAGTTGACCAATTATGGCACCATTAGTTGTGCCTCAAATACATAGTTTTTTTAGACATAAATAAAAATGTCATAAATGGTTTACCTTTAGAGGCACTTAATTGTGCCTCTAATGATTGACCAATTGTAGCACCATTAGTTGTGTCTCAAATGCATAGTTTTTTGAGGCACAAACGAAAGTGCCTCTAATCTATATCTCTATCTATACTAATTAATAAAAGCGAGAACTTGTTGGGATACAATTGATCTCAACCGTTAAAGTACATCCATCAAACAGTTTAAATCTCTCCGATGTTGAGCACCTCAAACACGGTTAACACTCTCCCACGTACATAATTAAAACGGCCACCACTAATATTTCCACATTACCCGTTCCTACTGCATACTCCGTAATATGTTCATGCCGTCATTGTTTGCTCTGAACGCTACGCCCTCCACGCCTTCGCTATCCTGCTCCCATCAGCCGGCGTTGCTCCGCGCGTCGACAACGGAGACACCACGCCCACCGCCAGCCAGCAAGCGTGCCGCCTCCATTGCTACGAGTAAAAGACGTACGTGCCATGGTGACGATTCAACGAGGAAATCCATCCCCGCTGTAAGCACCTTGACCACCGATCTCCACCATGGAATCTATAAAATCCACAACTATCGTTGTGGATCTACCACGACATTATCTGGATGTCCGCTGCTTCGACGACATCTTCGTCTACGTCGCCAGCAACCTCGCCTTCCGTAGGTAATACTCTTATCGCTTCTCCGCATGGTCATGATTGTTCTTTGATTCGTGTGGAATCACCTACGGAGTAACTATTTTATAAGAACCTGTAACTGGAAGCACACGGACATGGTTGTGCAGTCTATGAAGACCAAATCTCGGCATCCTTCAATTTGTTTTCGATTCTTGTGCAGGGAAGGCGAGTTGACCAAGAATTTCATGGGGAAGTTAGTCGGTTGATCCAGCTGTTCGCCTTTCAATAGGAGACTTCGGATGAGAGGGACCCTTTGCAGAGACAAAAGAGAGTTGCTAATTTCTATATGCCTATGTTCAATTCTAACCTAAGAACTATTTGAGTTTGAAGGGAATCCGTTGCACAGAAAATAAATGTAGGTTCACCCATTCCTTTATGAGACTGATCCGATCTTAGGTAGAGTTCAGGCTGGAAACCTATATGGTTTCTGAATCATCTTTAGAATGGACAAGCACCACACTGATATTTGTCTATCATCTCATTGGCCAGCTCTAAACTTTAATGTGCTAATTCTGAACCTTAATTTTAATTTTGTTCCTGGTACCTACTAGGTTATATAGTACCTAATGGGGGCAGACCTAAACCCCTCTAGGTTCAGAATGAAGAACCCTATGGTATCAAGGATCATCCCCTTGGTGCTGGAGCATGTTTTCCCAAGGAGCTGTTAAATTAAAACTCTAGAAATTTCTATGGCCGTTTATGACTTATGACCTATATATATGTATATGTATGGGTCGCATGGTTGCTACATTTAAGCATGGTACATATTAAAATTTATTTTTGTGACGTGGATCATATTCAAAATTTCATTATCCAAATTGAACCACATTGATATAGCAAGAGGTCAGATGTTGAAATGTTTGACATTTTGAAAAAGCAGTTAGTTAGTCAACTACTCCTTATCGAAGGTATGTTTTCTTGTGATTTGCCCGTATGCCCAGGTATGGTTTCCTGTGATTTGCCCTAATGCCCTCCACACACTTTATTAATCATATTAATTTGAGACGTAAGTTGAGGTTGTTCATGATGATCTGATGATCACATCAAAAGTCATAAAAAACATTTAGGTGGAATTGGAAAGGCTTCAGCAAAAGGGCAGAATACACGCAGCAATCTAGGTCGTTTTGGGCTTCTTGTTAAGCTAATATGGTGATTGACACTGACTTCATCATGCTTTTACTTGTCAGATACCAACTGTACCATTGAATTTTTCTCTGCCATGACTCCTCTTGTTGCTTCCTCTTTCCTTGACTAATCTGTAATCACATGATTCAAGATGTGTACATTGCATTATGTTCATTTTTATGTTCACAATTAGGGACTCCAAGGTGTTGTGGTCCATGATGCCTAGGGCGCTAAGATGGTGGAGAATTGTCAAGGGTCATTTAATTTGGAGATGCCAAATTTCTCTGCAATGTATACTTCAAATATCGTATTTATTTTTATTACTTACTACTTAAGTTATCAAACTCATCACGTTCCTGAAGCTCATATTAAATTTTGGGAAGGTGCCCATATTAAACTCATCTCTCTTTCTCTCCGTACGCATACGCGCTCCTCTCTGCACGTGCTCGATGATGCCGACGACACGCCAATCACATGACATGCCGAATTTATGGTAAAAGACGGTGTAGTCGGCGTTCTGTGTGTCGTCATCGTCGCTCGGTGACAATGGTGGTCGGGAGCTATCCTAACCGGTCAAAGAATTAAATTTTTTAATTTCTATATAGGAGTATAAGAATTAAACCAATGAAGCACTTAGGAGTATTTTTTTACCTGACCGAGAATAACAAACAAACAACACACCACCCAAAGAACGTGTGACACCACTATTTCAGAAATGAGCCATAAAAATAACAAACGCATCACGTGGGCCCAGCCCATTTATGCCGTGGGTACGGGATCACGGAAGCGATGTGGATAGTTTCCACGCTCCAGTTCCTCACGCGCACGCGCCCCTCTGCGGATCCCCATCTCTTCCGGCCGCCGGACGCGAGCCGCCGCTCCTGCCGGTACCTGCTGCACCCGGCGATGCCGCCCATCATCATATCTCAGCCGCCTCCTCCTCTACTAGTTCCCTCTGCAGCAGTACTCTCCGCCCGCTGACATTCTGAAACCCTAGCCACGCCCTGGTTTGGCTCGGGCCTCCGGCGCTTCGGTAGCGCCACTGGCGTGGCTCCGCCACAACCTCCTCTGCAAACTCTTCACCGTCGCCAAGCCCCGACGCCTCCTACGTGCGCCCCTGCGGCAACCCTAGCCACCTTGGCTCGGCTGCCGGTGATGCTCCCCTGCATCAGCGTTTCCTGTTACTACTCTCGTCGAGCACGCCTTCTCGTGGTCGACCTCGAGCCCTAGCTCGAGCTCCTGCTGTGCTACTACTGCCCTATGGGCTGGCCGTGGCCTCCCCATCGGGGTGAGGTGGTAGTCTGCGACTACCCTGTAGGGTTTCGTGGCATGGAAAACAAAAAATTTCTACCGTATACAAACAAACAAGCCAAGATCTATCTACTAGATTGTAGCAACGAGTCGATAGAATAACTCACTCTCGAAGATTCCAAAGTGTTTAACGAGAGCGGATTCTCGTGGGTGATGTAGTCGTACTCTTCCCGATCTCAAGATCGCGTGAGCGATCCTTCCAAGTGCATTCGGCGGCGCTCCGATCGGTCACATGTTCAAGTGCTCGAAGACCTTCCTCTCCCTTGTTCCAAGTGAGCGGAGGTTGTAGCACTCTCCTCGCGATTCCGTGACTGGCGTGGTACCGAAAGTAGAGGGGAGATCTCGCAGGGCTTCGCCTTAAGCCGGAGCGAGTATGGTGGATTATGACAGAGCTCCTCGGCGATCTAGTGTTTAGCTACACCAAAGAGGAAGTTCTAGAGCGTGGCTGGGGCTTGGGGCAGCCCAAGTCGGCTAGGGCAAAAACCCTAGGGGCGGCTATGGTGGGCGGTTGCTAGGGTTTGAGGCGTGAAAGTTGTGTGTCCTAGGAGGAGCCTGCCTCCTTATATAGGTGGAGGCGGCGGCCAAGGGAGGAGGAGTCCTCCCAACTCGGCTTGGGTGGTGCGTCGCCCGGTTGGAGGAGGATTCCTCCCAACTCGGTTTCCACTCCTCCTCCTCTTTCCAAAACTTGGTTTGACTTTCAAACTAGCCGTTTGACTTTTCAATTTAGGATTTGAATAAACCCTTTATTTTGGACAGCGAAGACACTTAGTACATGATGCAATCATTCCAACTTACAATGACACATTCATGTACCCCTTCCCTCGGTCTGGACATTAGGAACCTTCTAGAACATTCCGATGAAAACACGAAACCATTCCCCAACTCAAAGCGGGACTTTCCTTATATGAATCTTATTCTCGGACCATTCCGGATCTCCTCGTGATATCCGGATCCCATCCGAGACTCGAACAACATTGGTCTCTTTCTCATCATACCATAACTACTCAAACAACGTCGAATCCTTAAGTGTGTCTCCCTACGGTTCGTGAATTATGCGGACATGATCGAGACACTTCTCCGAACAATAACCAATAGAGGAATCGAAATTCATATGGCTCCCACATATTTCTCGATTACTTTGCGATCGAATGAACCACTTACATACGATACCAATTTCCCTTTGTCTCACGATAGTTTACTTATCCGAGGTTATGATCGTTGGTATCTCTGCATACCTAGTTCAACCTCTCGTTACCGATAAGTACTCTTTTATCGTTCCGTGATATGTGATCCCTTGTGAGCCAGTCACATGCTTGCAAGCTAATTGGATGACATTCCAAGGAGGGCCCAGTATATCTATCCGTCATATGGATGGACAAATCCACTCTTGATCCGTGTGTCTCAACCAATACTTTCCAACACTCAATGCCACCTTTATAGCCACCCGATTCGGTGTGGTGTTTGATGTCATCAAAGCATCCATCCGGTAAAGGTGATATGCATGATCTCATGGTCGAAGGAATTAGGTTACTATGTATCAGAAAGCATATAGCAATTGAACTATTGAAATGACTTGATCTTTATGCTACGCTTATCTATAGGAGTATGTCCATCATATCATTCTCCTAACGATATGATCTTGTTGTTAATAACATCTCAATGTTCATGATAGGGAAACCACAATCATCTATTAACCAACAAGCTAGTATTATATAGAGGCTTTACTAGGGACTTCAAATTAAGTTTACAAATCACACAAGTATTAATGTTTCCTTGTTAATACTATTATATCATGAATGTAAACATTTATCATAAACACAAAGATATAATAATAAATATATTTATTATTGCCTCTAGGGCATATCTCCAACAGTCTCCCACTTGCACTAGAGTCATCTAATCTAGATTACATGGTAATATACCGAACACCCATGGCAGTTTGGTGTTGTTCATGTTTTGCCCTCGGGAGAGGTTTAGTCAACGGATCCGCCACATTCAGATATGTGTGTACTTTGCAAATCTTTATATCCCCATCTTGGATATGTTCTCGAATAGCGTGAAAACGTAGCTTGATATGCTTCAGCTTCTTGTGTGACCTTGGTTCTTGCGCATTGGCTATGGCGCCCATGTTATCACAGAGATAGACATTGGGTCCGGCACTAGGAACCACACCCAGCTGTAATGAACTCTTTCATCCATATCGCTTCTTGTGAAGCCTCCGGAAGCGACCATGTATTCGATTTAGTTGAAGATCTCGCCACAACGCTTTGCTTTGCACTCCTCCGACTAAGCTTCCGCACCATTCAAAATAAATCATTATCCAGTTGTGATTTAGAATCATCCGGATCGGTGTTCCAACTAGCATCGGTGTAACCATTAACAACGAGTTGTTCATCACCTCCATAAGAAAGAACCATATCCTTAGTTCTTCTCAAGTACTTAAGGATGTTTTTGATCATTGTCAATGATCCACTCTGGATCACTTTGATATCTGCTAGTTAAACTAACATATGCAATGTCGGGTCTAGTACATAGCATGGCATACATTAGAGATCCTATGGTGAGGCATAGGGAGTCTTACTCATCCTTTCTCTATCTTACTGCGATGTCGGACTTTGAGTTTTACTCAAGGTCGATTGGGCAACATGGGCAAGAACCATTTCTTGCTTTCTTCCATTCCAAACCTCTTTAGAACTTTGTCCAAATATGTACTTTGTGACAATGATATTTGGCGTTTGATCTATCTCTATAAATCTTTATGCCTAATATGTAAGGCTTGCCAAGATCCTTCATTGAAAAACTATTATTTAAATATTCCTTGACACTATTAAGAAGGTCTACATCATTCCCAATCAACAATATGTCATCCACATATAGTATTAAGAATGCTACAGAGCTCCCACTCACTTTCTTGTAAATACAAGCTTCTCCATAAGTTTGTATAAAACCAAAACTTTTGATCACCTTATAAAAATGTTGATTCCAACTTTGGGATGCTTGCTTCAATCCATAGATGGACCTTTGAAGTTTTCACACCTTGTTAGCATCTTTAGGATCGACAAAACCTTTGGGTTGCATCATATATAACTCTTCATCAATGTCTCCATTGAGGAATGCTGTTTTGACATCCATCTGCCATATCTCATAATCATAATATGCAGCGATTGCTAACATAATCCTCACAGACTTTAGCTTCGCTACTGGTGAGAAAGTCCCATCGTAGTCAACTCCTTGAATTTGTCGAAACCCTTTTGCGACAAGTCGAGCTTTATAGACAGTAACATTACCATCAGCATTTGTTTTCTTCTTGAAAATCCATTTATTCTCGACAGCCTTCCGGCCATCCGGTAAGTCCACCAAAGTCCACACTTGGTTTTCATACATGGATCCAATCTCGGATTTCATGGCTTCTTGCCATTTATTGGAATCTGGGCTCATCATCGCTTCCTCATATGTCTCAGGGTCATCGGTGTTGCCTACCAACATGACACTCATAACGGGATCATACCAATGCAGGTGGTACGAGTTCTTGTTGACCTCAGAGGCTCAGAGCAACTTCAACCAAAGTTTCATGATCACCATCATTAGCTTCCTCTCTAATTTGTGCGGGCACCACAGAACTTCTTCGGCTGCGCTACTCACAATATCGAGAGAAGGTTCGACAACCTCGTCGAGTTCTACTTTCCTTCCAGTCACTTCTTTGAGAGAAATTCCTTCTCTAGAAAGGATCCATTCTTAACCGAAGATTTTGCCTTCGGATCTATGATAGAAGGTATACCCAATAGTTTCCTTTGGGTATCCTATGAAGACGCATTTTTCGCTTTGGGTTCAAGCTTGTCCGTGTAACTTCTTTACATAGGCCGCAACCCCAAACTTTAAGGAACGATAATTTAGGTTTCTTCCCAAACCATAATTCAGACGGTGTCGTTTCAGCGGATTTAGGCGGTGCCCTATTTAAAGTAAATCATTTGTTTCTAATGCATAACCCCAAAATGATAGCGGTAAATCGTAAGTGACATCATAGAAGCGAACCATATCTAAGAGTTCGATTCGACGTTCGGACACACCATTCTGTTGTGGTGTTCCCGGGTGTCAATTGAAAGTATTCCGCATTTCTTCAAATGCTCGCCAAACTCGTAACTTAGATATTCACCTCCATGATCAGAACGTAGAAATTTAATCTTCTTGTTACGTTGATTCTCTACCTCACTTTGAAACTCCTTAAACTTCTCGAAAGTTTTGGACTTATGTTTCATGAAATAGATATACCCATATCTACTCAAGTCATCCGTGAAGGTAAGAACATAACGATAACCACCGCGCGATGCTATACTCATTGGACCACACACATCGGTATGTATGATTTCCAATAAGTCCGTAGCTCGCTCCATCATACCAGAAAATGGAGTCTTAGTCATTTTACCCATCAGACATGCTTCGCATCTTTCAAGTGATTCAAGAAGTCCATCGGAATGGAGTTTCTTCATCGCTTCACTCCAATGTGACCAAGGCAGCATTACACATATAGGTCGAATTACCGCTTGATTTCAAACGTTTAGCCTCAATGTTGTTGATATGTGTATTTTCACTATCGAGATTCAATAAAAATAGACCATCTATCAAAGGTGCATGTGCATAAAACATATTACTCATATAAATCGAACAACCATTATTCTCGGACTTAAACAAGTAACCGTCTACAATAAACAAGATCCGATATAATGTTCATGCTCAACGCAGCACCAAATAACAATTATTTAAGTATAAAACTAATCCCGATGGTAGATGAAGGGTAGCGTGCCGACCGCGATCACATCAACCTTTGATCCATTTCCACGCATCGTCACCTTGTTCTTCGCTAGCTTCCGTTTATTCTGCAAAGACTTTGTTTGAGTTACAAATATGAGCAACGAACGATTATCAAATACCTAGGCACTACTACAGTACTAGTGAGATACACATCAATAACATGTATATCAGATATACCTTTCTTCTTGATTTTGCCGTTCTTCAAATCCGCCAAGTACTTTGGGCAATTCCGCTTCCAGTGACCTTCTCCCTTGCAGTAAAAGCACTTAGTATCAGGCTTAGGTCCAGCCTTGGTCTTCTTCGTCGGTGTGGTAACTTTCTTACCACCCTTCTTGAAGTGTCCCTTCCTTAGACTTGCCTTTCTTGAATTTGGTGGTCTTATTGACCAACAACACTTGGTGCTCTTTCTTGATCTCCACTTGCAGACTTCAACATGGCAAGAGTTCGCAACGTCTTGTTCATGTTACGCATGTTGTAGTTCATCACAAAGTTCTTGTAACTTGGTGGTAGTGATTGGAGGACACGGTAAATCCCCAAAGCATTAGGAATCACTATACCCAAGCTTTGAAGTTTGTTTGCGTGCCCGGACATCTTAAGCACATGCTCACCAGACTGCCCTCTTCCATCTTGCGTTAAAGAACTTTTCGAAGCCTCATAGCTTTCAATTGCCGCATGAGTCTCAAAAATCAATTTGAGATCCTCGACAATATCATATGGTGAATTCTCAAACCTTTTACGAAGCTCCGATTCTAAACCATACAAGATAGCACCTGGAATGGAATCTTGAGTCTTAGAGTGAGGTAAACGTTCTTTACTTCGGCAGACATCCGCAGTGGGTCACCAGTGCATCCGAGACATAGGTCAAATACCAGGTGAGGACAATCCTCAAATTGCGGAACCAATCCATGAAGTTGCTTCCATTGTTTTCAACTTTTCTTTCTCTAGGACGCATTAAAATTGACGGTAGGGGTTGCCATTGATCTACAACATATTTGCAATAGTTTAGACTAAGTTTATGACAAATTGAGTTCATATTAATAAAATTAATCTAGGTGAACTCCCACTCAAAACAATATCCCTCACATTGTTTTAGTGATCACACGAACCAAATTCACCACATCAACACCGATCATCACGAGAGTTGATATAGTTTCAATGGCGAACAATCGACATGTTCATCATATCTACTATATGATTCATGCTTTACCTTTCGGTGATCCGTGTTCCGAGACCATGTCTGTACATGCTAGGCTCGTCAAGATCAAACCTTAGTTTCCGCATGAGCAAATCTCGCTTGCTCACGTTGTATACACTTGCGGAATCTAACACACCCGATCATCACGTGGTGCTTCGAAACAACAAGCTTTAGCAACGGTGCTAACTAAGGGTGAACACTTTATGGCTTGAAATTCATGTGCATGAGGGATCATCTTATAATGCTACCGTCGTCTACTAAGCAATACAAGATGCATAAAGGATTAACATCACATGCAATTCATAATATGTGATATGATATGGCCTTTCTTCTTTGTGCTTCCGATCTCCATCTTCTAGCACGAACATGATCTCCATCATCACCGGCATTGCATCAAGGTCAATGACGCTTCTCCATGGTTGTCATCCACCGGCTTCAACTATTACAACTACTTTGAATAGACACGCGGGTCTTAACATAAATTAAAGACAACCATATGGCTCCTGCCGGTTGCCAACTTACAATAAGGAACATTGCATACATCAAATATAATCACAATCATGGCCATATCACATCACAAAGACAACAAAACAAAGTTAGCGCCTCTACTTTCTTTGCATGTTTTACGTGGTTTGGGGCTTTCAATAAGTGTCGTTCTAACTTACGAACAAGAACCACAACATTGATACTAGTATTGTTAATCACCCGTTGTAAATTGGATCTTAACTATGCTAGGAGAAAGCAGGCACCATAAAGCCACTTATGCAATACAAGTTGCATGTCAGCGTGGAGCAAGTCTCATGAACGATGTCATGTAAGGTTAGCCGGGCCGCTTCATCCCAACATACGCAAGATGCAAAGTACACAAGAAGCAATCGACAATAAAACATCAACGCCCACAATGACCATTGTGTTCTACTGCTGTGAGATCTACATATAGACACGGCTCGATACACTTTGTAGGGTTTCAGTAGCATGGAAAACAAAAATTTCTACCGCATACAAACAAACAAGCCAAGATCTATCTACTAGATTGTAGCAACGAGTCGATAGAATAACTCACCTCGAAGATTCCAAAGTGTTTAACGAGGCGGATTCTCGTGGGTGATGTAGTCGTACTCTTCCGATCTCAAGATCGCGTAGACGATCCTTCGTGCTGCGTTAAACCGGCGCTCCTTGATCGGTCACACGTTCGATTTTCGGAAGACCTTCCTCTCCCTTGTTCCAGCAACGGAGGTTGTAGCACTCTCCTGCGATTCCCAAAGACAACGGCAGCGTGGTACCAAGTAGAGGGAGATCTCGCAGGGCTTCGCCTTAAGCCGGAGCGAGTATGGTGGATTATGAGAGAGCTCCTCGGCGATCTAGGGTTTAGATACACCAAAGAGGAAGTGCTAGAGCCGGAGGCTAGGGCTTGGGGCAGCCAAGTCGTGACTAGGGCAAAAACCCTAGGGTGGCGGCTATGGTGGGCGGCAATGCTAGGGTTTGAGGCGTGGAAGTTGTGTGTCCTAGGAGGGAGCCCTCCTCCTTATATAGGTGGAGGCCGGCCGCCAAGGGAGGAGGGTCCCTCCCAACTCGGCTTGGGTGGTGCGCCACGGCGAGGAGGATTCCTCCCAAACTCGGTTTCCCACTCCTCTTTCCAAAACTTGCCGTTTGACTTTCAAACTAGCCGTTTGACTTTTCAATTTAGGATTTGAATAAACCCTTTATTTTGGACAGCGAAGACACTTAGTACATGATTCAATCATTCCAACTTACAATGACACATTCATGTACCCCTTCCCCTCCGGAGTGCCGGACATTCCGAAACCTTCTAGAACATTCCCGATGAAAACACCGAAAACATTCCCCAACTCCGAAACGGGACTTTCCTTATATGAATCTTATTCTCCGGACCATTCCGGATCTCCTCGTGATATCCCGGATCCCATCCGAGACTCCGAACAACATTCGGTCTCTTTCTCATCATACCATAACTACTCAAACAACGTCGAATCCTTAAGTGTGTCTCCCTACGGTTCGTGAATTATGCGGACATGATCGAGACACTTCTCCGAACAATAACCAATAGAGGAATCTGAAATTCATATGGCTCCCACATATTTCTACGATTACTTTGCGATCGAATGAACCACTTACATACGATACGAATTTCCCTTTGTCTCACGATAGTTTACTTATCCGAGGTTATGATCGTCGGTATCTCTGCATACCTAGTTCAACCTCGTTACCGATAAGTACTCTTTCTCGTCGTGATATGTGATCCCTTATGAGCAGTCACATGCTTGCAAGCTAATTGGATGACATTCCACCGAGAGGGCCCGAGTATATCTATCCGTCATATGGATGGACAAATCCCACTCTTGATCCATGTGTCTCAACCAATACTTTCCGAACACTCAATGCCACCTTTATAGCCACCCGATTCACGGTGTGGTGTTTGATGTCATCAAAGCATCCATCCGGTAAAGGTGATATGCATGATCTCATGGTCGAAGGAATTAGGTTACTATGTATCAGAAAGCATATAGCAATTGAACTATTGAAATGACTTGATCTTTATGCTACGCTTATTTATAGGAGTATGTCCATCATATCATTCTCCTAACGATATGATCTTGTTGTTAATAACATCTCAATGTTCATGATAGGGAAACCACAATCATCTATTAACCAACAAGATACTATTATATAGAGGCTTTACTAGGGACTTCAAATTAAGTTTACAAATCACACAAGTATTAATGTTTCCTTGTTAATACTATTGTAGCATGAATGTAAACATTTATCATAAACACAAAGATATAATAATAACTATATTTATTATTGCCTCTAGGGCATATCTCCAACATACCCCTCCTCTATTGATTGCGACATCGCCTGCAGCAACTACGGACACGACTACGCCCCCGGTTCAGGCATGATCCTGTTGTGACCAGCCCTCGAGCTGATGAACTATTCTAGGTTCAGCCATGATATTATGCAAATTTGGTGGTGTGGTAGTCTCCTAGTTGAGATTTATGATGGATGGTTACTGGTTGTGAGCCTAGGATCTCCTGGTCATCACAATTTGATGAGTAGAACAATATGATGTATTGGTCTGGTGCTCAATATGATGTGCTAGAATAGGATATAGGTTATGTTTTGTGTGTACATTTCTAGGTACGAGCGTGTATCGATTCTACTGCAATTAAAATGGTACGAATTCTGGGTAGGAGTGGGTGCTGATTTTAAACCTTTTGTATGTAGGCTGAGTTAGGAACGACACACATAACTAAGTGAGACATTCCTGTTCTGTTCCAAATTGAAGATAACCCTGCTAACCGATCCAATTTGGTAGTATAAGGTTTTGTGATTGAACATGGTGAAATGATATCACTACGTCCAAAGACGAGAGTTATCACTACAAGTACAAAATGTGTTAGTGACCAGCGGGATCAGCGTTTTGTAGTTGTATTTGTTAAAAGTCCATGGACTAGAAAATTTTCTTTTGGCTAGTTTTATGTTGTTGACTTGTCGTGCCCTAAGTACTTCTGTGCATGATTATCCATATCTCCTATGTATTGCTGCATTTTTCTCACTATGGACTTGTGACTTTCTTACCTTCAGGGTTCCTGTAATTTTTCAAGATGATTTGGCACAAATAGCTGCTTCTCACTTGCAAGAAAATGACCTTGTCTCCATGTCTAGGCAATTAAACGGAGATGTTCCGCCATCCAGACATACTGATGGACAGACAAATATTCAGGTATGCATCTATTTATGTACTGGACTGTTATGTTTTGCTTTCCCATATTATTTGTAGAAGGTCAGGGTAAGAATAGTCCTATTCTTTTGTGTGCCGATGTGTTACTTGTTGGAATTATGCCCTAGAGGCAATAATAAAGATGTTATTATTATAATTCTTGTTCATGATAAAGTTTATGTTCCATGCTAGAATTGTATTAAGCGGAAACTTTAATACTTGTGTGGTTTGTAAACAACACCGTGTCCCTAGTACGCCTCTATGGACTAGCTCATTGATCAATGATGGTTAAGGTTTCCTAACCATAGACATGATTTGTCAATTGATAATGAGATCATATCATTGGGAGAATGATATGATGGAATTCCAAACTAAGCGAAGCAATTAGATCGTTTCATCGTGTTCATCTTTGCGAAGCTTTTCCTATGTCAAATATTGTATTCCTTAGACCATGAGATAATGCAACTCCCTGGTACCGTAAGAAAGCTTTGAGGTCATCAAACGTCATCCTATGAGAGGGTGATCATAAAGGTGTCTCTCAGGTGATCGGAAAGTATCTGGGTATGTATCGAGATGGAATTTGTCCCTCCCAAGTCGGAGAGATATACTTCGGGCCCACTCGGTAATCGATATCAACACCGCTTGCAAGCATGTGGTTAAGTAGTTAATCACAAAGTGATATCGGATTACAGAACGAGTAAAGTACTTGCTGTGAACGAGATTGAACTAGGTATGACGGTACCGACGATCGAATCTCGGGCAAGTAAAATATCGCGAGACGAAGGGAATATATATATGGGATTGATTGAATCTTGGCATCGTGGTTCATCCGATATGATCATCGATGAATGTGTAGAGTCAATATGGGTGCCAGACCCAGTTGATTATTGATAGAAGATCATGTCTACATATTCTCGAACTCGCAGGTCACACACTTAACGTATCTCGGCGCTAGGATATATTGGATAATTGGTTTATGAATTTTTGTTCGAGTCTCGGATGGGATCCGGGATATCACGAGAGGTTAAATGGTCCTGAGAATAAGATTCATATAAGGCAAGGCAGTTTTGGAGTTCGAATTGTTCGGGTTAATCGGTATTGTATCGAAGCTTCTAGAACCTTCCGGAAGGGACCAACGTGGCCCCACCTTCCGGGAGGGCATGGGCCTATGAGGGAGTGTCCTGGCGCATTGGGCAGGGGCACAAGGCCCCATAGGGCCCAGCCGATCCTAGATAAGTTTAAACTCGTTTAAACTAGAGATAGGATTTCTAGATAAGGAGAGTTTAAATCATTTAAACTAGAGATAGGATTTCTAGATAAGGAGAGCTTAAATTGTTTAAACTAGAGATAGGCTTGGAGGAGGGCAGGGGCCGCCCCTCTATATATAGAGGGTGCGCCTCCCCCACACACACCTTCCTCCAACCCTAGCCGCCTCACGCCCTCCTCTCCCTCCCGACCTTGTAGGCGAAGCCTGCACGAAATTCTCCACCATATACACCACGCCGCGTGTTGTAGATCCAATCTATCTCCACCATACTTGCTGGTCCGAGGAAGGAGGAGGCCGAGGTGCTGCGCGGTGCATCTCACGAGGCACCGCCACTTGTGGTGCTAGATCGGATCGGATCGCGAGGAGGAGAAGCGAGTACGACTACATCACCCACGCCCGATTTAACGTTCACCGTGTAATCTTCAAGGGTATAAAGATCTAATCCAATCTCTCGTTGTTTGCATCTCCTAGATTAGATCTTGGCTTTCCTCTGTTCGCTCCGTAGAAAATTTTGATTTACTATGCCGCCAAACCCTTGATGGTATCGAGCTAGATCTATGCGTAGATGTGTTTCACGAGTAGAACGCAACATGGTTGTTGGGCGTTGATGTTTTCTGTTGCAAGCCTCTTGTTTGTGTTCTTCTTATGACGCGGATAGTGATATTGAAGCGGTCCGAGCTAACCTTACGACATCGTCATGAGACCGCCCGCACTTGACGTGGCTTGTTCCACACATGCGGTGGTGGATGTCGTCTCTCACTATAGTTGTCATGGGATTAACACCGAGTTTGGCAACCATAATATCACCGTTGTGGCTTTAGTAGGTAAGAATCGTTCTTAGCATCTACTCCCATAAGCCACGTAAAACATGCAACAACAAAGTAGAGGCGTCTAACTTGTTTTGCAGGAGTGTTTTCGTGATATGGTATGGCCCAAGATGTGATGTGTATATTGTATGCGATGATCATGTTTTGTAATGTTTCACGACTTGCATGTCGATGAGTACACAACCGTGGGAGCCATATGGTTGTCTTTATAATTGTGTATGAACTGCGAGTCAACTTCTTATACGCCATGTAATAGCTTTACTTTATCGCTAAGTAGTTAGCAATAGTTGTAGTTGCTATTCGTGGTGGAGGCAATCATGGTGGAGTGATGGAGATCATGCCGGAACGCACAAGATGGAGATCATTGCGCGAGGATTGGCTATACCATGTCACATAAAGTTATATGCATGTGATGTTTATCCCTTTATGTATCTTATTATGCTTAGATCGCGACGGTAGCATTATAAGATGATTCCTCACTTAAAGATCAAGATAAAAACTGTGTTCTCCCCAAGTATGCACCGTTGCGAAAGTTCGTCGTTTCCAAGCATCACGTGATGATCGGGTGCTATAGACTCTACGCTCACATACAACGGGTGCAAGCCAGTTTTGCACACGCAGAAATACTTGGGTCTAGCTTGACGAGCCTAGCATGTCTGTACATGGCCTCGGAACACAAGCACCGAAGGTTAAGCATGAGTCATATGAATGATATGATCGACACTTTGTTGTCCACCATTGAAACCACATCTCTTCTCGTGATGATCGGATTAGGTGTGGTGAATTTGGATCGTGTTCACTAAACAACTTGAGGGGTGTTGAATTTAGTGGGAGTTCATCTAGTAATTTGATTAAGTTGAACTATTTATCATGAACATAGTCTAAATTGTACTTGCAAATACTGTAGATCACATGGCCAAATCCAACTTCAACTTCAACGTTTTTGCTGAGAAGGAAAAGCTTAGAAACAATGGGTCTAACTTCACCAATTGGTTCCGCAATCTAAGAATTTGCATAGTTGTTGTAGTCATTGGCATCCGTTTACCACCGTACGCTTAGTTATAATTGAGATGATAGAACTATATAATTCTGGTTAATTTACTTTACGAACTGGTATCGTATTGTTTTGAAGTGTTAATATAAAGTTTAAAAGTCCTATTGCAAACTTTCAGTAAGTTCCGGTTACTCCATGAAGTTTAATAATTGGTATTAAATCAAGAGTGACAATTCCAAGAGTTAGTATATGAGTATCATGTTTGTCTCCATGATTCTTGATATTCAAAGAATTCTCTTAATATCAAGGTTATCTAGGATCTGAAAGAGTTATTTGAAACCATGATGTGTGGAAGATATTGTGATATCTGAAACAAAGTTTTGGTTGCAACATGATAGAGTATAATATGGCAAAAGTCATGTTCTCATATTTGATGAGAATTTGCAAAAGGTTGGAGACACTTGTTGTCCTGATCCTCCAAAGGGTTTTGGATAGCAACATTATACTCATAATTCATCGTTATAAGCTAAAAGTAGCTTGATCATGGACGATTCCATGTTAAGGGTGAATATTTGATGTAGGTAAAATGTTTACTACACCAAGAGATTACTAAAGAAAGGAATTTGAAAGAACACCAAACACTTGATGATGGTGATCTACTTCAAAGTGCAAGTCCAAAGACATTGGTATTTAACTATACACGCTTTGGACTATATGTCATATGTATGACTCCTTTGTTGATGTTGATAGATTCTTTCAAATGTAATAGGAAAATCTTGAAAGAGAATCTCATAAATATATGGCGTAAAGGAAAAGACTAGAATTGTTCGGTTTAAGTATATAGATGATATACATGTTATGGCTATATTCTTTGCTTATTAAACAATGTGGTTCTTAAGTATTTAATACTGAATTTGTTGGTATGAATCGTCATACGAAACAATGTAATTCAGGAACTACAATGGCCTAAGTAACTAGCAAAAGAATATGTGATGATGTTCATCGAGAACAAATAAAGGGTTATTGTGTTGCTCGTTAAACATCAAAGCTTGCCTTCAAGATTTGTTTTATCACGTATTATGAGAACAAAAGGGTTGTTCAAATAATTGCCGTAATCCATAAAAGATGGATGATTCACAAAATCTCGTTGGAGAAATCACGTCCATAAAACTAGTGCTAAAAATGTCGAAAGACAAATTGATTGAAAGGTCACTTAGGAAGTGACATCGCCGTTTAAATTATATTGGAAAGAACACATGAAGAAACTCCATGTGGATGGAATTTTGGAGTCTTTTGATTTTTGATCACATGACGCTTGTGAAACTTTCCTAGAGATAATTAAAACTTCGTTCATAGGCCAAAAGGAGCGAATGACTAGCTTATTGGAAATTGTACATATTGTTGTACAAAGACCATCATGTAGTCAAAAGCGATGGATTTCAACTTCATATGCTTTCTCCGAGAATTTGAGTGAATATTTGAATATTTACTTAATAAGGATAAAGTATGAAACACTTGAAAAGTTCAAAGACTTTCAAGATGAAGTGCAAAATCATAGTAACAAGAATATAAATAGTTTATGATAAAGATCATAAAGGGAGATATTTGAGTTCTGAGTTTAGCATAATACCTAAGATTTAAGGAATTGTTCCGTGGATTTGCATTTCCGAAACACCATAAGGGTATGGGCTCGAGGTATGTAATTAAACCTTGTTTGACATGGTAAGATCAAAGGTATAATTCATAAAACTGCCATTATATTTTAAAGATTAAAAGCTTTAGAGATTACCGCTTTTCCAAAAAAAGAGCTCCATCATAATCCGTTGAAATGACACCATATAAAGTTATGGTTTGGGATAAAACCCAAGTTGTCCTTTCTTAAACATTGGTATGCTTTGCATAAGAAAGATGTTTCGCAACCAAAGTCGGATAAACTGTCTTTGTATGTTATTTGAATAACTGTAAGTATTCCTCCATAACACCGAGACAAAAGTGTTTGTCACTTAAAACGCCAAGTTTCTTTGAGAAGGAATTTTTCGTGAAAAGTTAAGTGGAGGACAATAGAACTTTGATAAGGTTAAAAGAACCTTAGCTATATGTGCAGAGTTGCGCAATGAAAAGTGTTCCGGCAAACAAAGCTCATGGCTCACGTACCTCAAAGGTTGTGGTCACGAAGATCTAAGTTCCTATTGAAACAAGTAGATCGGTAAACAATCAAATACCAAGATTTGAGGGTTGAATCATTATTTGAGAATAATGAACCGACTACATGCAAAGAAGCGATGATGGGCCTGACTCAAGTCAAATGGCTTGAAGCCATAAAATCCGTGATAGTTCCATACGAGAAATCAAGTTTTGAACTTGAAGGACCCTCGAGAAAGGTGTAAGACCTTAGCTTGTGTGTGGATCTATAAAGAAATAGACATGGATGTTTCACATCTATGAAATAGTCGACATGTTGGGAAAGAGTTCACAACAATGTTCAAAGGTTATATATGACAAGATTTGATCTTTCATAGCGATGTTTAGTCTAGACGGATTAATGTAGCAACCACTACATATAAATTTTGTTATATGGTAGTTGAATAAACAAAACAAGTTCTTCTAATAGAATTGTTACCTAGGGCGTGTGCATGACGCGTCCAAAGGGTTTTGTTAAATTCAAGGATGCTAAAACATATGCAAACTTCAATGGTTGAAGTAAGCGGAGTTGGAATCTTCACTATGATGAAACTGTTAAAGGAGTTTAAAAGTTCATTAGAGACAATGAAGATGCTTGCATTTGCAAGAAATTAAGTGGGAGCGCTAAGACATATTTCTAATACATTATGTGGAGGACATATTGTTGATTAGAAAAGATGTATCTTTTATTAACACATATTAAGAATTTCATCCCGATGAAAGACTTAGGCAAAACCCAAATATTTGGCATCAATAGACGCTAATATGGTTGTGCCAGAAGTACATAGACAAGATATTGAATGAGTTCAATATAGAAACTACAAGAGAGGTTCTTGTCACACAGAAAGGATTGAATAAGTTCAATGTTGATGATATATTCAAGTGTATTGACATTTGGTAAAGTGAAACAAATAATCAAGTATAGATTGATACTTGATGTATGAAATCACAAAGAGTATTTATATCAATCATACTGTGATATGTACAAATCCAGATATGTCCTATGCTCTAAATGTTGTGAGCATACCGAATGATTCATAAAGATGATCATTGGACAATAGTAAGGATATTCTTATGATCTTTTGAAGAACTAAGAGTATAATATTTGTAGAAGTGACAAATAGATGGTTAGTTCATTGTAAAAGTACTACATTGATACTAGCTTTGTCACAAAGTACAAATTAAGTTTATCTCAATCTAAACTAAGGGTGGCACAATATAATGGAATGTGAGTTCCATAATGGATTTGGATGAGTTCCAAAGTTAAGACATTGTGATGATACTACAACAAAAGGCTAAGTATATGACGCTATTATAGCAAAAGAGGGCATTTGTGTCAAGTAGTTTGTTATCAAACTAGGTGTAGTTCATGAGGGATAATACTATGAAGATATATTGTGCGACAATATTATCAACATGTTTTAACCCCAAAGAACTAAAGGTCACACCGAATGACCAAATTCATACAAAGCCATCTCATTAGAGAATGAGTGATGCATAGAGACGCAAAGACATGCAATTACACACGGACCTGGAAGTGTCAAGATCCGAAGATCAGTTGACCACTAGCAATCGTGTACATACAACACCGGAAAGCCATAGGTGTTGAATACACAAAGGTTTGAAACTAGATTATTGACTCTAGTGCAAGTGGGAGACTGTTGGAGATATGCCCAAGAGGCAATAATAAAGTGGTTATTATCATATCTTCACACTTATGATAAATGTTTACATACCATGCTATAATTGTATTAACCGAAACATTAATACTTGTGTGATTTGTAAACTAAAATAAGAGTCCCTAGTATAGCCTCTTGTTAAACTAGCTTGTTGGTTAATATATGATCATGGTTTCGATCATGAACATAGAGATGCTATTAACAATGGATCATATCATTAGGAGAATGATGTGATGGACATACTCCTATAAATAAGCGTAGCATAAAGATCAAGTCATTTCAATAGTTCAATTGCTATATGCTTTTCGATACATAGTAACCTAATTCCTTCGACCATGAGATCATGCATATCACCTTTACCGGATGGATGCTTTGATGACATCAAACACCACACCGTGAATCGGGTGGTTATAAAGGTGGCATTGAGTGTTCGGAAAGTATTGGTTGAGACACATGGATCAAGAGTGGATTTGTCCATCCACATGACGGATAGATATACTCTGGGCCCTCTCGGTGGAATGTCATCCAATTAGCTTGCAAGCATGTGACTTGGTCACAAGGGATCACATATCACGAACGAGAAAAGAGTACTTATCGAGAACGAGGTTGAACTAGGTATGCGAGATACCGAGCGATCATAACCTCGGATAAGTAACATATCATGAGACAAAGGGAAATTGGTATCGTATGTAAGTGGTTCATTCGATCGCAAAGTAATCGAGAAATATGTAGAGCCATATGAATTTACAGATTCCTCTATTGGTTATTGTTCGAGAAGTGTCTCGATCATGTCCGTAATTCACGAACCGTAGGGAGACACACTTAAGGATTCGACGTTGTTTGAGTAGTTATGGTATTATGAGAAAGAGACCGAATGTTGTTCGAGTCTCGGATGGGATCCGGATATCACGAGGTGATCCGGAATGGTCCGAGAATAAGATTCATATAAGGAAAGTCCCGTTTGAGTTCGGGAATGATTCCTTGTTTTCATCGAATGTTCTGGAAGGTTCCGGATTGTCCCAAGACCGGGGAGGGTACATGGATGTGTCATTACATATTGGAATGATTGCATCATGTACTAAGTGTTCTTGCTGTCCCAAATAAAGGATTAAATTGAATCCTAAAATGAAAAGTCAAATGTCCAGTTTGAAAGTCAAACGGCTAAAACAAGAAACCGTGGGAAACAAGAAAGAGGAGTTGAACCGACTTGAGGAGGAGTCCTCCCAAGCCGGCGCCACCAGGCCGACTTGGGAGGGACTCCCCGGGCCGCCTCCCTCCATAAAAGGAGGCAGGCTCCTCCCTAGACACACAACTTTCTACCTCTAAATCTCCGGTTTAGAGCCGCTTTGGTTTAGAGCTTCTAATTGCTTTAGCCACGGTTTAGAGCCTTCTAATTGGTTTAGAGCCTTCTAATTGGTGTGTCTAATTACTAGACCACTAATAGCCTCTCATAAGCTCCACCATACTGCACCGGCTTAAGAGGAAGCCTGATTTCCTCTACTCCTGCATTACGCCAGGCCTTGGGAATCGCGAGGAGAGTGCTACAACCTCCACGCTTTCTGGAACAAGGAGAGGAAGGTCTTCCGTCACCGAACGTGTGACCGATCGGAGCGCCGAACGTGGCGCCGAAGGATCTTCTACACGATCTTGAGATCGGAAGAGTATACTACATCACCCACGAGAATCGCTCGTTAATCGCTTTGGAATCTTCGAGGGTAAGTTATTCCATCGACTCGTTGCTACAATCTAGTAGATAGATCTTGGCTTGTTTGTTTGTATGCGATAGAAAATTTTTGTTTTCCATGCTACGAACCCCAACAATGTAAACTAGATTATTGACTCTAGTGCAAGTGGGTGACTGTTGGAATTATGCCCTAGAGGCAATAATAAAGATGTTATTATTATAATTCTTGTTCATGATAAAGTTTATGTTCCATGCTAGAATTGTATTAAGCGGAAACTTTAATACTTGTGTGGTTTGTAAACAACACCGTGTCCCTAGTACGCCTCTATGGACTAGCTCATTGATCAATGATGGTTAAGGTTTCCTAACCATAGACATGAGTTGTCAATTGATAATGAGATCATATCATTGGGAGAATGATATGATGGATGACAAACTAAGCGAAGCAATTAGATCGTTTCATCGTGTTCATCTTTGTGCTTTTCCTATGTCAAATATTGTATTCCTTAGACCATGAGATAATGCAACTCCTGGTACCTAAGAAAGCTTTGAGGTCATCAAACGTCATCCTATGAGAGGTTGATCATAAAGGTGTCTCGTGTGATCGGAAAGTATCTGTTGGGTTGTATGTATCGAGATGGAATTTGTCCCTCCCAAGTCGGAGAGATATACTTCGCCCACTCGTAATCGATATCAACACGCTTGCAAGCATGTGGTTAAGGAGTTAATCACAAAGTGATATCGGATTACGGAACGAGTAAAGTACTTGCCGAACGATTGAACTAGGTATGACTTGCATCGACGATCGAATCTCGGGCAAGTAAAATATCGCGAGACGGGGAATATATATGGGATTGATTGAATCGCATCGTGGTTCATCCGATATGATCATCGATGAATGTGGGAGTCAATATGGGTGCCTGTACCATTGCTGATTATTGATAGAAGATCATGTCTACATATTCTCGAACCCGCAGGTCACACACTTAACGATCTCGACGCTAGGATAGATTGGATAATTGGTTTATGAATTTTTGTTCGAGTCTCGGATGGGATCCGGGATATCACGAGAGGTTCCTAATGGTCCGGAGAATAAGATTCATATAAGGCAAAGCAGTTTTTGGAGTTCAAATTGTTCCGGTTAATCGGTATTGTCTTGAAGCTTTAGAACCTTCCGAAGGGGACCAACGTGGCCCCACCTTCCGGGAGGGGCATGGGCCTATGAGGGAGTGTCACCGCATTGGGCCAGGGCACAAGGCCCCATAGGGCCCAAATGATCCTAGATAAGTTTAAACTCGTTTAAACTAGAGATAGGATTTCTAGATAAGGAGAGTTTAAATCGTTTAAACTAGAGATAGGATTTCTAGATAAGGGAGAGTTTAAATTGTTTAAACTAGAGATAGGCTTGGAGGAGGGGCAGGGCTGGCCGCCTCTATATATAGAGGGTGGTGCGCCTCCCCCACACACCTTCCCTCCAACCCTAGCCGCCCGCCTCCTCTCTCCTCCCGACCGCTGTAGGCGAAGCCTGCTGAAATTCTCCACCATATACACCACGCCGTCGTGTTGTAGATCCAATCTATCTCCACCATACTTGCTGGTCCGAGGAAGGAGGAGACGCCGAGGTGCCGTGTGCATCTCACGGAGGCACCGCCACTTGTGGTGCTAGATCGGATCGGATCGCGAGGAGGAGAAGCGAGTACGACTACATCACCCACGCTCCGAAACGTTCACTGCAAATCTTCAAGGGTATGAAGATCTAATCCAATCTCTCTCGTTGTTTGTATCTCCTAGATTAGATCTTGGCTTTCCCTCTGTTCGCTCCGTAGAAAATTTTGATTTACTATGTCGCGAAACCCTTCATTACTGTATTAGGAGCTCCCTACCTTGTACATACCTTCTTTTCTAGTAATATTATGAAATCCAGCATATTAGCATTTTTATCATTTGTGAAAATGCACAACATGATGTTGTGCAAGGCACCTAGCTAGTACAGTTTCTGCTGATTGTTCACGAATTCACATTTAGGCAAGCATGTCTTGAGACGTGCAATGCTGCTGTAAGTGCTCCAGCTTCTTGACGCGTTGGTCTCAACTTCCTTGGCCACAGCTATTGCATTGGCACAATTAGAGGATATGGCAACAGGGTTCAGACTGTAATCCACCCCAAGTAGCACTCAATTTGTCTCACTGACCGCCTGTCTGAAAGTGAAAAGCCAATAGACTGTTGTTCATGTGTTATTCCATCCCAGAGTAATCGGATGAGTCAGAATTCAGCCTCATGCCATCTATGCTCGGCACATTATCTTAAGATGAAAGCCCTTGAAAACATTTTCTTAATTTCTTAATCATTCTTCCTTACTAATTCTGCAGGGGATGTGGATGCTCAAGTCAGACTAAACCTCTACGATCCTAGGATGGTTTGATATTATAGTCAATATATTGATCAGTCTAATTTGTTCTGAACTAAGATAATGTGGAATCACCTGTAACTGCTGCTTCATTTCCTGTTTGATTTTGTACTCTAATAGACCATGTCACCATGCCCATTGGCCGACAAAGTACCGCGCTTATTTCCTCTTTGATTTTTTAAAATTCTTCAAAAACAATCTAACAAATTCACCTCCCTGTTTTTTCGTGTTTATGTCCATTTGATGTTTGCTTTCCCTGCTAGCAGCAACTTATTTTTTAAACTTCTTCTTTGCTAAGTATCTTGTGATAAACTGTATTCATCCTTTGCAGGCAATTTCAATGTATAGCTTCACGAATTAGCAGGAGGAGCTCAATCGTCAAGATGGTAATCAAGGCAAGGCAACATATGGTAAGCAAGCATTGTTTCTGTTTGATTGTTTTTACATAGTTTGTTTATTTCTTTTTCTGGAAAATAGACTATGGATATTCGATTTCTATGTTGTGCACTAATGTTCTCTGTATCGATAACAAGATTGCACAAACAAATCCTAGACACGATAAGATTGTAAAAGAATGCAAATTATACTCATGTATAACCATTGGAGCATGTTTAGAAGCAGAAACGTTGGTACGAAGGCAGTATGTTGCCAGTGGTTAATGGTTGTTGACAGTAGCTACCAAACAAAAGAATAAAATCTCAGACAGGATCCTAATTTGACTTTAAACTGAAATTTTGTCTAAGCAAATTATGACTGAACCGCATGTAGTTCCATGTAGTCTGGCAATTGATGCACCTGAGAATAAGGCTTTAAAGGCCACTATATATGTGAGTCAGATATTTCAGTAGTTAAATAGACAGTAGTGACTAAGCATTTAATCATAGCCAAAAAAAGGAAAGATGATTGGTTAGCCTTTTGTCTACTTCAAAAGGGAGTAAAAAACTGAGTTGTACACTTGGCCTAAGTTAAAGTTCCTAAGACCTTGGAGTTGGTCAAGGTCCAGATCATGTTATGTTGTTGTTTGGATAATTTCACGTGTTCATCATAGAAGACATTATTCTGTTTTTGTGATAGTTATAGAATTCCTTGTTAGATTAGGTGTGTAATTGCAGATACACTATACTAGTGTCCTGAACATAGAGATGTAACTTTGGAACCTTTAGGTGTGTAACCTTGTTAATGAATGGATTGACTTATCATCCTAAATTTTACCCTTGTGCTATTGGCTAGATACAAGAAAATCTTTTAATGCATTTAATATGACCAAGTCTAACAGAATTCTCCTCACAGACCTCATATAGTTGCTTCCCATGCCCTTCTTTGCAAAAGTGAATGGATCGATTTTTTTAAAAGAACCCTTTCATTCCAAAGACTAGTGAATGGATTGACATCACCGCTCAAGACCTGTCAAGTGTGCCCTCTAGGTTTGTGGCACTGTCGACTCCCACAGTATCGTTGATACTTGATACTTGCTACTAGTATCTTTGTTACTTGATACTTGCTAGTATCTTTGTTACTTGATACTTCTTGATGTATTCTTCTGACGTTCCAATTTGCATTGCAGACAACAAGTGAGAGTTCCAGAAGTATGGTAACAAGCAAAGTGACTTCATCGTTTTTGTACTTCAATGCTAGTAGTGATAGATAGAGAGGATCCATTTGTAATTGCTTTCATTTAATTGTGATTCATTGGTGTCATAGTTGCTGATTCATTTGATCATTGCGCCGTTGGGAATTTATTGTGATATTAATTGGTGTATTATTTGAATCTGAATTACTGTAGTAAGATGGTGTGTTTGCAGTTCCTTTTGAGATATGTCACTGTAATAATAATTACTGCCATTTTAACCTGAATATTATTGTGAGATGTGCCTTAAAAAGTCAATCATGAGGCACTATGCCTCAAATGATTGGTTTTAGAGGCACTAGTCATAGTGCCTCAAATGGTTGGTTTTTAGAGGCACTAGTCATAGTGCCTCAAATGGTTGGGTTTTAGGGCATTAGTGATAGTGCCTCGAAAAGTTGGTTTTTAGAGGCACTAGTCATAGTGCCTTAAATTGTTGGTTTTTAGAGGCACTAGTCATAGTGCCTCAAATGGTTGGATTTTAGAGGCATTCTAATCTGTGCCTTAAGTTGGTTTTTGAGGCACTAGTCATAGTGCCTCAAATGGCTAAGATTTAGAGGCACTAGTCATAGTGCCTCAAATAACTATGATTTAGAGGCACTTTTTAAACTGCCTTAAATAACTTTTACATATACGATCGTCCCGGCGTTTTTTTAGTGCCTCAAAAACTTAATTATAACACTAATTTGACTATTGGAGACACTTTAAAGTGGCTCTGAATGATGTACTTGACATAGTGAGAGGGGCTGGACCTGCCGCTGTCCCCGCATCCGCCGGCACACTGCGCTCTGCTCTGCCATCGTGCGTGCGTGCGTGCCCGGGCCCCACCTTCACGTCACGCGCGCAAGCGCGCACGCAGCTGTGCCGGCCTGCCTGGCCCTGGCCTCCCACGCCACGCACCGCGCTCGTGCATGCGCGCGTTGCAGCTGCTCTCGTCTTCTCGCTACTGTTTTACTGTGCCGCATCTCTGTTTCGATTTCGATCGGGGGATAGATGGATCATGGATGGGTCGACGCATGCGTGCTGCTAGCTTGCGAGGAAATGGACGCTGGATGGATAGCCGCTGTGCTGTAGCTGTAGACAGTGGTAGAGCCGGCCGTTGCAACCTGCAAGAGGGACAGTCTTATGTCAACGATCCGATCCGATTCCCTGCTCGGTTCTACTGCTCGGACAGCCCGACGCTACGGGAGCTAGCAGAGCGTCGCCTGGTTCTGGCTATCACGTCACATCGATCGCGAAATGACGTACGTGTACAAAAATAAATAACTGGACTCGTGCGTACGTTCGCGCATGACGCATGCGTGATGCCCTGTCTCTGTGGGTTTTTAACAGTGTTCGGACATAATAATAATAATAGGGTCCAAGGTTTTCTTTTCTTGTGGGAGAATTTTACAGGAAGTACTAGGACTTCTCGTGCTGAAAAACTCAGATCTTGCACGGTGGACAGTCATGGATGGGGGTGCTCTGTTTTGCCGAAAACCCCATCATGCAGTGGACCTTCACTACTGCTGCCTGTATCCTAGTCAGCGAAAACACACGTGGATCTAACTACTAGGTTTTGCAGTTTTAGTCCGTGTCGGGCCAGGCTTTTCTGAACACGTAATGAACAGTTTTTTTTTTTTTGCAGTAAATAGTACTACAGGCGTGACCGCACGAACAAAAAACGCTACTGCCGCTTGTCAAAAAACAATTTTGCAGTGGCAGGTGCGTGAAACGGGTGAGGGGGATCTAGAGCTGGGCGCCTGATTGGACATGGCAGGCCGGTGAGGTCAGAGAGAGAGCACGTGGAGGTGGCTAGCAATACGCCGGCGTTTTGTACGGTTGGCATCCCGTATCCATCCCAGATCTCCCATGCCCCCATCTATCAATTCTCGATTGCTCACCGTCTTTCTTTCCTCACATCACCAATCACAATCAGCCAATCAGACCTTTTTCTGCTGCAAAGAAATTGCTCAATCAGTTGGGCAAAACGTTGCAGAGTTCTCTCTTAATTTTAGAATGACTGGCTGCAGACCTTCCTAGACACCCCTCACTCTCTCTCCACCCCTCCTCCCGTTGAGAGTCGCCACCCTCGTTCTTGGCCTCCCCCGACTCCTCTCCGCCGGCTCTGCTAGCCGGAGTTGGAGAAGGGGGAGCGCCGTAGTAGATAGGTTTAGGGGTAGGTTTGGCGTAGGTTTGGCGTTTTGCCGGTTGCGGGCGTTTTGCCCAGTAGATGGAGCGGATGGGCAGATCTTGGCGTTGGGATCTGGCCAGCCCTAGGGTTCCTCCTTCTTCTTCTTCAACTCCGATGGCTGGAGGGGGAAATGGAGTGGAGAAACACCGCCTCCTGGAATAAATTCAACGCTGGCTACCTGGTGAAGATCTGGTGCTGCTGGAAGCGATCCTTCTCGGCCAGCCGTGGTGGCGAGGGGGAAGGTTGCATTCCGGCAGTGCGTGTCATGCTGAAGTGGCTCCTGGCCGGCCTTGGTGGCGAGGGGGAGCGCACTGGCAGCACCACGGCCTGGCTTCTTCCTAGGCGACCCTATCCTTGGATTTGCTGCAGATGCATCTTCTACGGCTTCCCTCCCTCATCTCGGCAGGAGCTCTGAGGGAGGAGCTCGGTTTCTGGGAGCATCGGCAGCAGATCCTGGAAGCTCTTCGTTGCTCTTTCTCGGTGTCTCCGGATCCGACGCGAGGTCGCCATGGATGTTGATCCGGCGACGGTGATGATCTTTCGGAGAAGTGAAGCCATCCTTTTCTGCAGATCCAAATCGGAGGCATGCACCATCCGATTATCCAAGCCGATCGAGGCTAGCAAGCTCGGCAAGACCGGCGCTCCTCAACCTCCATCGTGAGGCCACCAAAAGCAGGCGTGTTGGAAGGAGGACCCAATTGCTTCTTGTTTATGTTTTAGGGTGCTCTTTGTAAAACGTTTGGACCTGTTTGTCTTTTCATATCTTTTAGGGTTCTGCGTGAAAATGTGTAACTCCACCGTCGTATTTTAATGAAGGCTTCCTGCCCCTTCGGGGGCTCTCCTGTTCAAAAAAAAATTAATAATTTTAGAATGCCTTGTCTCGGCGTTCAGCTGACGTTAGTTTTGACGCCTAGACAAGATTTGCTCCGATGAATTTTGCATGATAGCATGAATCATGTTTTTTTAGGGTTCTTGGCCTAAGAAAATCTATCATAAAAGGTTGTTATACAGGGCTGGTTCTAGCGGAGCAAACAAAATTATAGCAACGAATTGACAAGCGCAGGATGAGTGATTACCTTTTCAATGTGCATGCACTACCACAGTGGAGAAAAATTAGAGGCTGACCATGGGTCCAACCAATAATTTACTTTCTTAGACCTTAAGTCTTACTCAACTTCAAGAATCTTTTTGCTAAACACCACCTTTTCACTGTTTAGACTCATGTCTAGCACACAAAAGTCATCCTTAAACACAACCATTTACATACGCTGCATATGCTCTAACATGCATCATGTTGGCCAAATCTATGTAGCAGCCGCTAGTTTAGTTGGATGAGCCAATTATAAGGAAATTTAGAAGAATGGAGGCCCCTTATGGACCTATATATTTTCTATTGTATATGAGGTGGTGGGAGTAAGTCCTGCTAAGGAGAGCTGGCCCGGCTCATGACAACATGAAACACACGTCAGTTGAAGCCAACTTGACGAAAGTAAGTCCTGCTAAGGAGAGCTGGCCCGGGCTCTGGCGACAACATGAAGCACACGTCAGTTGAAGCCAACTTGACGAAAGTAAGTCCTGCTAAGGAGAGCTGGCCCGGGCTCTGGCGACAACATGAAGCACACATCAGTTGAAGCCAACTTGACGAAAGTAAGTCCTGCTAAGGAGAATACGCTAGAGCCAGGGACACAATGACGGATGCAGGAAAAAAATTGAGGGAGGACACGCTTTAAAAAAAATTGCGCTAGCCTTTGTACGATAAAATTTTGTCAAATGAATAATAGAGCGTGGATTCACGTACTAAAGGGGTAGCTATGCACAAGACCCATGCTATTTATCAACTTGTTCTTCACAAGACTCATTGTATAAAATACCGTTTCAACACTAGCGATCGACATGGATAAGAGCAATATGTCATCCGGACGACGAATCAACGGCAGACACCGCCGCGCCGATGATAGGCTGCCAAGACGCCTAAAACCGAGCCGGCATTTGGGTCCCGTCGACTAGGACGTCTTCATCCTCAAGATGGGTGATGTCTACGCACTTCTATTCTTGTAGATAGTTGTTGGATCTCCAAGCGCAGAGGTTTGTAGAACAGCAGCAAGTTTCCGTTAAGTGGATCACCCAAGGTTTATCGAACTCAGGAAGGAAGTGGTCACATGTATTCCCTCTTAAACAACCCTGCAATCAAGATAAAAGAAGTCTCTTTTGTCCCCAACACATCCAATATATGTGCACTAGTGCTGCGAAGAGATAGTGAAATACAAGCGGTAAGGTGCCAGAAAAGAGCTTCTGACTTGTTGTTGACGTGGGATAACGGTGCCAGAAAAGAGATGATGGCGTGGAGGAACAGACTAAAGGCAAACTGAAGGAAGCAAGCAATATGCAACAGATCTAGTAGCAAACGGTGTTTCAATGCTTAGAAACAAGGCCTAGGGATCATACTTTCACTAGTGAACACTCTCTCATACAAATATCCTCTCTTCAAGATACTACTCTTAACTACTCTTCGGTTGGACACTCTAATCCACGGTAGGGCTATAACAGCACACCTCAAAGTCTGTCTTTCCCAATCTAGATAACCCCACACTGTCACCTTGAGCACTAGATGGTTCCAACAAACACCACAATTTTATAGAGACATCCAACTCTAAATATAACTCATAACAAATATTTAATCTAGCCAAAGTGCCACACACGGTATGCACGTTGTCACTTTCACACATGTGGGAAAAACATAGATCTATTAAAGCACAAAGAGTATTTATGTAGACTCAAATCTAAGTGCCACCATGCGTGCACGCTATCACTTTCACACCCATGGGAAGAGCAGAGATCTAATGAAGCACTTGAGTAGCAAGGTAGATCTACTTGATTACAAAGCTTATGACCACAAGATTCTTACTTTTGAGAAGAAGGTGGCAGGAGGTTCTTACTGTAGGGTGCGTCTTGACCGGGCGCTAGCCTCTTCGTCGTTGTATGCTCGATTCCCAAAATTTGAGGTGGAACATCTGTCAGGGTATGCTACGTCTGATCATTTGCTGATTCTCCTACATAGCTCACCGCAGATAGATCACACCAAAAGATAGATCCTGGCATTAGGGTTTCGTTCATAGGATTTTTTTGTTTTCTTCCCTCGAACCCCAACACATTGAATCCCCCGTAAAGATTTCTCAAAGAATAGTCTTCAATGGCACCTTAGATATCCGAAGGATGGAGTGAAGGATTAGATCTAGGTGTATGTGAGGTAGAGTAAAAGTTAGGACAAAAAAGCTTCTCTATTTCTCTTCTCTAAGATAACCACTTCAAAATTTCTTACTTCTTTCGTGGGGTTGTGTGGCCATTTATAGACAAAGGCAGAAATATGACCACTAAAAGTGAACTAGTGTCCTAGTATTAAATGGTAAAACTCATAGGTATCAGACATGTACAAAATTTGAATTCATGCATAGCACAAATGAATCACGGAGGTGCAAGAGTAAAATCTTTGAGGTACCGATTAAACCGTAACATGTGAAAATCTTGTGTTCGCCGAGAAGTGAAGACACAAAAGAGATCGGAGGTAGTAGTTTTTATAACGGCTAGTTTTCCTCCCAAAATTGTGAATGCCCGGAGGAACCTAAGTAGAATCACAATGACATTACCGAATCGAGAACATAACACCCTCATATTTGAGTTTGGACAAACACTGCAAATTATCTACTCCTAGATAGGTGTCGAATGGTGTTGACTCAAGAGTAGCAGCCTTTGATAGAAAACTTCCATAGACGGAGTTTTTGAAAGTTCCGTGGTTCTGACCGCACACCTTTCTCAATAGTTCTAACAAACAGATAAACACATGAAAAGTAGGCCTATGCTCGTCTATCACACTCGAAAGTATGTGATGAAAGCGTTCTGAGGTATCGTGAATGTGTAAAAGGATTTAGCTTAAAGATTTTGATTGGGTTTGGAGGAAAACTTTTAAATCTTTTCGAGGGATCCTTTTCCTTATGATTTATCATGTGCCTCTCTTTATAGTACTCTATCGGTTCCATATTAGTAGTCACTGATTTAGTACACAGTTGTACTACTAAATCAACAATAACAAATATGGAGGGAGTACGACACACCTATGACTGAAGAAATAAAAAATGAACTTCATATGAGCCTATAAATTTTGTAACATCTTGAAGGATCAACCAACATGATCTAGTTTTGTAATTTACATGACAAAAAAATGTTAACATGATTAAGTTATCATATCATGATCATTAAGAACTAAAATCTGCAAAACCGTGCACATATTTATTAGTTTCCTAATGGCATTATCATAAATCATCTAAAACCACTTTAGAAATCCAAGATGTACTTTCACATACCCCCTTAGTCCAATCTCCCACTTCTATAAATGCCTCTCGTCTGGTTGCCTTCCTTTCCTTTCTCGATTCTTGCGACTCATGTTGGCACTAGGTTTGACATTAGCTTCCAAGAGATAAAACCTTCCCGGTCCCTAGCCCCTCCTCTAACCATATTAACCCATTTGTGACCCTTCCGTTCGTCCATGTCGCCACTAGACCTTGACAAATACCACCATGGTGTCCCCAACTTTAGTTTGGCACAACCGATGTAAGAAAACTTCTTCTTTTCTTTTGAAAAAGTTCAAGTATGAGCGATTATAAAAATAACTATTAGAATGGGAGCAGTAACTAATTATAATGATTAATATATTTGTCTATTATATGTGTTGATGATATCATATTTTCAATGTAAAACCTTCAATACAAAATTACGTTTACGTCGGGTGAACCATTGATCAAGAAAAGATAGCCCATCCTCCCAACCCCAACATACGACGTGTAATTTTAGTAAAATGTCATTGCTTTATATTTTTTGTTAATTATATATACAATAAATGAAAAACTAAAATACCAAATGAATATCAATAGATCCAGCATAAGATAAATTTTCATATTGCCTCGGTATGAATAAGTCAACATGTGCTTTTCAAGATTTGCCTTTGACCGCAAATTTAAGCAACAACATCTTAGTTGTCGGTGTGATAAGTCACATGTCTGGATCCATTTTGTAAATAATACTCGTATATCCATGGACTAATTTCTTGGTAGAAAAACCATAAAAGTGTGGGCTTCTTGTTCATGAAATCGTAGGAAGTACGTACCGGCCTATTGATATTTGATAGTGTAGTGGTTGATATTTTCTTTCATACATATTGTGTTTGGCTAAATTTATATGCCATGGATTTTAGAACGTGGTGAGTATATACCTTTCTTTGGCCAATAATTTAAGATGGGCATGGTTTGGTCCGAGTAACTTTCATACTGCGCTTCAAGCGCGTGATCTACCATGTACGGCCGCCCTTCATGTCCATCCATAATCCATTGACCTAACTGGCAAGTTTTTTCTGGTATAGTAACTCTGCTCCGACGAGGATCCGTGGCGTCCAATCAGCAGGGCCGAAGCCCCAAAAGGAATCACAAACCGTCGGATGAAACATACGGAACCATCACGGTCCGCTGGATCCCCGATCGAAGCCCGGCCCGGGCCGGCCTCGACACGGCATGTGCCCTCTGCTCTGCTCTGCGCTGCTGCCACGGCCAGCGCCAGCCCTCCCCCGCCCGTCCTGCTGCTGCAACCACCCACCCGTAACTGCGGCGCGGCGGTGCCGGTGCCGGTGCCGGTGCCGCTCCACTCGTCGTGTCGGGTCGGGTCGGGATGCGCGCCCCTCCCCTCCCCAGATCGCCGCAGGGCGTATGATATGATACGTCAAAGCTGATTTGATTCCTCCTCCGGCCCCCAGTGTCCCAGTGGCCGATCCAGAGAGATGCACCTGGGCTGCTCTGCCCGGCCACGAACGTCGCACCGCGCAGACGTCGTGCGCCGAGGGGCAGGCGACCTCGAAGGCCGGACTCTGCGTAGGAGTAAATCAAATCAACAAGTGTGCTCGCCATCCATCCATCCAGGCGCCGGCCGGTGTCAGTCAGCCGCTGCCGGCCCACTTGGCCGCTGCAGGCATGTCCTGCGCCTCACGACTTCCTTCACGCACGCACGCAGCCGTACGTACTGCCCTCCCTCTGAATCCATCCACAGATTAGATTAGATTACGGTTAGTACCACCACCATTAGATGCCGCACGACTTTAGTTTTAATCCATCAGTCATCTCTCCCTCTCTCTCTCTGGACAGTAACCAATCTTTAATTCGAAGCAAGCTTATGATCTGTAGCGTTAACCAGTACTAACTAGCAGTAGTACGAGCACCACACCGCCACTTGCTTCCCTACTTCCTACCTTGCGCCGTCTGCAAAGGGCCTCGCTGCAGTACGAGCTCATCACTGCTGGCTTTGCTCCCGGTACAGTTTTAGCTGTACAGTTAAGGGACGAGAGAGAGATCGACCGGTGCTGCTGTGACGCCGCCATCAGTACATCTCACATTTACTACATCGCTCGGCAGTACCAGTGGCTGTAATTAGTGGCGCGATTTACCAGCTCCAGTTTCCGCTGGCATCTACTCCCGATCGACCTCTCGATCTAGCTCGGTCCCATGAGCAAATTGTTCCTGCTACAATGCGACGGTGCATGCATGGCCCCGGACCCCGCGCGCTGGAGTCTGGACCGGTCGATCGATCCCAACAGATGGCGCCCGGAAGCGACAGCAGTGTGGACACGGAGCTGTATCCGATCGGCATGGATAATACAGGAAGGCGATGATGCATGAATGGCCAGTGTCTACTGCACAAGATCCCAACAGATTTAGCAAGCGCATGTGCAGCCAGGGGCAACGGCATATGCCCTGTTGCGTAGCGGGTGGCCGTATATGCGCGTAGCAGCCCAGCGAGTTGCCCATCTCGGCCAGATCGATCCGGCATATGCACTGCATGGACGGGGCGGGGGACGACGGGGACAAGCTCTGCGGAGGCCACCGGTGGCCGCCCTCCTCCTGACTTTTCCAGCCTTTTGCCCCCGAATCATTTGGCATCTCTCTCGGCCCATCACTCATCACGCCTCACCCACTCGCGGGGAGGGAGGGAGGGAGGAGTCACCACCAACCGGGCAACCAACGCCCATTAACTCATGTCTCACCGTGCAAGGTACCCAGAGGTTTTGGTTACACGCGACATCGATATATGATGCGTGGTTTACAGTTTTACTAGCTAGCTGTACATTGCGTTCGTTCGTGATTGGAGATCGAGGACGACGGTGAGCTTGAGCTTCGGCCGAACTATCTTAATCAGCTAGCGGTACTAGCACATTACATTACACTACATTACAGGAGATATTGTAAGAGAAGAAGCTTAAGCTACTGACGACTGAACTTGCAGCGAACGGGGATCATCAGGAGATTACAGCAACAAATGAAATGAGCCGGTAGTAGCAGCTCGAATCCTGCTATGTACATTGGGCGTGCTCTGCCACGCATGGCTTGGCATGGAGAATGATTGATCAGTACACCTTCTTGGAGAAGAAGGTGCGGCGGAGGCCGAACAGCCCGTGCGGCGGGTTGCACTCCTCGCCGTCGGCTTCCGAGCACGCCGCGTTGTTCCGGCACGGGGCCGTCGCCGCGCTCACGCTGCTCGCCGCCGACGCCGGCGCGGGAGCATCCTCCTTGCCTTCTTCTTCTGATGTGCCGTCGGGCTGGCTCGTGGCGACGTCATCGTCGGGGACGGACTCTTTGTTAGCATTAGCCTTGGTGCCGTCTTTCTGCTTCTGCTCGGCCGCGGCCTGCTGCTGCTGCTGCAGCTTGTTGCGCCTGAGCTGCCACACGGGGCTGGCCCGGCCCAGGCGGATGCCGCTGGCGCCGAGCCCTGCTCGACCCTGCCCGCCGGGCACCCACCTCCTCAGCATCGAGGTGGCGGCGGCCTTCTCAGCTGCCACCGCGATGGCCACCGTCGGCAATGCCGCCGGCCCCGAGGTCTCGCCGCGGGAGTTGCTCCGGGAGCAGGGCGCGCTGCTCACCTTGCGCCCAGCAGCAGGCGCCGCCGGTGCGCTAGCAGCGACGACGGCACTGGGGTTGCTGGCGCTGGGATTGCTTGCCTTGGCCTTGCCGACGGCGCCAGCGGCTGCGGCGGCGGAGTGGCCCGCGGAGCGGCTCCTGGAGAAGGGCCATATGTTGATGTTGATGAGCTCCGAGTTCCCGCTGACGCTGCTGACGCGCCGCTCCGCCTTCTTGCTGCTCCGGTCCTTGTGCTCGCCGGCCGTCTTGAAGATGTCCTTCCATTTGAACGTCACCGCGGGGAGGTCCGGCGCCGGGAGGGTGCAGGACTCCGCCAGGGGCTGCGCGGCGAACTCGCCCTCTGCGGCCTCACAGGATTCCTTGGCGTCGTCGGCGTCTTCCGCGCCGTCTTCCTCCTCGGCGTCTTCGTGTTCGTCGGCGTTGGGGAAAGGCGGCTGGAGGGTGTGGAGCGGGAGCACAATGCCGTCGGAGAAGAGCTCGTCCGCCGTGAGCAGGATGGGGGATGGGAACGAGCCCGGGTTCCTGCCCACCATCCAGAACTCGAACTCCGGCGACGCGGTCGGGGACGGCGAGGACCGCCCGGACTCGGGCGGGGGAGACGCCGGCTCGACGACGACGTCCATCGCCAGGCAATGCGGGAATCTCCACGAGCAAGCACGGCACACACACACACACACACACACACACACACACACAGGTGGTGGTGGAAGCGACCTGGACATGCAAGGAGCTTTGTTTGGAGAAGCAGCTGGAAGGAGGAGAGGAGTTTGTTAGCTGCTGCACGACACCATTGACATCAGCGGCAGTAACGCGAAGGTGTGGGAAGGGGAAAGAGAAAGGGAGGCGGATGAAGCGACTTGACGCGTCGTACTATTTATCAATCACATCAAAAGTTGGCCGGCCGGGGGAGAGAGAGAGTGTGAGAGGTCGCTGATTTCCACGTCGCCTCGCGTGCCGTGAAACCGCAGGGTTGCATATGCGCTCTGAAATCTTTGTCTGGTGACGCCCAAGCCCAAGCCGCTTCTCGCCCCTGCCCTGCCCCGCGGCTTTTACTCGCCGCGCGCCAACTAGTTACCGCTCGGGAGTTAAATAACTGCTGGACCGTGTCCGTGCGTGACTGCTGCTGCCCCGGAGCAGTAAAACAACCCCGGCCGGTGGAGGGGCAGACAGTCACGTACGTTGTGCGGGTGAAAATTAAGTCGTGATGCCCAGACCCGCCGTAGGCTACAGTTAACGTGCATGCATGCATGCTGAGGCGATGTGTCCGTGTATGTCAGTTAACGTGCGCCGCAGACGCGCTGCCCAGCGCAGTTACAGTTAACTGCAGCAAGCGAGCCTGCAGCTCACGGCATGTCTGGGAATAGTTACGTTAAGCATGGCAGCGAGTTTTCAATATGTTTGATGAAAAAAAAAAAGTTAGACAGGACATTGGCGACATGTATCCAACAAAAAAAAAGTTTAGTACTCTCGTATGTCTAATAAGTGTCGTTGATCTAGTATAAGAGAGTAATATATATCTCGTCCGTTTGGAATAGACAGCTAATACGGATTCCTGCCCCTCTTCCGGTCGGTGTTGCCGCAGGCCGCCGATATGCCTCGCCTCTTGATGTTATTTAGTTTGGTTAGGAGTTGTGTCTTACTTAGGAAGATGTGATAGCGGCTCCATAGAATTGGTAATAAACCCGTCGTCTGACGGTGTATGGAGGTGTGTCTCCGGTAGATCTTGCTAGTTTTCTTGAGTCTTACTAAAGAACCAAGAGCATAAAAATAGAAATCCCATGTTTTTATTCAATAGTGACACACTGTTAGGCATTTATGAAGTTTATGGAAGATATCACTTTATGATTTATTTGCCTATTGCTATTGTTTAAAGAATGAACCATTTAACTTTTTGTAGCAATGATCATGACTTATAATATAAACATAGCAACAAACTCCATAGTTTATCATCTTCATGCTCGAGGAGGAGCATATGTTAAATGAACTTTGTACTTTATTGATAGATATTCCCATATATTTGCATCATATAGAATGTTATATCCAATGTTTACATTGATTTATGAGGATTTATCAATGATCCCCTTTATTTGGGTTATAACTCTGCGGGACAGGAAAATCCTATTTTATGTACTTTTAACTTTTACGAACCTAAACAAAGTCAAATGGATTTGGGATTTTTCAAGGATTATTTTTTGCAAAGAAAAGCAACTGGAGCACTTGAACCACGATGGGGGAGGCCTGAGGCCCAAAAGAGCCCAGGTGGCGAGGTCCACTTACCTGGTCGCGCCACCCATGCTCCTTCCCTCCTCGAGCATTGACAACCGTCCATCTTGAGCCCTAACTTAAAGTCACGACCTATAAACGCCTATAAAAAGGTCCCCCGGAGCGATCTCGAAAGAGGCAAAGCAGAATCACAGAAATACCGAAATAGAGCTAAAACCAGCGAAGATTGGAGGGAGAAACGCAGCCGGAGCCGTCGTCGTTTGGATCTCCACCTTTTCCAACATCATCTGCATGATGGTGAGGGAGTAGTCCACCTCTAGACTAAGGGTTTTTGGTAGTAGCTTGATATCTCTCTCTCTCTCTTGCTCTCTCTCTCGTGCTATCATTGTTTTAGTACCATATGAGCTGCCCAACATGATAATGGCTGTATATGTAATGCTTATGTGGTGAATGTTTGTTTTATTAGTTGACATTTAAGATTGTAATTATATTACGCGTAAGATGTATTGATATATGCATATTATGTACCCCGTTTTAAATACTTGTTATGATCAAACTTCTATAAAGAAACATGTGTGGGAGAAGGCGTGTATTAGATGGAGTAACATGGTGGCGGAGACTGGGTAGTGACAAAAAACTCGAGATGCACTATGTTTTTTTATCTTTTTTTGTTATCTTGCTAGAGATAAAGTGAATGCATGTGTTATAATCATGTGGTGACAGCCAAAGTGATCTTGTTTGCTCAAGGTAGCACATTTGATATTCAAACATCATGTCACAGTACCTAATGCTATACTATGTTTATTCTTAATTCTAGATTACATGGATTTTCAATTTCTAAGGAGTATAAGTGAGATGTGTTGCATCATCTTTATATTAGGATGTGATGGCCATATGAATGCTAATCAGATACATAATGAAGTTTTATCAATACTATGTCTTATATGAACAATTTTATGTCAATTACACCTTATGAGAGAATAGACAAGTGAACCCATGAACCCCGGTCTATTTTTTAATTATGATAAAACACATTTTCATTATTTTTATTTCCTTTAATATTTTCTGTATTATTAAAGTCTGAAAATACAAAAGTACATTTACTACATGCTTAAACAAAAAACTGAAGGGGTTCGTAGCATGGTAAACAAAAAATTTCTACCACATATATACACACAAGCCAAGATCTATCTACTAGATTATAGCAACGAGTCGATAGAGTACTCACCCTCGAAGATTCCAAAGCGGTTAACGAGAGCAAATTCTCGTGGGTGATGTAGTCGTTCACTTTCCAATCTCAAGATCGCGTAGACGATCCTTCCGGCGCCGCGTTCCGACAACGCTCTCGCTGTTGAATAAAAGAGCAATTTACCAAGCGAATTACCCATAATAAACGCTAGATAAAACATGATTAGAATAATAGACAAAATACTAATCATGTGAAATAGCAAAAACATATTAAGACAGGTAACCAAACAGACCGCAAGACGAAGATCTTGAGATGCGATCAGAACAAGATTGAGAAAGAAAACACAGCAGCACCAGAAGAGGAACCGCCGGTGTTCGCGTTGGCACCGTCGTTAGCCATGTCGTCGAGGAAGAGGGTGCTGATGTCGGGGAATAAGTCCTCGTTGGGGAAGACGTCGGCGCAATCGCTATCCGAGAGGGATTCCGTGATGAAATCAGTAGTCGCGCCGATAGCGCTCCCCAAAAACCTTATCGACATTCTCCCGTACAGGACTCGAAGCAGCGGGATCTCGGAGGCCTACTGTCTCGGCTCGCGGTGCACGCCGCAAGACGGGATGGGGCAGATCTAGGTAGCGCAGTGCTCTGGAACTGGAGGCGCAAAGGATGTGTGGCAGTGTGTCTGAGAGGAGGCGCGACCTCTCTCATATATAGGCACAGAGGGGAAGGCAGATAGGCTACGCAGGAGATGAAATGAATGGACAGAAGTTGAAACGAACAGGCGGCAGCCCACCGGACAGCCTCCACCCAGTTCGTATTCATTTAGCTCGTATTAAAAGTCTACTCGAGCAAAACGTTTCAGCTTCTGTATAACTGTTCATATACCATTCATGCGTGACATAATAAATCTCGGCTCGGTGAGATTCCCGCAACCCGCAATCCGCGGCGCGCGTGTGACGTGACGTGATGTGACGAGGCGAGCGAGGAGGAGGAGCGCACGTGTATATGTCTTCTCTTATCAAGCTCGTACAAGTGGCAGAAGAGCTCACCTTATAAGCTGGTCCAACTTCCACTCAACTAGCAATGTGGGACTAAACATTTGTCCCAGCTCTTGCCTTGCATGAATGGGCCAAATGGGCCTCTAGGATTTCAGGAATTTATTGGCATATAAGAAATGGGCTAGGCCTATTTAGGAAAAAATTCCAACACTCGTAGTCGGTCACACGTTCGGTACTCCATTAAGACCTTTCTCTCCCTTGTTCCAGCAGGCAGCGAAGGTTGTATATCTCTCCTCGCGATTCCGATAGCATGACGGCGTGGTTTCGGAGTTTAGAGGGGAGATCCCGCAGGGCTTCGCCTAAGCCGGAGCACGAAGATGGAGTAGAGGGGAACCACAAAAACTATATTTAGAGTCCAAGGAGAGGAGGTAGTGGCCGGCGGTGCAAGGTGGCGGCGGCTTGGGGCTAGGGTTTTGGTTGTGGTTGTGAGAGGTAGCCCCCTCCCCTCCTTTTATAGGAGGAAGAGGCGGTTTGGGGAGGGGGAGGATGATTCCTCCCCCAACTCCCTCTCCTTGGCCGGCGGTGGAGGGAGAGGAGGTTTCCTCTCCTCCCTCCACCAGGAACCATTGTCCCAGTTTGACCTTTTCAAACTGCCTTTTTTATTTGACTTTCAATTTAGAGTTTGATTTCTCCCTTCCAAATGCCCATCCAAGTGACCTAGGACATGATGCAACCATTCCATTTTGTCATGACACATTCATGTACTCTTCCCCTTTCGGATCGGTGAACCTTCTAGACCCTTCTAGAACATTCCGGTGAAAACACCGGAACCAATCCCGAACTCCGAAATTGGACTTTCCTTATATGAATCTTATTCTCCGGACCATTCCAGATCTCCTCGTGATATCCTGGATCCCATCCGAGACTCTGAACAACATTCAGTCTTTTTACTCACATTTCATATCTACTAAACAACATCGAATCCTTAAGTTTGTCTCCCTACGGTTCATGAATTATGCAGACATGACCAAGACTCTTCTCCGATCAATAACCAATAGAGGAATGTGGAAATTTATATGGATCCCACATATTTCTACGGTTACTTCGTGATCGAATGAACCTTTTACATACGATACCAATTTCCCTTTGTCTCGTGATACTTTACTTATCCGAGGTCTGATCATCGGTATCTCTACATACCTAGTTCAACCTCGTTACCGATAAGTACTCTTTACTAGTTCCTATCATATGTGATACCTTGTGAGCCAGTCACATGCTTGCAAGCTAATTGGATAACATTCCACTGAGAGGTCCCAGAGTATATCTATCCGTCATATGGATGCACAAATCCCACTCTTGATCCATGTGCCTCAACACATACTTTCTGAACACTCGATGCCACATTTGTAACCACCTAGTTATGAAGTGGTGTTTGATGTCATCAAAGCATCCATCCGGTGATGGTGATTAACATGATCTCTTGGTCGAAGGATGTAGGTTACTATGTATCTAAAAGCTTATAGCAAACGAACTACGAAAATGACTTGATCTTTATGCTACACTTATCTATAGGAGTATGTCCATCACACCATTCTCCTAATGATATGATCTTGTTGTAATAACATCTCAATGTTCATGATCAGGAAATCATGATCATCTATCAACCAACAAGCTAGTATTATAAAGTGGCTTTACTAGGGACTCTAACAAGTTTACAAATCACACAAGTATTAGTATTTCCTGTTAATACAATTATAGCATGAATGTAAACATTTATCATAAACACAAAGATATAATAATAACTACTTTTATTATTGCCTCTTGGGCATATCTCCAACAAAAACAACCAAAAAGAACTTTACTTTATTGTTTTTACTTTGTTGCCTATTTATAGGTTGTTTACTTATATTTATTTATAGTTTTATTTTAGTTTTGCTAATATGAAACCTTGTGCTTGATAACCACATGGTGGAGTTGGGGATACAAGGCAAACCTTGTGCCTGAAGAATACAAGAAAAGAGGTTTCGAAGCCAATTTCCCGATAGTTTGATATAAACTCTCGAGTCACCCTTATGGGAAAAAATGCTTGCTACAACACTATGTACTCGAAGTCCCAACGAGTTGGTATACACAGATTTGTTGCCATCATACTCCCCTTGTTGTCACTAGGTTTCACAATGTAGCTGCAGATTACCATCCATCTCATCTCATTACCTTAATCAATCATCATGGCCTTGGTTACCTGACAAGTCCTTGGATTGAGGTAAGTGTAACATCCCAGCATTTAGGAACCAACGAAGGGTAGATTTAGGAATCTGTGCAATTGCATGCATTCATGTGTAAAAATGTGGGTAAATTTTTCGCCAAATAAAAACTTAAAGTGATAAAAGTTTCTTTCACTCTTTAAGTTTAGGAATAGCCTTGGAGAATGATTGTTATAAACTTTGACATGATCTTTATGGATTAGTGTGTTTTGGGGAAAGGAATTTGAATTCAACCTTGAGAGTTGGATTTATATTTTTAAAATATTAACATTATGTTTGAGTAATATTATTTAATCAATAAATAATATTTAGTAACTCAAACTTTAAATAGCATAACACAATCAAATAAATGAATATTTATTCAATGAATAAGTTACAAAATGTAACTTACAAAGTTAATAAAGAATCTTTACAAGAGTGAAATTACAAAAAGAGGAAATTCCATTATTATTAAACTAATACATTTCTATTACAAAAGAATAAAATAAAGATTACAAAAGAATAAAATAAATATTACAAAGGAATTATTCTATCAAAAAGAAACCTATTCTAATCTTGAATCTGCAAGTCTTGTACCTGCAAAACAAAGGACAAAAAAAGTGAAGGTTAAGATATGTTTACTCTCGGTAGTGACAGTGAGATGCACTGTTCCACTTTACATCATTGAGTAAATCTTTAGGGGCAAGTTTCACCAATATGAAAGAATTGAATCTTTCATAATTCTTAAGCCACAAGTCAAATGATTCCAATCAGTAAGAGGGGCAAGTTTCACCAGGCAGATAAGTGGCAAACAGATAAAAAGGTAAATCCCCTCCCAGAGCATATCCACAAGGGTGCAGCAGACACACAAGCATCTTACACACCTAAATGCATGGTGTGTGCTGTCAACACAGCCACAACAGCCCACACAAGCAAAAACAGCTCAACACAGTCGTGGGTAAGCACCACAACACCATTTCCTTGCTCATACACACCAAGGACAAGCAGTCTAGCCACAGCCAAACCAGACCAGACCAAACCAAACCACACACTAGATCATCCCAGTACTCACCAAGATGGTGACATAAGGAGGGGGTGGATCAGGTGGATAGCAAGGACAAGGGCAAGCTAACAGGACCCAGAAGGTGGATAGCAAGATCAAGGACAAGTTTCAGGAGCTGGAAGTAGCAGGAGCAGCATCAGGAGAAGAACTAGATCAGGCCAGCAACACAACCAACAAGATCAATCCACAAGATCAACAAGTTACAACCCCAACAACTCCACTATTGTGGTGAGTAGTATAAAACCATCACATGATCTATCTATCTAAGTTAGATAAGAATTCATGTGTTGTCTTATATTCAACCTCTCACAAAACACCCAAGTTTGGTGAATCCATCATAGAAGATTTTAAACACAAAAAGCCAGAAGTAAACTATACAGATCCAACCAGGATCTTAGAACAACCTCATTGATCCTGGCTATAAAGACATATCTTAAATTCCAAAAATAAATATAGCCAAAATTTGGAATCCTAGGCACATCTCTTGAAAAGGAGTAGCACCTTAGAATTCCTAGATCTTATGGATCCATATAAATTAAGAAGCATCCCTATCATTTTCCCAACTATGACTCAAGAATTAGTAGCTGGTATTAATACGAGAACATTTCTATTAGGGACAACAAATTAGGAAACTAGTTCCTATGCCTGAGGCCAACATCCTAGGTAGAGAGGTTAAAAGAAGATTTCAACTTATGTCCCATTCTATGATGGTGTCACAAGGACAAGTTCTAAAAGCCAAGCATAATCATTACTTAGCTTTCACAAATAAAAAGGGCAAGCCACTAAATATCATTTTCCTGGAATAAAATACTAGAAATCAGTATTAAGCTTATCTATATATCTTTAGAACATCACTAGAATCAAATGATTAATCTCAGTCTGGATATAACTATATAAGCCAACAATGATAGATGCAGTGAACAATCACTGACAGAACTATTGTCAGTACCAATATTTTGATAGTAGCAAGATCCCAAATCAACAGAATCCACAAGTAATAATTCCACAGTAACAGTATCCACTAAACCATATCCAATTATCAATTGGAATCATACCAATAAAGCCACTAGCACCATGAAAATTAACTATGGACAATGATCAACATAATCACCATACTCAAGGATCATCACTACTAGATCCAATTCATCATATGCAATATCAACAAAGGGATGAAGCCTAATCAGGACATGAACCCTAATCAGGGGTAGTCACTAGAATCACACAGTACATGGTGGAATAGTATAGAGAGCACAAGAGGTAAGAAAGAACAACTTACTGGAGGTTGTAGCTGTGGCCGAAAAGAGGAAGCGGAAGGAGTCGATGAGCACGGCGGCATGGGGAGCACCCCAAGGGGCGCTGCAACCTGTAACATCCCAAAATATGAAACTTGGATCATCAAACTCTAATCATCAAATTTAGGGTTAACAAAAACTTTTCTAATTAAAAATATGAAAGCATTCATATGTGTGTGTATTAAAATTTGGATTCTTTTGAATTGCCATGATTGTGTGTTTCCTTGCTCATAAAAGGATGCTTAGTTGAAATAAACATCATCTAAACAATCCCCACACTTTTCCCAAAGACAAACAAATCAAAACAAACAAAATAAGGGAATGGTCACTTTGGCCAAATTAACTCCCATGCCTACTTTGGATATCTCTAACTTTCAGAACTTAACAGAAACTTGTTTGGATCTTTGCACCCCTTGATAGTACTCATAACAAATTATCAAGGCCCACCTTGTGATCATCCAGAAACATTCAAATGCATAGTTTAAATGACAGTTTAAAATTGAATCTATATCATATGGGAAGATCCCACTTTTTCAAAAAACCACTCAAACAAGCTCAACTTTCAGAACCCAAGCATCCACAGACTCACCAGCACCTGCCTAGCACACCCACCAAAAATCATTTCAAAATTCAAAACTTGAATTCATGCGGCCATTTCATCAAACACCTTGCAGATGCAAATCAAACAAAATCAAAACATTATAGTGTGGAGTGTTTTGAGCCTAACTTGTTCCCTCTCTTGACACCACTAGCCTTAGTAGATCATCTAACCAACTTAACTAATATCTAGCACCATTGTGAGCTCGCCAATGTCATCAATGGTGAACAGCCGAGAGCACCCATGCCACCCACATGTCGACAACGAGCAAGGAGAAGCAACAAGCCTAGCCAACATGTCTGGGAGGTATCCCATGCCTCACCGCCCCCTCTCGACCAGCCTTGCCTCGCAGACAAGCCGAGCGGAATGCGCCCGTCAGCGCCGACCATGCTTGCGCGTCAGAGCACACACCGTTCCCCCGCAACCCGACCACCTCGAGCCCTCGCCGCCCGCCAACATGCTCCCCACCGTCCCAGGAGACCGCCAGACATGCCCATTTCACCGCCCGTGCTCCGTAGCCATCGCTCGCCGCAGAGTTCGCCGCCTCTGCCTCGCAGAACGTCGAGCGTTCCTAACCGTTTGACACCGCCCCTACACGCACATTAAAGCCATAGAGCATCGCCAGGAGACCACAGATCGATCGCCACCCTCGGCCATGCCTCTAGCATCCAGTAGCCATGTCGCCACCGTCGCCTGCCCATCCCGTTCGGTCTCACCATCGAGACTATAAATAGAGGCCTCCCCCGCTCAAACTCTTCACACCATCTCACTCCCCTCTCCTCACTGATCGTTCCACCCCGTTCCCGGAGAAAGGCGAGCAGTGCATTGCCGGAATTGCGCCGGAGCAGGCCGCCTCTGGAGAAGAAGGGCGCCGACGATTTCGTCCACCCCAAGAGGAGCTGTCGGTACCAGGAGGTTCACCGTCATCGACTTTGTTGTTCGCCCGCCTCTCCGACCCTCGCCTGAGCTCCGGTGAGCCCCTGACGACCCCCACCTGCCGCGTTAGGTTTCTGTCACGCCGGCGCCGCCCGACGTGGACGATGAACCAGAGCCGCTGGATTAGAACTAGATCCAACGCACCACTTTGCCCCGTACCGCTTCGCACCCCCCGTCTCACTGACGTGTGGGGACGACAACTTAACCAGCCCGCGTAAGCGCTATGCGTAGCAGGCCGGCCCATTAGCAGTTCCCGCGCAGTCCACTCGTTTGAATTTGGATTTTTTCCATTTTCATTCAAACACAGTTCTGTACCTAGTTTCAAAAATCAACCCAGCTCAATTCAGTGAACCAAATTGAATGAAACCAATTTTGTTAGAAAGTTCGGAAATCTTTGAATCAAGCGTTGGATTCAAATCATTTGAATCTATAGATCAACCTTGGTAAAAATAACAAGGCAGAAGCTTTTCTGCATTCAAACATTTTTCAAATTTAAACTATAATAGCTTTTGAGTTGATTCCAAGTCTCAAAAATCACAATTGATCATAACTTTCAGAATATATAAAAACATATGGGTTTACTTATAGAAATAATGTCCAAGTAATAGAAGGATGCCACTTAGTCATTTCTAGTCACTTTATTTAATTAAAATAAAAGGTTAAATCTTATTAAATTGTGACACCACTTTAAATCACATTCCCATGTACTGAAATGTGTGGTGATGACATGTGTCAACATGATCCCATGTTTGGTTTGGAGAATATTAAATCTTAAGTAGTTTTTCAATGAGTAGAAATTACTTTTCTAAAAATAAAAGAAATTAAACCAAGCTTTAAACTTGTAATGTTAGTGATGATGCTAGATCATCTATAGGACCCTTTTGTGTGATGATTGAAAGTAGTTAAGTATTGTTTGGTGATTATGTACCTCGTATTTATTTATAGACGCTAGTACCAACCAAGGATACGAGGAGGAAGGAGGATTGTAAGATCCCTCCCTTTATAAAGGTAAGGATCCATGTGATTGCAATGCTAGTCCCTGGATCAATGCTAGCATCCACAGTTTAAGATGAAGTACACAGAAACAAAGGTCATTATTACATATCATTCCAGAGACAAACATGGTCTTTTACAAACTCCATGGCCACATGCCTAATACAAGAGTTCAAATATATAATAAGATAAATAAGTCTTCATCTTCATGTGCCACAGGCAAGCATGTTGAGTGTAGACTCATAACCCCTAATCATCATCGAATAACTGCAACATCACAAGTTCTGACCATAGTGGGTTAATACATTGGAATAGTATTGGCAAGTGATACCTTAGTAGAATATTGGTAGACTAGATACTATATGCATTTTGGCTAAGTGTAGCTTAGGCTTGCTTTGCTCAAAATAGGTTTTACCTATTAGTTGAAAACACTAAGTTTTTCTTTGACAAAACTTTCCCAAGGAAACACCAATAGAAATTGGTGTACCTTCACCCTTGTTCACCCACAAGTTTTAACTTAGAAATTGGGATGAGGAGATTCTTGATAGCTTCCATGTCTTGATGCTCAAGTTGTCCAATACCAGGGACATGGCTAAGTACTTAGAATTTGATCTTCTGCAGAATTTATACACTTTACCCACATGACACAATCTCGTCTTGATGCCACCAGTGGCCGCTGGATAAGTACATACCAAATGGAGTACCGACAGATCGAGAATGTGACAAAGTCTTTCCATAGAAGTCCTCCCAATACATTATGCTAGCACATCTACCAGGCACCAATGTAAGGATATACTTCCAATACATAATTCTAGTTAACCTGAATAGGTACCAACGCAAGGGTCTTCCACTATGTAATTGACTAAGCCAGAGACCATTTAGCATGTGGCTGTACACGGAAGCCACTGTACGAGAAACATGTTCAATCTCTGTCACTGGGTGGTTTTCTTCTAGTGAACACACGAAAAAGATAGCCATATATATATATGGTTCCCTTCGTTGCCACCTTATCCACAACTGAGTATCCACATTCCACCCAGGTGATTCATTGAGTACTTGTTTTATTATATAAAACATATATTTTTCCAACACTTCATATAATCATAACATGGTATTCCACCCCAAATCTATAGCATGGCTAAGCATACTACAACTACGATGTTTCCACTAAGGAAGATATAAAGTATATCCTAATAGGACATAGCATAGCATAGTAACATAGTAGCCCTATCATGCATACTACAAAAATTCCACTAAGTGTATTGAAAATAGTAGGACATGGATGATAGTGCCACTTGAAAACATGATTTTAGGGATGTTACAAATCTAACCCCCTTAAGATGAATCTCACCCTCGAGATTCGGGTTGGCTATAAAATAGGTGAGGGTGGTCTTTCCGAAGATCATCTTCCCTTCCCCATGTTGCTTCTTCTTTGGAATGATGGTTCCATTGAAATTTTCAGAATTTGATAGTCTTAGTCCGAGTAACTCTTTCTGCAGTCTCAAGAATCTTGATAGGTTTCTCCTCATAAGTGAGGTCACTCTTCAATTGAACCTCTTCCAAAGGTATAGTATCCTTCAAAGAAGTCTCTTCCATTTCTGGATGGCATTTCTTAAGCTGACTCACATGAAACACATTGTGAACGGCAGACAATGATTCTGGCAATTCAATCTCATAAGCTACTTCTCCTTTACGACTTAGAATCTTGAATGGTCCAACATATATTGGGGCCAATTTTCCTTTGACTCCAAACCTCTTCACTCCACGAAGCGGTGACACTCTAAGATAAGCTCTATCACCCACTTCATAGGTGACTTATCTACGCTTAGGATCCGCGTAGCTCTTCGGGGGCTGCTATCTTGATCTGTCCTTAACTATCTTGACTTTCTCTTGGCCTCTTTGATTAGTTACGGCCGAACAAACTTCTTTCTCCCACGCCATTCCATAGCAATGGGGTGGTACACTTTCTCCCATAGAGAAATTCAAATGGTGCCATCTCAATACTGGCTTGATAGCTGTTATTGTAAGAGAATTCTGCGTAAGTCATACTTTCATCCCAACTGGCTCCATAGTCTAGGGCACATGCCCTCAACATATCTTCAAGAATCTGGTTGGTCCTTTCTGTTTGTCCATCAGTTTGAGGATGAAAAGCGGTGCTGAATTCCAACCTCGTTCCCAATGACTCATGTAATTGCCTCCAAAAATGAGAAGTGAATTGAGTTCCCCTATCAGACACAATACTCTTGAGTACTCCATGTAGACATACAATTCTACTCATATAGATCTTGGCTAACTTAGCACTTGTATAGGTTGTCTTCACGGGTATGAAATGAGCCACTTTAGTTAGGCGATCCACTACTACCCAAATAGAGTCATATCCTGACCTGGTCCTTGGCAATCCGGTGATGAAATCCATGCCAATCTTGTCCCACTTCCAGTCAGGAATAGGTAGTGGTTGTAGCAATCCTACTGGTTTCTGATGTTCCGCTTTCACTCTACTACATACATCACACAAAGCAATATGTTCGGCAATGTCCTTTTTGAGATTATTCCACCAAAATCTTTCTTTCATGTCCATGTATATTTTGGTGTTACCTGGATGAATGGAATACGGTGAGTTGTGTGCTTCTTGTAAAATCAGTTTCCGAAGTTCCGGATCTTGTGGAACACAGATACGTTTTCCATGCCATAAAGTACCCTGTTCATCTACATGGAATCCTTTGGCTTTTCCCTTGCAAATCTTTTCCTTAATCTCTTCAATTTCCTTATCTGTCTTTTGGGATTCTTTTATTTTGTACAACAAGGTGGGTTGAACATCCAATGACATGAGATGTCCTTCAGGCACAATCTCCAATCTGAGATCTCTAAATTGGGCACACAGATCATCTAGCAATTCTCCCTTAGTAAGGCCATTCACAAAAACCTTACGGCTTAGAGCATCCACTACAACATTTGCTTTACCGGGGTGGTATTGCAAACTCAAATCATAGTCCTTGATGAGTTCTAGCCATCTTCTTTGTCTCATGTTAATTTCTTTCTGGGTGAAGATATACTTCAAATTTTTGTGATCTGTGAACACTTCACATCGTTTTCCCAAAAGATAGTGTCTCCATGTTTTGAGTGCATGACAAATGCTAACTCTAAATCATGAGTAGGGTAATTTACCTCATGAGTTTTGAGTTGTATCGAGGCATAAGCCACAACTTTACCTTCTTGCATAAGTATCGCACCTAATCCATGATGAGATGCATCACAATACACTTGGAAATCCTTCTCCAAATCTGGCAGACATAAGACTGGTGCTATCATTAGTCTCTTCTTCAACTCTTGGAAACTGAGTTCACATCCTTCAGACCAAGCAAATTTCTCGTCTTTATTTAGTAACTCTGTCATTGGCTTAGATATCTTGGAGAAATTCTCAATGAACCTTCTGTAGTATCCTGCTAAGCCAAGGAAACTACGAACCTCTTTTACTGACTTAGGAGATTCCCATTCAGTTACAACTGAAACTTTATATGGATCAACTGCTACAACATCTCCTGACACAACGTGTCCAAGAAATCCAACTTCATTCAACCAAACCTCACACTTGCTGAATTTGGCATACAACTTATGCTCTCTAAGCTTCTCAAGTATCAAACGCAAATGTCCTTCATGCTCTTCTTTGCTCTTGGAGTAGATCAAAATGTTGTCAATGAATACGACAACAAACTTATCAAGGAACTCCATGAACACCTTGTTCATCATATTCATGAAATAAGCTGGTGCATTGGTCAAACCAAATGGCATCACGGTGTACTCATACAATCCATACCTAGTGGTGAAAGCTGTCTTAGGTATGTCTTGTTCCCTTATCTTGAGCTAGAAATAACCTGACCGGAGATCAATTTTTTAGAACACACAAGCTCCTTCTAACTGATCAAACAAGTCATTGATTCTAGGCAAAGGGTATTTGTTCTTGATATTAACCTCATTAAGTGAGCGGTAATCTATGCATAACCTTTGACTTCTATCTTTCTTTTCCACAAACAAAACTGGTGCTCCCCAAGATGATGAACTTGGTTGGATGAATCCTTTCTGCAACTGTTCTCCAAGTTGTTTCTTGAGTTCTTTCAATTCATCTACTGACATCTTGTATGGTCTCTTTGCTATTGGTCCAGATCCTGGTAGCAAATCAATAAGAAACTCCACATCTCTATCAGGTGGCATTCCCGGCAATTCTTCCGGAAACACACCCGGATACTCACTCACAATTGGCACACTGTCAATGCTAAACCCCTTAAGAGAATTTAGCTTACTCCCTTTCGATTCAAAGTTAGACTTGAATCTTATCCGTTTCTTTTCCAGGGTTGTGAGTGCAACTGTTCGATTAGCACAATCTAGTACTCCTTCATACTTGGTCATCCAATCCATTCCCAAAATTACATCCAGTCCTTGGGAATCTAGGATTATCAGACTCACTGGAAACTTATACTTTCCAAACTCTATTACTAGATCTCGGCATCCAAGACTTACTATCATATCTCCACCTGGAGAACTTACTTTTAGTGGACACCCAATGTTTTCAGTTGAAAACCCATTTATATCAACAAATGCTTTTGATATGAATGAATGTGATGCACCAGTATCAAAAAGAACAAGTGCTGGAATAGAATTGAGTTTGAACTTACCAGCCACAGCATCTGACTCTTCATAAATTTCCTCCACATTGATGTGGTTCACTTGCCCCTTCTGGAAAGGGTTGGGCTTGTTGGGTCCTTCAACCTTCTTTTCTGGGCATTCATTTGCATAATGCCCCATCTTCTTGCACTTGAAACATTCAACCTGACTAAGATCCTTGTTGACAGGCTGGCTTCCACTACCACTTCCACTTCCATTGTGGTGGTTCTTGTATCCACTTTTGTGATTCTTGTACTTGTCATTGTCATGACTACGGTGATGCTTGTTGTCATGATGACGGTTGTGGTTGTGGTGCTTATTGTACTTCCCATGCTTGTGGGATCCTGAATTTCCACTGTCATCATAATGGGAACGCTTGTGAGATGATCCCGCGCTGTGCTTGTCCGAGTGCTTTCTCTTCCTGCTTTCAACTTGTTTCATTTTGCTCTCCAAAATAGCAGCCTTGTCACAAAGAGACTGATAAGTGGGAACATAATCCACGGATACCTGCAGGTTCAGTTCATCGTTCAATCCTTCGAGGAACTTCTCCTTCCTCTTAGCATCCGTGTCAACTTCGTCCGGTGCATAACGCGCCAGATTGTTAAACTCCTCAATATACTCTACCACGCTGCGGTGGCGCTGCTTCAAGTTATGGAATTCCTTCTTCTTCAAACTCATCACTCCGGATGAGATGTGAGCAGTACGGAAACCATCTTCAAAGATAGCCCATGTCACATCTACAATGGGAGTGGTGATCTGGAAGTTATCCCACCAAGTGGCTACTGGTCCTTCCAACAAGTGTGCTGCAAATTTGAATTTCTCTTCATCAGTACAGCCAACAGTTACCAAATCTTTGTTCACAGAGTGTAGCCAATCATTGTCCACCATAGGATTAGTAGTTCCTGAGAACTTTGCTGGCCTCAGTCTTAAGAATCTGGTAAGCATGTCAAAACCCTGTGGGTTATTCTGATTGTTGTTGTTGTTATTGTTGTTCTGATTCTGTATGAACGTAGTCATCATTTGCATCAGATGCGTCTAAGCTGTCATCTTCTGATGCATCTCGGGGGTGATGTTGTTGTTAGGGTTGGGATTGGCACGTCGGGGAGGCATCTGTGGTTTTCAATAGAGATAAGAATGAGATACCCATAGATGCTAACATGCACAATACATCACATAAACAATCACTAAATATGCATCATAGTAGTAAAAGTTCAACAACAAAGACAACAAGTTTTTGAAAAGTAAACACACCTATAGCAAGCCATCCACATGTTGGATGGTCATTGCGACTCAATAATCAAAGGTATGATAAATAACGGTAAATGAGTAGTCATCACTACTCCTCTGCATCAACCTCCTCATCAACAAGTGTAAGACCTGCATTCTCCATAGTGGTATTGTACTCCTCGACATTGGTGGTCAAGGTCTCTATTTTGGCCTTGAGAGCCCTCTTCTGTGAACGAAGTCTCTCAATCACACCTTGCTGATGCTCGAGCTCGAAGTCCTTGGCCTCTAGTTTTGCAGTCATGTCTCGAATCCTCTTGTTCCTATCTTGGACTCTCTTCTCTTGACTCTTGAACATTTTATCCTGACTCTCAAACTTGGCCTCCATTTCCTTGACTATCTCATCTTGCTCTGCGAAGAGCTTGTCCTTCTCACGAAGCTGCACCTGGATTTCGTCATTCCTGAGCATGACGTTGGTCCTATCAGTATCTAGGTGCCTAAGAAGAACCTCTAAGTCCTGGAGGTATAGACGAATCGGCTCTGCCGTCTCTCTAGCAGTATCCTCGAAGTCAATGGCCTCACCATCCTCATCATGTCTACCGAAGGCATGGAAGTGAGTACCTCTAATCTCCCGAGAGTGTCTCCCTAGTAAACGTCCAAGCAAATCCTGCATGACTACCTCTAGGCCTCTCTCCTTGTCATAATGCATGAGCTTGAAGATGATTGCCTCAGGTGGTAGGCTCGGTCAGCGTCTGGTGATTAACCTTGAAGCCCCAAAGGTCCTTCCTCTCGAACTTGGTGAGGAAGCATCATGATGGTAGGAAGTGGGAGATTGAGCAAACTAGTGAGCTCAATAATCTGAGTGCCAAAGAGTTCCTTGAACTCTTGAGTCTTGATAGTAACATTATGCATCTATTTTATAAGATAGAAAAAGTTAGAATCAACATACATAGAGATAAATCACAAGACAAGGCATCACATGCATATCTTTGACAATCAAAACATTCAAGTCATGGCATACATAAAACCATTACAAGCATCCAAGGTTCAACTTATTTTAAACAACATTTGGGGAAATAAAATGATAAGTGTGGTGGTCCAACTAATGAAGTACGTTACAATCCCATCTCACTTGCCAAGTTGGCTAACAGGGCATCCCTAGAGGCAATCCGTCGATCTTGATCACATGACTCAATGGCTAAGTCTATGATGTCCCCTCTTAAACGTTGATTGGTAGCCTCTAACTCTTGGGTATGCTTCTTTTCTTCCCTAAGGTCATTCTGGGTGTTTAGCATTCTGCACTTGATTCTATCACCAAGCTCTTTGATGGCCTTCCAAGCTGCATCCCTTGCTGAATCAAAGAATGTGGTGTGCATCACTGAGTTGGTGACCATGCGAATCCGTCCTTGTGGTTGTCTTCCTTGTTTTTATACAAGTGAAGTTGCACCCACCAGTACTCAACTCCTTCATCCATCACAGGAAAACCTTTGTACACAGCTGCACCATGTATTCCCATGGCAACCATGAGGTCCTTGAGAGCCTTGGGGAATTCTGTCTCACATTCCAAAGTCATAGTCATAAGTGGTCCCTTCCTCAAGGCTTCGTTGATGGAGTTCATCTACAAATAGAGATGAGAAACAAGATTAGAAAAGTTTACGAGAAGAAAAGACAAATGTGGAAGTTGTTGAAAATTTTCCTTAGTGGTTTCCAATCCTAGGGTCATAATCCTACAGGCAACACAGTGCTCTGATACCATCTGTAAGATCCCTCCCTTTATAAAGGTAAGGATCCCTGTGATTGCAATGCTAGTCCCTGGATCAATGCTAGCTTCCACAGTTTAAGATGAAGTACACAGAAACAAAGGTCATTATTACATATCATTCCAGAGACAAACATAGTCTTTTACAAACTCCATGGCCATAGGCCTAATACAACAGTTCAATTATATAATAAGATAAATAAGTCTTCATCTTCATGTGCCACAGGCAAGCATGTTGAGTGTAGACTCATAACCCCTAATCATCATCAGAATAACCTGCAACATCACAAGTTACAGCCATAGTGGGTCAATACATTGGAATAGTATTGGCAAGTGATACCTTAGGAGAATATTGGTAGACTAGATACTATATGCATTTTGGCTAAGTGTAGCTTAGGCTTGCTTTGCTCAAAATAGGTTTTACCTATTAGTTGAAAACACTAAGTTTTTCTTTGAAAAAACTTTCCCAAGGAAACACCAATAGAAATTGGTGTACCTTCTGAAGGGAATATGCCCTGAGAGGCAATAATAAAGTGTTTATTATGTGTATTCCAAGTATATGATAGATGTTTATTTTGCATGCTATAATTGTATTAATACGGAAATGTTAATACATGTGTGTTTAATAAACAAACAGAAAGTACCTAGTCATGCCTCTCTCATAGACTAGCTCGTTGATTAACAAGATGATCAAGGTTTCCTGATCATGGACATTGGATGTTGTTAATAACAGGATCACAACATTAGTGTAATGGTGTGATGAACATTCATCCGAAGTATAGCATTACGATCAAAGTCATTGATTTTATATTGCTATAACAACTTACGAAGTGATCCTAATCCTTAGACCATGAGATCATGTCAATCACTAACACCGGAAGAGTTTCTTGATAACATCAAACGTCACACCGTAATAGGGTGATTATAAAGATGTATTCAGAACTAATAAAGTGTTATGTTGAGGCTCATGGATCGAGAGTGGAATTTGTTCATCCCGATAACGGATAGATATACTCTGGGCCCTCTCGGTGATATCACATTGATTAGCTTGCAAGCAAGTGATTTGATCACTAGAATGTTATATCACGGGAACAAGAAAAGAGTGCATGTCGATACGAGATCAAACTAGGTATGGAGATCTGGATGATCGAATCTCGAACATGTAATATATCATGAAACAAAGGGATTAAGATACTAGCGTAAAAGGTTAAGCGATCACAAGAAAGTCATCGTTGAATATATGGGAGTCGGTATGGGTCTCGGATCCGCTTGATTATTGATCCGAGAGGGGTCTCGATCATGTCCGCATTATTCACGAACCGTAGGGTGACACACTTAAGAGACACCAACATCCAATTGGAGCAAAAGTTTCATGCCGAAAGAATGAACAAGCGCAGGAATTTACTTCACTAGATATCGAAACAGGTTTTCGGGTGAAATTGCATAAAGTGGTTATGCATGTGAAATAGAATTCTAGCAAGGGGTTATTTGTGAATGTTTGTCATTAAAGTAATTGACAAAATTTTGAATAAAATAAAAGAGTTTTATTTAATGAGAGTTTGCATTAAATTTGGTGGAAATTTAATGGCATGTTTGAGTGGAGGGAATTTAAAGGAATTTTGTGAGTGGAGTGTCCACCCACATGAAGAGGGGAGGGCAAGGGGGCAGGCCCCATGCGCCGGCCAACCCCTTGGGGTCCCCCTCCTCCTATAAAAGGCACCCCTCTCCTTACTTCAAACTCACACCTCCTTGTGAAGGATCTCTCTCCCCCTCTAGAATTTATCCCACATGGTCTCGGACTAGCGAGATACATGTTCCCGATGGCTATTCGGCAAGAAAGAGTTGTGCTTCCGCTGCATCGCTGGAGCGAGGAGGCGGAGGTTGCTCGTTGCCTCGAACGTGTGTGCGAGCATGGATGCGCTGCTGATTTGCGGCGCTAGGACTTCCTCTCGATCTTGAGATCGGCAAGAGATCGTCTACATCAACCACGAGTTGAACTCGTTAAGATTTGTCGGTCTTCAAGGGTATGTTCTCTACGGATATACATCCGCCCGCTGTTTGTATCTAATAGATAGATCTTGGTACATAGTTCACATCGTAGGAAATTTTTTGTTTTCTATGATGCGAACCCTATAGTGGTATCAGAGCTGGATCTATGCGTAGATGCTTTACACGGGTAGTACACATATGAGTATGTGGGCAATGATGATCATGTTGTTGCTCCTTTTGTAATTTTGGATATTGGTGGCATAGTGGGATGAAGCGGCGGACAAACTTTACATGTCCTCACATGAGACTGTTCCACGCTTGACATGCAACTAGTTTGCATAAGTGGCTAGCGGATGTCTGCTCTCCTACTATAGTCAATATCTATTTTGCAACGAGTTGTCAACAATTTGGTTATCCTCGTTGTGGTTCATGTTCGTAGGTAAGAACGGTTCTATCTCGAAAGCCCTAAGCCACGTAAAACTTGCAATGGATAAATTAGAGGCGTCTAGTTTAGATTGTTGCTGGGCTAGTGTTATGATATGGTGATGTTGTAAGTAGAAGTATGAGATGATACTCTTACAACATACATAACGTGTAATCTCCATAGACCTTGGACTTACACATATAGGTATGATAGTGATCATACCACGATGCACATGATAGAGATCATATGCGGGAACCATATCATTTCACTAATAAACATGTGATGTTTGATTGCATCTTATATTGCTTGTTTAGCGCTTTGTTAGCATAATAAGATGATCCCTCATTTAAATATCAAGATAAGAATGTGTTCTTCCTTTAGTATGCACAGATTATGTTTTCGTCGCACCAAGACATCATGTGATGATCGGGTGTTCTTGGATCCACGACCATATTTCGGGTGTAAAACAGTTACACACGCGAATACTAAGGTTCTAACTTGGCGAGCCTAGCATGTACAGACATGGCCTCGGAACACGGACCGAAAGGTTAAGAATGAGTCATATAGTAGATATGATTCCCATTTGATGCTCGCCTTTGAAGCTACACCGACTCACGTGATGATCAGACTTGGTGTAGTGGATTTGGTTCATGTAATCACCAAAAAGGCACGAGGGATGTCATTTTTGAGTGGGAGTTCATTCGTAATATGGATTAGTTGAACTCAATCTATCATACACTTAGTCTAAACTTTAAAAATTCTGTTGTAGATGGCACCACCTGCTTTTAATTTCAATGTGTTCATGGAGAAAGGGAAACTTGCAACGAACGGTAGCAACTTTACCGGATGGGCCATGAATTTGAGGATTCTCCTCTCTGCTGCACAAAAGCAATACGTTCTAGAAGCGCCACTAGGCCCCCCACCTTTTTAGGATGCCTCTGAAGAGGAGAAGAATGTCTATCAGACTCGTTAGGAGGACCACAACTTAGTTCATTGCGGCATATTGTATGGTCTAGAGCCGGAACTTCGAAAGCGTTTCGAAAACGGCAATGCTTTTGATACAATGGGTGAGTTGAAAATGATTTTCGACACACATCTTCTTTGTGAAACTACAATGCTTCAGAAAAGTTCTTTAGCTGCATGATGGAAGAGCACAACTCCGTTAGTGAGCATGTACTCAAGATGTCGGGTTACGTCGATAAGCTTGTGTCCTTGGGAATAACGATTCCCATTGACTTTGGCATCCATCGTGTTCTGCAGTCTCTACCACCTAGCTATAAGAGCTTTGTGATGAACTATAATATGCAAGGCATGAAGAAGTCTCTCCCCGAGCTTCTGTCAATGCTTAAAACTGCAGAAGTGGAGATCAAAAAGGAACATCAAGTGTTGATGATCAATAGGAACATTGGTTTCAAGAAAGATAAGAAGGGAAAGCGGAAGGGAAGTAAAGGAGGCAAGCGGTTCTGCCGTACGAAAAGAAACCCGAGTTGGACCTAAGTCGATCTGAGTGCTACTATTGTAAGGGAATCGCCATCGAAGCCTTTGCCCCAAGTATTTGGCGAGACAAGAAGGCCACAAGGCAAACAAAGGTATATATGATATACATGTTATTGATGTATACTTGACTAGTGCTCGCGATGCACTGGGTATTTGATGGGTTGGTTGCTAATATTTGTAACTTCGAATCGGGGCTGCGGAACAGCGACCGCTAGCAAGGGTGAGGTCAAGATGCGTGTCGGCAATGGATCAAGCGTTGATGTGATCGCCGTCGGAACGCTGCCTCTCCATTTGCCGTCGGGATTAGTTATAAACTTGAATAATTGTTATCTGGTGCCTGCACTGAGCATGAATATTGTATCTGTGTTTGATGCGAAGTGGTTATTCATTTAAATCCGAGAACAATGATTGTTCTATTTATATGAATGAAATCTTTTATGATCATGCACCGATGATGAATGGTTTATTTCTATTAGATCTCAATGATAATGTTACACATATTCATAATGTTGATGCTAAAAGGATTAAACTTAATGATGATATATCCGCATATATGTGGCACTGTCGTCTAGGTCATATTGGCGTTAAACGCATGAAGAAGCTCCATTCAGATGGACTTTTGGAATCACTTGATTTTGAATCATTTGATACATGTGAGCCATGCCTTATGGGCAAGATGACTAGAACGTCGTTTTCCGGTTCAATGGAACGGGCGACAAATTTATTGGAAATCATACATTCTGATGTATGTGGTCCAATGAGTGTGTCGGCGCGAGGTGGATATCATTATTTTGTTACTTTTACGGATGATTTGAGTAGATACAGTTATATATAATTGATGAAACACAAGTCTAAAACCTTTGAAAAGTTCAAGGAATTTCAGAATGAAGTGGAAAATCATCGTAATAGAAAGATAAAATTTCTACGGTCCGACCGTGGAGGTGAGTATCTAAGTTACGAGTTTAGCACTCACATGAAAGAGTGTGGAATTGTTTCACAACTCACACTGTAGGAACACCACAATGAAATGGTGTGTCGGAACGTCGTAATCGTACTTTATTAGATATGGTTCGATCTATGATGTCTCAGCGGACTTGCCATTGTCATTTTGGGGTTATGCACTAGAAAGCTGCATTCAATTTAATTGGGCACCATCTAAATCCGTTGAAAAGACACGTATGAATTGTTTGGAAACAAACCTAGTATCATTCTTAAAGTTTGGGGATGCGATGTTTATGTGAAGATACTTCAACCGGATAAACTCGAACCCAAAGCGGAAAAATCGTCTTCATAGGATACCCTAAGAAACTATTGGGTATTCCTTCTATCACGAATCCAGGGCAAGGTTTTGTTGCCAAGAATGGATCCTTTCTAGAAAGAGTTTCTCATGAAAGGTGTGAGTAGTCGGAAGGTAGAACTCGAAGAGGTTATTGAACCTTCTCTTCAAAGTATGGCAAGTAGCGTGGCGGAAGTTGTTCGAGTTGGCTTCACCTGTTGAAGAAGGAACTAATGATAATGATCATGAAACTCGAAGAGAGTACTACCAAACCTCGCAGGTCTAGCAGACGCGTGCGGCTCCGAGTCACGGAAATCTGTCATGAATTTCATGGTTGATGAAAATGATGACCTGACGTATGAAGAAGCGATGATGAGCCAGTTCAACAAATGGTTAGAAGCCATGAAATCGAGATGGAATCCATGTATGAAAATCAAGTTTGGAACTTGGTGGAATTACCTCACGGCCGAAAGGTCGTGGAGAACAAATGGATTTTCAAAAGGAAAAGCGATCTTGATGGTAATGTGACCGTCTATAAATCTCAACTTATGCAAAGGGTTTGACAAATTCAACGAGTTGACTACGATGAGACATTCTCTCCGTAGCGATGCTAAAGTCAGTTAGGATTATGTTAGCAATTGCTGCATATTTCGATTATGAGATATGGCAGATGGATGTCAAAACCGCATTTCTCAATGGTAATATTGAAGAAGAGTTGTATATGATACAACCAAAGTGTTTTGTCGATCCTAAGGATGCTAACAAGGTGTGCAAGCTTCAGTGATCCATCTATGGATTGAAGCAAGCATCACGAAGTTGGAATCTTCGCTTTGATGAGGTGATCAAAGAGTTTGGACCAAACTTATGGAGAAGCTTGTATTTACAAGAAAGTGAGTGGGAGCAATGTGGAATTTCTGATATTATATGTGGATGACATAATATTGATCAGAAATGATATAGATCTTTTAAACAGTGTTAAAAGTTATCTAAACAGCAAATTTTCAATGAAGGACCTAGGTGAAGCGTCATACATATTAGGCATAAAGATCTATAGAGATAGATCTATACGCCTAATAGGGCTATCGCAAAGTACATACCTTGATAAGATTTTAAAGAAGTTTAAAATGGACGGAAGTAAGAAGGGGTTCTTACCTATGTTACAAGGCAAGAAATTGAGTAAGACTCAAAGTCCGACTTCGGCGGAAGAAAGAGAGATAATGGACAAGGTCCCCTATGCTTCATCCATAGGCTCTATAATGTACGCCATGCTATGTACAAGACCGGATGTGGCACATGCTATTAGTTTGACTAGTAGGTACCAATCGGATCGAGTTGAACCTTTGGATAGCGGTCAAGAATATCCTTAAGTACTTACGAAGAACTAAGGATATGTTTCTTGTATCTGAAGGTGAAGAAGAGCTAAATGCTAAGTGTTATGTTGGCTAGCTTTGACCGATCCGGATGACTCTAAGTCTCAATCCGACTCGTATTTCTCATGAATGGAGGCGGTTAGTTGGAGGAGTTCCAAACAACTGTGGTGGCGAGATCAACAACGGAGGCCGAATATGTTCTTTGCTTGAGCGGCTTAGGAAGCAGTTTGGATGAAGGAGTTCATATCCAAACTAGGAGTGGTTGCAAACGCGTTGGACCCAATGGTGATCTATTGTGATAACAATGGTGCCATTTCCAATGCCAAAGAGCCAAGGTCTCACAAGCATTCCAAGCATATTAAGCGGTTTCACTCCATCATGAGCATGTCAAGGATGGAGATATAAAGATTGTAAAAGTACATACGGATCTCAATGTAGCGGATCCGTTGACTAAAACTCTCCCTAGAGCAAAACATGATCAACACGAACTCGATGGGTGTTAGATTTATCACTATGTAACTAGATTATTGTCTCTAGTGCAAGTGGGAGGACTGAAGGAATATGCGAGAGGCAATAATAAAGTGTTTATTATGTGTATTCCAAGTATATGATAGATGTTTATTTTGCATGCTATAATTGTATTAATCTGAAGCGTTAATACATGTGTGTTTAATAAACAAGCGAAAGTTCCTAGTTATGCCTCTCTCATAGACTAGCTCGTTGATTAACAAGATGATCAAGGTTTCTGATCATGGACATTGGATGTTGTTAATAACGGGATCACAACATTCTTGTAATGGTGTGATGAACATTCATCAGTATAGCATTACGATCAAAGTCATTGAGTTTATATTGATATAACAACTTACGAAGTGATCCTAATCCTTAGACCATGAGATCATGTCAATCACTAACAAGAAAGAGTTTCGTGATAACATCAAGCGTCACACCATAACAGGTGATTATAAAGATGGATTCGGAACTAATAAAGTGTTATGTTGAGGCTCATGGATCGAGAGTGGAATTTGTTCATCCGATGATGGATAGATATACTCTGGGCCCTCTCGGTGATATCACATTGATTAGCTTGCAAGCAAGTGATTTGATCACTAGAATGTTATATCACGGAGCGAGAAAAGAGTGCATGTCGATGCGAGATCAAAATAGGTATGGAGATACCGATGATCGAATCTCGGACATGTAATATATCGTGAAACAAAGGGATTAAGATACTAGCGTAAAAGGTTAAGCGATCACAAGAAAGTCATCGTTGAATATGTGAGTCGTATGGGTCTCGGATCCGCTCGATTATTGATCCGAGAGGGGTCTCGATCATGTCCGCATTATTCACAAACCGTAGGGTGACACACTTAAGAGACACCGACATCCAATTGGAGCACAAGTTTCATGCCGAAAGAATGAACAAGCGCAAGAATTTACTTCACTAGATATCGAAACAGGTTTTAGGGTGAAATTGCATAAAGTGGTTATGCATGTGAAATAGAATTCTAGCAAGGGGTTATTTGTGAATGTTTGTCATTAAAGTAATTTACAAAATTCTGAATAAAATAAAAGAGTTTTATTTAATGAGAGTTTGCATTAAATTTGGTGAAAATTTAATGGCATGTTTGAGTGGGATTTTGAGTGGAGGGAATTTAAAGGAATTTTGTGAGTGGAGTGTCCACCCACATGAAGAGGGAGGGCAAGGGCAGCCCCATGCGCAGCCACCCCTTTGGGGTTCCCCCTCCTCCTATAAAAGGCACCCCTCTCCTCACTTCTCACTCACACCTCCTCATGAAGGATCTCTCTCCCCCTCTAGAATTTATCCCCCAGGTCTCGGACTAGCGAGATACATGTTCCCAGTGGATATTCGACAAGAAAGAGTTGTGCTTCCGCTGCATTGCTGGAGCGAGGATGCGGAGGTTTCTCGGTGCCTCGAACGTGTGTGCGAGCACGGATGCGCTGCTGATTTGCGGCGCTAGGACTTCCTCTCGATCTTGAGATCGGCAAGAGATCGTCTACATCAACCACGAGTTGAGCTCGTTAAGATTTGTCGGTCTTCAAGGGTATGTTCTCTACGGATATACATCTGCCCGTTGTTTGTATCTAATAGATAGATCTTGGTACATAGTTCACATCGTAGGAAATTTTTTGTTTTCTACGTTGCGAACCCTACACCTTCACCCTTGTTCACCAACAAGTTTTAACTTAGAAATTGGGATGAGGAGATTCTTGATAGCTTCCATGTCTTGATGCTCAAGTTGTCCAATACCAGGGACATGGCTAAGTACTTAGAATTTGATCTTCTGCAGAAGTTATACACTTTACCCACATGACACAATCTCGTCTTGATGCCACCAGTGGCCGCTGGATAAGTACACACCAAATGGAGTACCGACAGATCGAGAATGTGACAAAGTCTTTCCATAGAAGTCCTCCCAATACATTATGCTAGCACATCTACCAGGCACCAATGTAAGGATATACTTCCATTACATAATTCTAGTTAACCTGAATAGGTACCAATGCAAGGGTCTTCCACTATGTAATTGACTAAGCCAGAGCCCATTTAGCATGTGGCTGTACACGGAAGCCACTGTACGAGAAACATGTTCAATCTCTAAGTCACTGGGTGGTTTTCTTCTAGTGAACACACGAAAAAGATAGCCATATATATATATGGTTCCCTTCGTTGCCACCTTATCCACAACTGAGTATCCACATTCCACCCAGGTGATTCATTGAGTACTTGTTTTATTATATAAAACATATATTTTTCCAACACTTCATATAATCATAACATGGTATTCCACCCCAAATCTATAGCATGGCTAAGCATACTACAACTACGATGTTTCCACTAAGGAAGATATAAAGGATATCCTAATAGGACATAGCATAGCATAGTAACATAGTAGCCCTATCATGCATACTACAAAAATTCCACTAAGTCTATTGAAAATAGTAGGACATGGATGATAGTGCCACTTGAAAACATGATTTTAGGGATGTTACAAGGATACTACGAAGAAGAAGCCGAGGAGAACTTCAACCACTGCTCTACACAAGGCAAGCCAATACTTGCAAGATACTTTACCTATGCAAGCTAACACTTGCAATTATGAGAGTTAAATAACCTATGCAATGCACTAAGCATGCTTGGTTAGATACATTTGAGGATACCCAATCCTAGTTTTACTTGCAAGCTTTATACCTTATTTTTTTAATCAAATCTCTTACTTAGAGTTTACTGGAATAAATTGTAGATATTAGAAAGATAATTGAAGGTTGCATAAAGATCATAAAACTTGGCCTAAGCTAGTTAATCTTTATGTCATCCTAAGGCATGAGATTGAACTTGGTAAAACTCCACTAGTTTACCACCCCTCACTAGTACTTACCCCCACTTGTAGATGCTAGTTCTAAGCATAAAACTTGATCAACTTTAGATGGGAATACTTTGTGGAAAAATGGTTATGAAAACCTTGGAATGATGGATCATTCTATTGAGATGTTTTGACATGTGTTTCTGAACACCAGATGATTTTGGTGATGAAAATGTTGAGGCATGAGCCTTAGCCCTTTATAAAACTGATGGTTGTCTAGATGCGATACCATTCCAATTTTACCGTACAACCACAATACCCGAAAATTGGGTAGGGCTTGACTGGAAACTTATATACCTTAGTATTAGTTCCCTCACGGCCAAGGTCTGAGCCGAGGCTACCTTGTGAAGATTGTCCACCTGTGCAGTACCCAAGATGACAGTTGGTCATGGTTGGGAGGCCAAACTCACATGAGAGGTGCTTATACTAGGGCGTGTAATTGAAAGGTTAGGATTGATTATCCACATGCTGAGTATGGTGAATTCAGGATTTGTTCCTGACGGATGTATCGAATGTTGTGGTGAAAGCGTACAATCTCTGCAGAGTGTCAAACTATTCGAATAAGCGCATCATGATCATGGACATTGGAGTGGCATACATTGTTCCCCGTCGAGATGTTTTCAAAATGACTTGTGAAATGGATTGAGATTTTGACTTGACCACAACAGAGTTGTGATATGAAATACAAGTTCCCACTTAGGTGTTATAAAACTTTAACTAGCTTTCTTCATTTCTAAACTTAGTAGAGGTAAATCTGGCTTTTTGCAAAACAACCCTAGAGCTTAGTGTCCTACTACAAAAAACCCCTTCACTTGTTAGTATTAGTTTGCGAGTACTTAAAGAGTACTCATGGCTTTGTCCCAGGCTATTCCCGTGGCCAGACTATGAAGAGGAGTACCAGGAGGATGGACCCCGGGAAGGTTACGACAACTAGGATCATCTCCCATCGTCGGATTGCATGTGACCCGAAGATGGAGCTTCGCTACGCTTCTGAATTATTATTACGTATTTCATGCTTGAGTTGTATTAAGAACTGGACCATGAGATCCTTATTAGTGTAAGACCTTATGTATGGTTTGTAATGGATGATGTCTTGTGGTATCCAAATCTATGTCTATAAAAATGGTAATCCTGGAATTGCGATGTATGGCATAATAGGCATCTGGGATTAAAAATCCGGGTGTTGACAAGTTGGTATCAGAGCCATCCTGACCATAGGAGACCCTAGTTAGACTGGAAGTTTGAATCAAAAACTTAGTTTCAAAACCAAAGGAAGCAAATATTTACAAAACTTATTCTCATTCTTACCTCTTGGACTCTTTCATAAAAAATCACGCTAGCAAATATTTACAAAAACTTATTCTCATTCTTACCTCTTGGACTCTTTCATAAAAATTCACGCTACTCCAAAATTATTTCAAAGCTTACATCAAATTTTGCACCCTAGATCACTTTTAGTAAAACTCACAACTACGCTAGTGCACAAACATAGTGAGTTGTACTCAGTCCCACTGTATCGTAGTTTCCAGAATGGTTCTTAAAACCATCTGTTTTTCTTGTTTTGTGGTGTGTGTTTTGTATCGGGTGCTATGAATGAATGAAAAGCAAGTTGCTAGAAAATCTGAGTCAAACTTTAAAAACTTTTCAAAGTCCCAAAACCTTAGAAATTTCCCTCTTTTCTCATGATCTATCTCAATCTTCAGATGCCACGCGAAGGAAGTGGTTCATCCCCGGACCCGATGTTGCAGATCCTGCAAATGTTGGTTTCTGACCGCGAAGCTGAAAGATCCGAACGTCAAGCTAACCTAGCCACCCTTCAACAGATAGCTCAGCTAGCGCGCAACAATCAAGGCCACGGAAATCAGGACAACCATGGATCTAAGCTCAAGAATTTCTAGAACACCAACCCACCTGTTTTCACTAAGTCGGAAGAGCCCCTAGATGCCGATGATTGGCTGCCAACCATGGAAAATAACCTAGAATTCGCCGGAGTGGAAGCTAACGAGAAAGTTTTGTTTGCCACCCACTATCTAGCCGGAGATGCCAGAGCATGGTGGAACATCGTTCGTGCGATGACCGGAGGACAGATGATGACCTGGGAGGAATTCAAGGTCAAGTTCAGCAGAACCCATGTGCCACCAGGTTTGATCAAGAGAATGAGAGATGGGTTCAGAGAACTGAAGCAAGGACGGATGACCGTAGTGGAATACCGTGAAAAATTCTTGTCATTAGCTAGGTATACCCCGGATGAGATCGACACTGAAGCCAAGAAGAAAGAGAGATTCCTGAATGGTCTACATGATGAGATGCAGACTGTGTTGTTCAATATCCCCTTTGCGGATATTGAAGCCCTTGTCGACTCTGCCATCCATATGGAAGGAAAGATCAACCAAGCCAATGAGAATCGCAAGCGTCGCATGATGCATCAACCAGGAACCTATCAGACCCCAAAGTATCGCCCTAACCCATCTCTAGGATTTGCCCCAAGAACCAACAGACCCCCAATGAACCGTACGACCTATCCCAACCGTGGAAGCCCAAGGCCCGGAGGAAATCACACCAACCCTGACAACTCTAACAATTTCAACCGTGCCCCACCCAAGTTCACCAAAAACAATGCTACCACCAACACCAACACTGCCCCGAGGACTGTACAATGTTGTGCCTGTTGTAGCAAAGGACAAGTCGCAAGTGACTTGTTATGACTGTGGAAATAAGGGTCACTACTCCAACGAGTTCCCCAACAAGAAGAATGCCGCAACCCCCAATGAAAATGCCCTAGCTCAGCAGCAGCGTCATGTTCAGCCTGGAAGAAGGTTTGCCCCAGGGAATTCGCTCAACCTCAACATCCGTATTTTTCTCATGCATGCTGAAGAAGCTCACGAAGCACCAGACGTCGTGCTGGGTATGTTTTCTGTTAATTCAGTACTTGCAAGAGTGTTGTTTGATTCGGGTGCATCGTATTCATTTGTCACCGAAGAATTTGCCTGCACTAGTAAGATTCAACCAACCAAACTGAAGCATGTATGATTGTCCAAATTCCCGGTTCAACCACCAAAGCTAGGCAAATTTGCAAAGCCGTCCCTATCCGAATCCATGGCATAGACTTTTATGCTTACCTGATAGTACTCGGAACTAAAGGTTTGGAAGTAGTACTAGGAATGGATTGGATGTCCAAACATAAAGGATTGATTGGCTGTGCCAAGAAAGCCATCACCATGACCAGTATAGCCGGAATATCAGTCGAGCATATATATGCAACCTTACCTTGTCAATTCAAGTGCAACAAGAGTATAGCTCAACCTACCATTGACCAAGTCCAGATAGTCTGTGAATACCCCGATGTATTTCCAGATGTTTTGCTCGGTATGCCCCCAGATTGGGATATCGAGTTTATCATTGAACTAATCCCCGGAACAGGACCCATAGCCCAGAGACCCAATAGTATGAACCCGTCTGAACTAGCAGAACTGAAGAAGCAACTGGATTCCATGTTGGAAATTGGATTAATTCAACCAAGTGCGTCACCATGGAGATCACCTGTCATATTTGTGGACAAGAAGGATGGAGGTAACCGTCTGTGTACGGATTATCGGAAGTTGAATGATGTCACCATCAAGAACAAGTATCCCTTGCCCAAGATAGAAGATTTGTTTGATCATTTGACCGGTGCCAAAGTGTTTTCTAAGATTGATCTTAGAACATGCCATCATCAACTCAAGATTCGCGCAGAGGATATTCCCAAGACTGCCTTTACCACCAGATATGGATTATACGAGTATACTATCATGTCTTTTGGATTAACCAATGCCCCCGCTTATTTCATGAATCTCATGAATAAGATTTTTATGGACTTCCTGGATAAGTTTGCCATTGTTTTCATCAACGACATTCTGATTTATTCCAAATCGTAAGAACATGAGCTACACCTAAGGACCATTCTTGGAACCCTTAGAGAGCATCAATTGTATGCCAAGTTTAGCAAATGTGAATTCTGGTTATAGGAGGTAGGATTCCTCGGCCACATTGTCTCAGCCGGAGGAATTGCCGTTGACCCTGCAAAGGTGAAAGATGTCGAAGATTGGCAAGCCCCAACAACTCAAACCCAAGTTCGTGCATTTCTCGGATTGGCGGGATATTACCGCAAGTTCGTAGAAGGATTCTCGAGTATCGCCAGACCCTTGACCCAACTGCTGAAGAAGGACAAGAAGTTTGAATGGACAGACAAATGTGAATTGAGTTCTCAAGAACTCAAGAGGAGATTGATTTCAGCCCCAATCTTAATCATGCCGGATATCACAAAGCCCTTCGACGTGTATTGTGATGCATCCAAGATCGGTCTCGGATGTGTGATAATGCAAGAAGGCAAAGTTATCTCTTATCTATCTCGACAATTGAAACAACATGAGCAAAATTACCCAACCCATGATCTCGAACTCGCAGCCGTAGTTATAGACCTGAAGACATGGAGGCATTACCTGATGGGAAACCGTTGTGAGATTTATTCGGATCACAAGAGCCTAAAGTATATATTCATTGAGAAGGAGCTGAATATGAGATAGAGAAGATGGATTGAGATAATCAAGGATTACGATATGGACATTCACTATCACCCTGGTAAAGCCAATGTGGTAGCAGATGCCCTTAGCAGATTGTCGTGCCGCTTGAACTCCATGATTTTGAAGGAGCAACCAATTTTGCACAAAGAGATGGAAGATTTTCGAATGGAATTAGTGAGTGAAGGATTTTTGGCTAGCATAGAACTTCAACCCACTTTGATCAGCCAGATCAAAGAGGCGTAGAAAGGAAATGCTAGTATTGATGGAATCAAGCGTCGTATCAGTACAGGCAAAGTACCTGCATTCATCGAAGACGAAGAAGGAGTTCTGTGGTACAAATGACGCCTTTGTGTACTAGCAGATTCTGAGTTGAAAGAAGTTATTTTGAAAGAAGCTCATGATACTCTTTATTCTATCCACCGCGGAGGAACGAAGATGTATCAAGATTTGAAAGAGCAATTTTGGTGGCATAAGATGAAGAGAGAAATCGGAATCTATATCGCCAAGTGTGATATATGTCAGCGAGTCAAGGCCGGACATCAAAGACCCGCTGGATTGTTGCAACCATTACAGATTCCGGAATGGAAATGGGATTCCGTTGGAATGGACTTTATCACCGGATTGCCTACTTCTAGTAGGGGAAATGACTCTATCTGGGTCATAGTGGACAGATTGTCCAAAGTCGCCCATTTCTTACCCCAAGACCACATATCGAGTTGAAGCTAGCGGAGTTATACATCGCTAGAATCGGGTTTGCATGGAGTCCCCAAGAACATCGTATCGGATCGAGGAACTTTTACCTCGAGATTACGGAAGAAAGTCCAAGAAGGTTTAGGAACCCGACTAGATTTCAGATCGCTTATCACCCTCGGACCGACGGACAAGCGGGCGAGTAAATCAAAAATCGAAGATATCTTTGAGAGCATGTGTGTTAGAATATGGATCTAAGTGGGAAGGCACTGGATTCGCAGAATTTTCATACAACAATAGTTATCAAGCTAGTTTACAAATGGACCCATTTGAATTTATGTATGGAAGAAAGTGTCGCACCCCTTTGAACTGGTCGAAGTAGGAGAGTCGATTTTGGACCCGATATCCTCGAGAAGTAAGAGAAGGTTCACAAGATTCGTGAGCACCTCAAGACAGACATGGAAGAGTTACACCGACAAGAGGCGTGAGACCTGCGCCTTGACATAGGAGATTTTGTATATCCGAAAGTGTCACCATTGAAAGGAATGCGGCGTTTCCAACTCAAGGAAAGTTAGCCCCGGATATATCGGCCCTTCAAGATTACGAACCGTCGAGGAAGTGTCGTATCAATTGGAACTACCGAAGAGATGTCGGTAGTGCACAATGTGTTCCATATCTCATTACTTCATTTGTCTCGAAGTCCGGAGAAGGCAGTATTCAAGAATATTGATCAGGACTATAGAGATCGGTGATGACTGACCTATCTCGAAGTACCCATCCGTATTTTGGAAGAAGCTTTCGAACTACCGGAACCCGCATCAAGTTTCTCAAGATTGATTGGAGCAACCACACGAAGGAAGCTACACAGGGCGCGAGGATCACATCAGGACGGAGTTTCCCGGTCTCTTCAAATCCTAGGTAACCTTTTCGTCCTTTTTCAAATCTTGGCACGAGATTTTGTTTAAGGGGGGAAGGTTTGTAACATCCCAAAAATATGAAACTTGGATCATCAAACTCAAATAATCAAATTTAGGATTAACAAAAACTTTTCTAATTAAAAATATGAAAACATTCATATGTGTGTGTATTAAAATTTGGATTCTTTTGAATTGCCATGATTTTGTGTTTCCTTGCTTGTAAAAGGATGCTTAGGTGAAATAAACATCATCTAAACAATCCCCACACTTTTCCCAAAGACAAATAAATCAAAGAAACAAAATAAGGGAATGGTCACTTTGGCCAAATTAACTCCCATGCCTACTTTGGCTATCTCTAACTTTCAGAACTTAAAAGAAACTTGTTTGGATCTTTGCACCCCTTGATAGTACTCATAACAAAGTATCAAGGCCCACCTTGTGATCATCCAGAAACATTCAAATGCATAGTTTAAATGACAGTTTAAAATTGAATCTATATCATATGGGAAGATCCCACTTTTTTAAAAACCACTCAAACAAGCTCAACTTTCAAAACCCAAGCATCCACAGACTCACCAGCACCTGCCTATCACACCCACCAAAAATCATTTCAAAATTCAAAACTTGAATTCATGCGGCCATTTCATCAAACATCTTGCAGATGCAAATCAAACAAAATCAAAACACTATAGTGTGCAGTGTTTTGAGCCTAACTTGTTCCCTCACTGGACACCACTAGCCTTAGTAGATCATCTAACCAACTTAACTAATCTCTAGCACCACTGTGAGCTCGCCAATGTCATCAATGGTGAACAGCCGAGAGCACCCTTGCCACCCACATGTCAACAATGAGCTAGGAGAAGCAACAAGCCTAGCCAGCATGTCTGGGAGGTAGCCCATGCCTCACCGCCCCCTCTCGACCAGCCTTCTCGCATGAGACAGCCCGCTAAGGAATGCAGCGCCCATGCGGCCATTGCCGACCATGCCCTTGCGTCTTTGCGGAACGCACCGTTCCCACGCAACCCAACCACCTCGAGCCCTCGCCGCCCGCCAACATGCTCCCCACCGTCCCAGGAGACCACCAGACAATGCCCATTTCACCGCCCGTGCCCCGTAGCCACCGCTCGCCGAAGAGTTCGTCGCCTCTGCCTCGCAGAACGTCGAGCGTTCCCGACCGTTTGCCACTTTCCCTACACGCGCATTAAATCCATAGAGCATCACCAGGAGACCACCGATCGATCGCCACCCTCGGCCATGCGTCTAGCAGCCCGTAGCCATGTCGCCACCGTCGCCTGCCCATCCCGTTCGGTCTCACCGTCGAGACTATAAATAGAGGCCTCCCCCGCTCAAACTCTTCACACCATCTCACTGCCCTATCCTCACTGATCGTTCCACCCCGTTCCCGGAGCAAGGCGAGCAGCGCATCGCGAAGTGCGCCGGAGCGCGCCTCTGGAGAAGAAGGGGCGATTTCGTCCACCGGAGGAGATCTTGCGGTACCGAGGTTCATCGTCGTCGACTTCGTCGTTCGCCGCCTCTCCAACCCTCGCTGAGCCGGTGAGCCCAAGCGACCCCGCTGCATTAGGTTTACTCTACTTGGCGGCGCACGTGGACGATGAACGAGCCATTGGATTAGAACTAGATCCAACACACCACATTGTCCCGTCAACCGCCCGTCTCAGCGGCGTGGGGGCGGCTTAACAACCTGCGTGGCGCTATGCGTGTGCCGGCCCATTAGCGATTCATGCAGCCCTTCGAATTTGGCTTTTTCCATTTTCATTCAAACACAGTTCTGTACCTAGTTTCAAAAATCAACCCAGCTCGATTCAGTGAGCCAAATTGAATGAAACCAATTTTGTTAGAAAGGTCTGGAAATGCTAAATCCAAGCCCGATTTGAATCTATAGATCAACCTTGGTAAAAATAACAAGGCAGAAGCTTTTCTGCATTCAAACATTTTTCAAATTTAAACTATAATAGCTTTTGAGTTGATTCCAACTCTCAAAAATCAAAATTGATCATGCCTTTAAGAATATATAAAAATATATGGGTTTACTTACAGAAATAATGTCCAAGTAATAAAAGGATGCCACTTAGGCATTTCTAGTCACTTTATTTAATTAAAATAAAAGGTTAAATCTTATTAAATTGTGACACCACTTTAAATCACATTCCCATGTACTGAAATGTGTGGTGATGACATGTGTCAACATGATACCATGTTTGGTTTGGAGAATATTAAATCTAAGTAGTTTTTCAATGAGTAGAAATTACTGTTCTTAAAATAAAAGAAATTAAACCTAGCTTTAAACTTGTAATGTTAGTGATGATGCTAGATCATCTATAGGACCCTTTTGTGTGATGATTGAAAGTAGTTAAGTATTGTTTGGTGATTGTGTACCTAGTATTTATTTATAGACGCTAGTACCGACAAAGGATACGAGGAGGAAGGAGGATACTACGAAGAAGAAGCCGAGGAGAACTTCAACCACTGCTCTGCACAAGGCAAGCCAATACTTGCAAGATCCTTTACCTATGCAAGCTAACACTTTCAATTATGAGAGTTAAATAACCTATGCAATGCACTAAGCATGCTTGGTTAGATACATTTGAGGATACCCAATCCTAGTTTTACTTGCAAGCTTTATACCTTATTTCTTTATCAAAGCTCTTACTTAGAGTTTACTGGAATAAATTGTAGATATTAGAAAGATAATTGAAGGTTGCATAAAGAGCATAAAACTTGTCCTAAGCTAGATAATCTTTATGTCATCCTAAGGCATGAGATTGAACTTAGTAAAACTCCACTAGTTTACCACCCCTCACTAGTACTTACCCCCACTTGTAGATGCTAGTGCAAGCATAAAACTTGATCAACTTTAGATGGGAATACTTGGTGGAAAAATGGTTATGAAAACCTTGGAATGATGGATCATTCTATTGAGATGTTTTGACATGTGTTTCCAGCATGGATGATTTTGGTGATGAAAATGTTGAGGCATGAGCCTTAGCCCTTTATAAAACTGATGGTTGTCTGGATGCGATACCATTCCAATTTTATCGTACAACCACAATACCCGAAAATTGGGTAGGGCTTGACTGGAAACTTATATACCTTAGTATTAGTTCCCTCACAGCCAAGGTATGAGCTGAGGCTACCTTGTGAAGATTATCCACCTGTGCAGTACCCAAGATGACAATTGGTCATGGTTGGGAGGCCAAATTCACAGGAGAGGTGCTTATACTAGGGCGTGTAATTGAAAGGCTAGGATTGATTAGCCGCATACTGAGTATGGTGAATTTAGGATTTGTTCCTGACGGATGTATCGAATGTTGTGGTGAAAGTGTACAATCTCTGCAGAGTGTCAAACTATTCGAATAAGCGTCGTGATTATGGACGATTAGTGGCCATCTTGTTCCCCGGATGTTTTCAAAATGACTTGTGAAATGGATTGAGATTTTGACTTGACCACAACAGAGTTGTGATATGAAATACAAGTTCCCACTTAGGTGTTATAAAACTTCAACTAGCTTTCTTCATTTCTAAACTTAGTAGAGGTAAATCTGCCTTTTTGCAACCCTAGAGCTTAGTGTCCTACTACAAAACCCCTTCACTTGTTAGCATTAGTTTGCAGTACTTAAAGAGTACTCATGGCTTTGTCCTGGCTATTCCGTGGCGGACTATGAAGAGAGTACGGATGATGGACCTCGGAAGGTTACGACAACTAGGATCATCTCCCATCGTCGGCATTGCACTGTGACCCGAAGATGGAGCTTCGCCTACGCTACGTTATTATTACGTATTTACTGCTTGAGTTGTATTAAGAACTGGATCATGAGATCCTTATTTGTAAGACCTTATGTATGGTTTGTAATGGATGATGTATTGTGGTATCCAAATCTGTTATGTCTACAAAAATGGTAATCACAGGATTGCGATGTATGGCATAACAGCATCAGGATTAAAATCGGGTGTTGACACAACCCTTTTGAGCCGAGGTGGCGACCCCATCAACGCTTGAGTGGCGGCACCACCACGGCACCTGCAGGCGCGGCAACCCTAGGGTTCGGGGCGGGCCGTGCAGCCACAGAGAGCCCCTAATCCAAATCGAGATGGACTAGATGAAGAGGCGGTCGTGACCACGCCATGCACCACGGCACCGAAGAGGACCACAATGGCGTGGTGTCGTGGGAATTGTCACGGCGATCTTTGTCGGCAGCAGTAGTAGAACGAGGGCAAGGCGGCCCGGCCATCTGCGGTGCGATATGAGGCAAAGACGAGGTTTTACAGGTTGGCCCGGAGGTAAAGACCTACTCTGCTAGATTGTATTATGGAGGTGTTACAATGGGCGAGCTCGGCGGCTAGGCGAGTCGCTTGGTGTATGAGGCGTGTCTCTACTCTCCCTATTGGGAGGTTTATATAGGCTCACCCTAGGGTTTACATATCTCAACCGATTGATTCTGACTTGATGGTCGTTTAACCTAGTCACCGGGCCTATCTACTACTTTGGGCCTTGACTTCTAGTCGCTCGACTCTGGTGGGCTTTGATCCACTCGGCTCTGCAGGCCCACTCGCGGTCTTGGGCGGTCAGCGTCTGCTAGGTATACCCAGTGCATATCCCCATCGGTAGTCCCGAGGCCGTCGTCGATTAGGCGTGGGTGGGCTGGCGTCGAGTATCTGGCTTGAGTAGGCATCCGGTCGAATCGTCGGGCTCTGTATAAAGGAAACAACCAATGACCAGTGTGACTTTGGCGAGTCGGTCGGTAAACTCTTGTCTTAGTGATTGGGTGGCCGAGTGGCATGATTGGACCGTCAGCGTGAGTCAAACTAAGCGTTGGGTAATCCAACGGTAACTTTTGGTGTAATCACCATGATAACGGCTCCCTGATTTGGCGGGTAATTCCGCTATATAAGGAATGGCGAGCGATGAGAGCCAACTCCTCACCACTTCTTCCGAGTCGCGCATTTTGTTTCCTTCGCTCCACGATCCAGCCGACCGAAATCTTAGATCTCCACCAATCTCTCGATGGCCCTTTCCACCCGTGGGGTAGGTCCAAGTGCACAAGGCACGGTGGCCTCCTTCGAGGAGGGTCCTGGCCATTGTTAGCGTATCCCGTGGCGGCGTCCCCAAACCGAGAGAGGAATTCATCTGTTTCACCGGTCATCTCGGCGGGGCTAGGGTTTCCCCATCCCTATTCTTCCGGCGCCTGCGCCTACTACGAGATCCAGCCTCGGATCTGGGTCCCCATAGCATCGGCGGCTCGCCATCTTCGTGGCGTTCTGCGAATGCTACTGAAATGCCGCCCTACTTCCCTTGTGGCAAGATGCATTCCAGACGGATCGGCCGCGAGGAAGCGGCCCAATGCTTGCCATGGCAGCGTTCGGCTCAAGTCAAAGCCTCTTTCTTTGACGATGCTACCCGCCAAGGCAGCGGCCGGAAGAAGTCGTGGTTCTCGTGGCGGCGACCGGGCGGCGGCGATCGCGGTACTCCGCTAATCGCTCGAGCGCGCAATCTTCAAGTCGGCAAGCTCCCGTGACCAGCGGATGGTCGTCGGCGAGATGCTCCATACCATCCGCGATGCGAAAAGAAGGGCCTTCAAACGATAAACTTGTACAATTCTTTGGCTCGGGCGGCTCGTCACTACCGCCCACCGTGACCACTACATGCGAAGACACGGTAGGGAGACTCGACGAAGGCTGTCTCGACGAGTGGAAGCTGGAGGATTATCTCCTAGCGTTGAAAAAGATTACCTAGGTGTGCACGGATGCGCAGTCGGGTCGCCCCTATACATGAAGCGTCCGGCTCCAGTAATTTCTTTACCTTGCTCGCAGATCCTTTGTAAGCGGTCATGGTATGATTCGTCTTGTATTCGTTTGCTATTCCAAGTGGTAGAAGGTGGCTCCCACCCTCGGAGGAGAGCTCGGGCCCGGACATAGCGAATCGCCGCCTACCAAGGGCAACAGAGGCAGCGAGGACGAGTCGAAGAGGAGGTCGCCCCGGTCGAAGACCCAGCGAACGACAGTGAGATCGAGGCAGCGAAGCCTCGAGCGTCATGGCGATGACGACGAGCTCCCGAGACCACCTCGGCCGTCAAGCCAACCCGTCGAAGAAGAAGAAGGAAAGGGCAAGGGCCTCCCCAAGAAGAAAAGGAGGCCGTCGAGGCCTCACGCCCACTCGGCGGCGGCTCGATGCTCCCGGCCAGTGTGACGGCGCCCAGCGACAACCGCTGGCGCCAGCAAATGGAGGTGCCGCGGCCTCAATGCCTCCGCCATTCGCCCCGTCTGCAGGCTGGGGAGCTCGACTGATGACTTCGCCTCGCAAGAGGCTCCATGGCGGCCACCGCCTCAAGGAGGCTCGGCTCTGGCCCCGACTCGCGAGGAGGCTCCCGCCGAGGATGTCCCAGAGGTGCCAGCCGCGGCCTCAACGACGAAGAATCCGTCTGTGTCTTGGGCACGCGACATCTGGGCCAGGGATCGATCGGCTGGGCCTGAGCTGGAAAAAACCGGCCTTCGTGGGCTGCGTTTCATCGATCGCCAAGTGAGTCGCTCACCCTTTCTTATTTTCCATAACTATTCAATTGTCTCTGTTGACTTGATTAATGCAGGACGGAGTGAAAAGGATGGGCCACCCGACCGTGGCCAAGGTATCCTCATACATTAGCGAAGAGGACCCTTCCGCAAGAGGAAGGCGGAGGTCGACACCTCGGCGGTGACAAGAAGGCCAAGGCGATGGCGTCGTCATGATTTACGGCAATGACGGTGTGCCGCGGCCAGGCCCATGATGGAAGCGGCCAGCGTCTCTGAAGGAGGTGCTTCCTTACACGGCGGAGGCGACCTCCCTTGAGCGGGTGCCTCTATCGCTACCTTCCCGCTTATGACCAAGGCGGCCCACGACAGTGAGGCTACGCCCTCGAGCCACGCCACAGGACCGCCAAGTGAAGTCGACCAACATCGTGGGCATACGCGGCGTTGCTCGCGTCCGTGGACGCGATACAACTCCATGGCATGCTTGGCGCGGCCATCCGGTACATCCAGTCCCGAGGATCGTGTCGGTGCTTTGGGCGGCATTCTTATAATTTCTCGTTTTTATTATTTTATTTTCGCATCCGGTCCCGAGTGCGCTCGCTGAATTTCAACGAGTGGGCACTTAGGAATTCTTGATCGCCCGGTCCCGAGTGCACACTCGTGAATTTCAGCGAATGGGCACTTAGGAATTCTTGATTGCGGTCCAGTGCACACTCGCTGAATTTCAACGAATGGGTACTTAGGAATTTCTTGATTGCCGGTCCCAAGTCTTTTCGCTGAATTTCAGCGAGTGGGCACTAAAATTCTTGATCGCTGACTTTTTGGTGATGTCACGGTCTGCCAATTTGGAGTCGGCGGATCGATTGGCATGCAGCAGCGTGCGGAGAAGGAGCTGGCCATCATCCAGAGGCGAACAAAGGGCTTCAATTGCTGCTATGAAGGCGAAGAAGCTCGCCGAGGCTTGTCCCATTGGTGAGTTAGTGGCGGCGTGATCTGCTGGGTGCCGCTGAACAACGGATCGCCGACCTCGGCCTTGAATGCGAAGCGAGAGAAGAAGCGAGCTCGGCGGACGGGCGAGCTAAGGCCGCCATTGCGGCGGAGGAGGATCGCAAGGTGTCGGAAGTCCTTATTCTGGGCTTGGGCGACCACGCCGCTTAAGCTTCATCACGGACTCGCTTGCCCGTTGCTTAGTGAGTGCATCTCTCCTTTATAATAGTTGTGGTTTTTGGTATCCGTCATACTTATCATTGTCTTCTACTCGCAGTCGCATCCTTGATAGCGAATAAAGCGAGCTTCGCTCGGCGAAGGCGTCGTAAGCATGCTCGTCGATTCGGCGACGTGCATCCGTGCCTACCTCCAAAATATCGCCCACGGAAGTGATTCCCAGCGACCTCGTTGAGGTGTGGAGGTACTTGAGAAGGCGCCCGATCGTTGAGTTCATGGCGGTCGGCATTTCGGCGTGGGCGTCGGCGCGTGACGAGCTTGGACTCGCCCACTTCCCGAGGATTTCGACATTGACGATGTGACGAGTGGGTATCCATTGTCGACTGGCGCGGTGGAGCAGTCCGAGGTCCTCAAGTTGCAAGAACGTGCCGCCACATACTCGGGCGTGTCAGGCAATGGGCGACCTCTGCCGTCAGAGACGGTTGTCGCGCGCGACCCCGCGCCATCGTGACTTCAAGGTCGAGCAACCTTTTCGTGCGGCGATGGCGGGTGAACTGACGACGTACCCATCCAACCCGTACACGGCGTTCATCCGCAGTCGCCGGGATGATGGCGATTCGTCTTCGACGCCTGCAGAGTAGGGTAGTTTGCCTTGTGGGGTTAGCAGCAGTTCTGCCACGCGGGCATATTTTGTAACATGAAACAATGCAACATGTGATTGAATGAGACGTCGTGTCTATTTTGATATTTGTTTGTGTGCTTTTGATTGATTTTGGACGAGTCCCCGAGCGCGTCCGCCCTTTTGTGGGGTTTACCTCGTATATGATGTATGTGTTTTTGTTATGTGTTTTGATGTTTTAGTCGACTACCGAGCTCAAAGAGCCGATCGCTGGCGACTCCTTGAGTGCTCTGATTTACCGCTTTTTCCGTCTGTGAACGAGGTCGGGTGGTCGAGTCCCCGAGCGTGGTACTTGGTGGTTCTAGGCGCGACTCGAGGGTGGTTGAGGACTTAGCGCGTTGGTGTGGCGCGTCCTCCTGCTGGCCCGTGGGGTCGGTCGCATGGCAGTCTGGGCATGCTCTCTTACTTGGCGTTTTCCACGACGCTCGCGGCGGTCTTGATCCCGGCGTGGTACTTAGCGTTAAGTCGCTATGCCGAGGATGTGGAGGACAAGGGTCATTGTGAAGCGAGGCGATTGTCTTGGCTCGTAGAACCGGTCAAGCTAAGCGACTCAATGGGGCTCGGGTTGGCGTTATTCGTGGACGACGAAGACTGTGATTGATGCTCTTACGCACTACTTAGCCGCGCCGATCGCTGTACCAAAGGTTGACTTCTGCGTTTTAGCATAACGATGTTTTTATGAGTGCGAGTGGCACAAGTCATGGAGAGTAAGCGCGAGTTGCGGTAACCATTTCTTTTTATTTCATAGCGACTGGACAGTACATGTGTTGGGTTCTAGGAATAGAACTTCCGGAGGAGGTTTACATTCCATGGTCGCTTGACGTCGAGTTCGCCGTCCCAGACGTCGATGAGGTAGTAGGCGTCGTTGCGGTACGCGCCCGATAGCGAATGGGCCTTCCACGGAGGAAAGCTTGTGCATCCCCTTCTTGTCTGGATGAGGCGGCACTGTGTCGCCTTCCCGAAGGTGCGAGCTTTCACCGCCCGGCTGTGGTAGCGAAGTCCTTCTGGTAGATGGCGGTGCGTGAGGCGGTCGGCGTGCTTCGAGCTGGTCGAGCCCATCTTGGCGGGCCAGCTCGTTTGCCTCCGTATAGTGGGCGACTCGCGGTGAGTCGTGTTCGAGGTCGGTGGGCATGGCGCTTCGCCGTAGACCATGAAGAAGGGTGAATCCGTCGATCTGTGACGGAGGTCGGATCCCCAAATGACAGAGGGCAACTCGTCGACCCAGCACCGGGTGCGCTCGAGTGGTACTTGAGTCGCGGCAGCCGTGGAGGATGCTTTGGTTGGCTCGTTCCGCTGACCGTTGGATTCGGGTGGGCGACCGACGCGAGGTCGAGCGGATATGGTGCTCTTCGCAGAATTTGGCCATGGCTCCTTGGCGAAGTTGGTGCCGTTGTCTGTGATGATCTTTGTTGGGAACCCGTGGCGATATATGAGCTCGCTGTAGGAATTTAGTGGCGGTCTTCCCGTCGCATTTCGACTGGCTTGGCCTCCACCCACTTCGTGAATTTGTCGACGACCAGCGGTGGGTGTAGCCGAGGGGCCTTCTTGAAGGGGCCTACCATGTCCATGCCCCACACGAATGGCCAGGTGATGGGGATTTTTGAGCGCCGAGCTCGGTATGCGTCGATTGGCGTTGGCACCCGCGCATCGGACGACGATGTCGATGGCGTCGGCGTGCAATGGCCAAGAGAAGCCGTGTCGCATAGCCTTGGCGACCAGAGCGAGGGCGGCGGTGGCCGCAGCCACCGAGTGAATGTCGTGGAGGATTTTGCGTCCTTCACCGTTGTTGACGTTGCTGAACACGCCGTGACGCTGCGCTTGTGGAGCTCGCCGTCGATGATGGTGTAGGACTTGCATCGACGAGTGATCATTCGAAAGGCGTCTGCCCGTCTGGCGGTGCCGCTTCTAGGTAGGCGATGTAGGGCTTGGTCCAGCCGTTCGCTCCTGACGAAAAGCGACCAAGGCTGCCTCGGTTGAGTGGGACTCGACGTCGATCTCCTCGGGAGAGACTGATGGCTTGAGATTGTGTCGAGGAACACGCCGGGTGGTGCGAGTCGAGCCGACCGATGCGAGATAGGGCGCCTCCTCGCTTTTTCGCTGTCGATCCACTCGGCGGAGTAGCCGTGAAGTGGCCGCCCAACTTATCCACCGCTGGCGACGCCCATGGTAGGGGAGAAGGCGTCGCAGTGCGGCGACTTGCCCCGCGACAAGGTCGGAATCTCCGTAGCAGCGGAGGCGATTGACGTTCATCTCCTTGGCGGCTCGCATGCCGTGGAGTAGGGCCTCGTATTCAGCCATGTTGTTGGTGCAGGGCGTGAAGTCGAGGCAGAGGATGTAGTGGAGCTTGTCGCCCTTTGGTGAAGTCAACACTATCCCTGCGCCTGTGCCATCCGCGTTCTTGGAGCCGTCAAAGTGCAGGCTCCAGTAGTGGAGGTACGGCGGCTTCTCTGGCTGCTGGGCCTCCTCCCAGTCGGCGATGAAGTCTTCCAGTGCCTGTGACTTGATCGCCTTTCGTGGCTCATACTTGATGTTGTGGACGCCGATCTCGACGGCCCACTTGGCGACTCGCCCGGTCGCCTCGCGATTGCGGATGATGTCTTGCAGTGGTGCTGAGGAGACGAACGTGATCGGGTGTTCCTGGAAGTAGTGCGGCAGGCGCTGAGCCCAAGACCGCGTATACTAGCTTTTGGTATCATGCGGGTACCGCTGGCGATTCGGTGAGGACCTCGCGATGTAGTACACCGCCGCTGAACGGGCGCCTTTTCCTTCCTCGTCGCTCGACGACCATCACGGCGCCGACGACGCGCCGACGCCGCGACGTAAACCAGCATGGGTTCTTTGTCGGCGGGGGCGGCGAGCAGTGGTGCGGCGAGTAGCACCTTTTTGAGGTCGCGAGCCGTCCGCCTCCTTGTCCCACTGGAAGGTGGGGTTCTTGCGCATCAGGCGGTATAGGGGCATCGCCTTTCGCCAGCGGGATGAAGCGGCGAGATCCGCTACTCGCCCGCCAGCCGACGCCGCCGCCGCAGCACTCGGGTTTCTTGCCGAGGCGATCGTGTCGATCTTTGTGGGGTTCGCCGATCCCTCGTTTGGAGACGACGCACCCATGGTTGTCTGGCGGGTACACCGAAGGTGCACTTGCCTGGGTTGAGCTTTATCTTGTATCTTCGCAGGTTGGCGAAAGTTTCCGCCGGTCGGTGAGTAGGTCGCCTTGGCGAGTGGACTTCACGACTACATCGTCAATGTAGACGTGGATGTTGCGCCAATTTGGCTCGCGAGGCATTCTTGCATGCACCGGTAGGTCGCCCGCGTTCTTGAGGCCGAAGGTCATGGCGGTGCAGAAGGCTCGAATGGCGTGATGAACGCCGTCTTCCTCGCTCGACGGCCATTTTGATCTGGTTGTACCCAGTAGGCGTCGAGGAAACATAGCGACTCCGAGCCCACGGTCGAATCGATTATCTGGTCGATCCACGGGAGGACGAACTGCTCCTTTAGGCAGGCGCTGTTCAGGTTTGTGTAGTCGATACACATTCTCCAGGTCCCGTTTTTCTTCTCGATCGGACTGGGTTTGCCAGCCACTTGAGTACTTGATTGGCGGATGAAGCGGCAGTGAGTAAACGCTGCACTTCCTCGGCGATTGCTCGGCGGCGTTCTTCATTGAAGGGCCGCAGCGACTGCTTGACAGGTCGCACTTTGGGGTCGGCGTTTAGCTTGTGCTCAGCGAGCTCCCTAGGGACACCGGGCATATAGGAGGGTTTCCATGCGAAGATGTCCTGTTCTCACGGAGGAACTTCGATGAGCGCCTTCCTACGCTGGGCTCATGCCCGCCCCGTTAAATCGTCACCGTCTGGAGTCGCTGGTACCATCTCGACGGGTGCGGCGTGCGTGGTGGCCTCAAAGGTTGAGGTGCTGCGCCTCGAGTTGGGCTTCTTGAGTATGGTGGGTCGTCATTGTTGACCCGCTCGCATCTGGCGAGCTCGTCGGCATGGTTGGTCTCCGCCGTGATGACGGCGTCGGCCGAAGCTCGCCTTTGGCCTCGCACTCGGCGGCCATGTCGGGTCGCCGTTGATGGTGATGACGCCGCACGCCCGGAGCTTCATCGCGTTATGCAGCGTGGGGCGCCGCCATGAATTTAGCGAACGCCGCGCCCAGTGACGCAGTGGTAGGGGTCAAGGCACCAGCTAAGACGATCCGCTCGTGCGGAAGTTTGCCGGTGTCTTAGAAGGTGACCCAGCGTGACCTTGCCGATCGGGTACGCCCGACCGGGACGGCGCCGTGGAATGTGGTGGGTCGTCTCGATCATCGATCGCGGAGCCGCAGCCTCAAGGTGTCGAGGTAGAGGATGTTGATGGAGCTGCCGCCCATCGGTGTCTTGGGGAGCCGAGTCGCCAACCTTGGGCTTGACCACCAAGGCGACTCGCCCCGGTACTAGATGCGCGCAGTGGTTTTGCTGCTCCGGTGATGGTTGCCCACCAGTTCAGGAACCGGGGACGCCTGCTTGGGCCACCGTGACGGCGACGCTGGCGATGACCTTCTTCGCGCCGTGTTGAAGCCAGTGAAGGTGTGAGAGCCGGCTACTTTTCTCAATTTTCCGCCGTTTGGCGGATCGTTGTCGGGTCCTCCCGCTTGCCGTTTTCTCGATTTCCGAGGGTGTGGCATTGGCGGTGGTGTGCGCGAGCTTCCTTCCCTGCTATGGAACGCATGGTTGGTTAAGGAGGGCCGCGGATCGAACCTTGGCTTGTTCTTGTAGTTGCCGCCGTCATGCGTTGTTCTCCGTCGCGGTAGCTCTTGGGCTCATACGCGTGCGGCGTTGGCGACGGTCGACTCGCCCGTCATTGGCGCTTGCTTGAGGCGAAAAGTGCCGTAGCGAGGTCGTCGGCCCGCCGTCGCTGCCGCGCGGCGTTGACCTCCGACTCATCGCCGCTTTCCTGGTTCGGATCTTCCTCGGCGTACCGTTTGGCGATCTCGAGGAGGTCGGGGATATTGTCGAGTGTGTGGGAGTGTCGCTTGAGCTTGGCTACTAGAGGCTCGTAGCGGCACGAGGTCTTGAAGCAATGGATCGCGGTGTTCGGGTGGATGCCGACCGCATTGTACCAAAGCTCTTGCCACCGTTGGACCCAGTTGCAGGTCGACTCGCGGGGTCCCTGGACGCACTGCCCAGGTCCTCAATAGTGGTGGCGCGTGTAGGAGCACTCGGCGTTCGACGGCGTCGCGCATTTCCTCCCGTGAGTCGACATCGCCCCGGAGGAGTGTTGATCCACCGCCACACGCCCCTCCATCATCGTGGGAGGTAACGGCGTAGTAGGTCACAGACCCGCGACCCCATTGCCATGAGGTATGTGTCGAGCCAGACGGCGGGTCGCACGAGGAGTCGATTTTCTATCTCTTTGGCGCCTTGAAGTTTGGCGGTACTTCGCCGGATCATTGGTCCGGGCACTTGCGTCCGAGTCGAAGCGACCCCATAGGCTCACCGTCGCGCGATTAGTTAGGTGTGCCGCAGTCGTCGGGCTGGCGGCGCGCCAGCTTTGGTTGTTGATGATGTGGGTGCGGGCGTCGATGGGTTGCCCGTTGGCGACAAGGTTGGTTGCCGCCGGGTCGCAGGGAGAGTGCCGTCGGAGTCGGTGTTGGAGCCGCAGGCTCGTGGCGGCGCTGAGGGTGTTTGCCGCTGGGCGGCCCTGAGGCTGCTTCGCTCGAGGAACGCGAGTATACTCGGCCGCAGTCGGCGCCGCTTTTTGCTCGACGGCCTTTGGCAGCAGGGCCTCGACGTATTGGATCTGCAGGGCGCCGTCCGGTGGCGGTGATGGTGTCGCCGCTCGACCGCCACGAGGTTGTCCATTGGGGTGGAGAACAGGGAGGCGTTCGTCGTCTCTCGCCTTGAGGAGACTACTATCCGCGGCTGGTCCTCGGAGGTGCCGTTGGGTGGAGGTGGGCGCCCGCCGCTGATCTGGCGGGGCCGCGCTTCCTCGGTGGCGCTTCTCGCGGATCGCCGCCACGCGGGCGGGTCGTTGCTGCCGGTTCAGGCGCGCCTGAACGGTGGGGTTCAGCGTGACCTGATCCATTGCTGGTGGTAGCGTGATGCCTCTGCTGCCACCGCCGAGGCGAAATTTTCGCCGCTCGCTTTTTCGACCGCCCCGCCAGCCAGCGGAGTTCTCGACCTCCGCTGGGCGTTAGGAGGATTGGGGTGGAGAAAGGATCCTCCGGTGGATCGCCGGGCCATGTAGGTCGCGGCGTGGCGGCCGTTCCGTCGCTGAGGTCGGCGAGTTCTCCGACCGGAGTCGAATTCAAGATCCCGAGGATGGAGGGGTCTCGAAATCTCCGTTGGAGACTGGCGATGGAGCCCGGATGAGGCCGCGTGATGGATCCGGCGAGTGACGCCGGTCGCCGAAGTCGTCGGCCGTGAGGGCCGCATCGCGGCCGCTGAATTCCCCGCCACGCTGGGCGAGTTGTACTCGAGGCGGGCGGTGGATCGTGCGGATCCGGCTCGGAGAGCCGATCACGTGGCGTGACTCGCGGATGCGAGCCGAGTCCTCCGAGATGACGCCGGTGAGGCGAAGAGGCGATCGTGCCGATAGGGTGATCACGCGGCGTGACGGTCGTGCCGCCAGACGTAGCTGCTTAAGAAGATCTGGAGCATCTCGCCGTCGCTATCATGCGGCCGGTGGCGACCGTCTCGTTGATGGGCGATTGGATCTCATTGCGTAACACCGCACCGCCAGGCCCCACGTGGGCGCCACGCCGTGGGAATTGTCACGGCAGATGTTGCAATCGGCGTAGTAGTAGAATGAGGGGCAAGGGCGGCCACCATCTGCATCTCGAGATGAGGGCAAAGACACGTGGTTTTACCCAGGTTCGGCTCCGGAGGGTAAAGACCTACTCGCTAGATTGTATTATGGAGGTGTTACAATGGGCGAGCTCGGCCAGGCGGCGAGTCGCTTGGGTGTATGAGGAACGTGTCTCTACTCTCCCTATTGGGAGGTTTATATAGGCTCACCCCTAGGGTTTACATATCTCAACCGATTCTGACGATCAGAGTCGTTTAACCTAGTCCGACCTATCTACTCGCTGGGCCTTGACTTCAGCCGCCGACTCTGGCTGGGCTTTGATCCACTCGCCGTTCTGCAGGCCCACTCGCCAGGTCTTGGGCCAGTCGAAAACGTCCTGCTAGGTATACCCCGGTAGGCATATCCCCATCATGAATCGCCCGGCGATGGTATCGGTGACCACGGGGTCGAGGAAGAAGGAGAGAGGGTAACGAGAGAGAAGGACAGGGAGAGTGGGCTGAGAGGTCCAACCCTTTGGGGAGCCTTTTTGGTTCTGACCACTTGGGCCAAAACGGCCCAATAAGCCCAACAAAGCCAACCCAACAACCTAAAGAAAATTTTAATAATTAAGAAAGGACCAAAAAACCCCTAAACTTAAATAAATTCTAGAAACTAAAATAAAAATCTAAAAACTATGAATAAAATATTTTGGGATTCACAATAATCCAATCTACCTAAACAAATTAAGAAATAAATTTTTATGCATATAATTTTTTATCAAGAATTTTATAATATATATTCCTTATGGAATTTTACAAAATTAAAGAAAGAAGATAAAAATAAATAAAAATCACTTTTATGATATATTAATATTGTAGTATTTTAGAAAAAATACTAAATAAATGTTTTATATCATAAAAATAAATTCTTGTATTTAAATGATAATTCTTAAAAGAATTATTAAATAAATACAAAAAATCAAATAAATAAAATAAAATAAAAAAGTACAATATTCAATAAATATTAATAGTTAATATTTATAAATCCTTTACTACTTAAAGGAATTTTTGTAATTAAAAGAATGGGTAGAACACACAAACATAAATAATGCATTACATTACTTGCATAATCATTTTGCCTCTTTAAATATTGTCCTTACCGGGCAATAATGATGTTTTGTATACATAGAAGCTCAAGGTCCAGTGCAAGCATCCGACTTCACTACCTTGCAATCACAAGGCAACTTCATCACTTGATCATGTCTTTTGAAAAGTCTTTATCAAAGTATTTGCAAATTGTGTGTTATCATCTATACTCCAAAGAAAATATTATCAATATTAAAATATTATCAATAAGAAAATTTTTGAGGGTAAAACAGTAGGTCAATATGGCTGATCAAAGCATCTTTGAAGTTCTAGCCAGTATTAAAAAAGACCTCAAGGTCCCTTTTGCAATGGAAATTCTGATACTTGGAACTTGGAGCATCTGGATTTGTAGAAATAACGAAATTTTCAACAATCAGCATACGTCGGTGGAGACCTGGAAGGCTATTATAGCCCAGGAATTAAGATGGGTTCTTTATAGAATTAAGAAAAAGTATTATCAGGGCCTTAAGGATTGGATTGAAACCAATTTAGACAGGAGATAGCTGCTTAGAATGTTATCCCTCTTTTTTTGAGGTGGACTCTGATTGTAAATAATCTTTTGTAACTCTACTTGATATATAAAAAGAAAAATTGCAGTGGGGTTTTTACCCTACTGTTTTACCCTCAAAAAAAATATTATTTTTCTCAAAATAAAGAAATCTTAGGTATCATCCTAAGTGATGATATAATGGAGCAATAGAACTTAGGTTTCTATTTGCAACAACGATGATCAATTAGGGACTTACTAACCCATGACATCAGTGATTCTAGCAAAGTATATTATGCGTTAACCATTAGATTTGGAATGGGATAGAGAAGTCAGCTGTATCTTATTCCTCTCGCATGTAGCCGGATGTGCAGGTCGTGGATGTTATCACTCGTAGTGAAGGGTTTCGCCGCATAGTAAATCAAAAAAATTCTGCGGATGCGAACAAGAAAGCCAAGATCTAATCTAGGAGATGCAATCAACAAGAGAGATAGATGAGATCTTCATACCCTCGAAGAAATCGCATAGTGGAAACGTTCAACAGAACGTGGTTGGTGTAGTCATACTCGCCGTCTCCTCCTCGCGATCTGATCCGATCCTACGCCGCAAATGGCGGCGCCTCTGAGAGATGCACACGTACGGTGCCGTGAAGTCTCCTCCTTCCTCAGTCCAGCAAGTGGGGTGGAGAGATAGATTAGATCTGCAGCATGATGGCGTGGTGCTATGGTGGAGAGTTTATGGGGCTTACCACTGGCAATGGAGAGAGAGAGAGGAGGCGCAGGATCGGGTAGGGTTGGAGGAGTGGGGGAAGGAGGGTGTGCCCCTGCCCTCTTTATATAGGGGGCTGTACGACCCCCTTTGCCCCTCCTCCAAGCCCTAGGGCGGCGGCCCCGACGGTTGGAGTGGGGGGCAAGTTTCCCCCCTCCTTCTAGAAGGTTTCCCTAGGGTTTCCCCTAGGGTTTGGCTGGCTGGGCCTATGGGGCCTTGTGCCCCTGGACCAAAGCGGCTAGGGAACTCCCCTTAGTCCCATGCAGGCATCCGACAAGTGGGCCCATGTTGGTCCCACTCTGGAAGCTTCTAGAACCTTCCGGTACAATACCGATAAACTCCGAAACTATTCCGAAATCCCAAAACTGCTTTCCTTTATATGAATCTTATTCTCCAGACCATTCCGGAACCTCTCATGACGTCCTGGATCTCATCCGAGACTCCGAACAAAAACTCATAAACCAATTATCCATTCTGTCCTAGCATCGATGCACGTTAAGTGTGTGACCCTACGGGTTCGAGAATATGCAGACATGATCTTCTATCAATAATCAACAGCGGGATCTGGAAACCCATATTGACTCCCACATATTCATCGATGATCATATCGGATGAACCACGATGCCAGGATTCAATTAATCCCATATATGTATTCCCTTCGTCACGCGATATTTTACTTGCCCGAGATTCGATCGTTGGTATCGGCATACCTAGTTCAATCTCGTTCACAGCAAGTACTTTACTCGTTCTGTAATCCGATATCACTTTGTGATTAACTCCTTAACCACGTGCTTGCAAGCGGTGTTGATATCGATTACCGAGTGGGCCCGAAGTATATCTCTCCGACTCGGGAGGGACAAATTCCATCTCGATACATACAACCCAACAAGTACTTTCCGATCACCTGAGAGACACCTTTATGATCACCCTCACATAGGATGACGTTTGATGACCTCAAAGCTTTCTTCCGATACGAGGGATTTGCATTATCTCATGGTCTAAGGAATACAATATTTGACATAGGAAAAAGCTTCGCAAAGATGAACATGATGACACGATATAATTGCTCTGCTTGATTTGGGTCTATCCATCATATCATTCTCCTAATGACATTATCTCATTATTAATCGACAAATCATGTCTATGGTTAGGAAACCTTAACCATCATTAATCAATGAGCTAGTCCATAGAGGCATACTAGGGACACGGTGTTTGTTCATAAACCACACAAGTATGAAAGTTTCTGCTTAATACAATTCTAGCATGGAATATAAACTTTATCATGAACCAGAATTTTAACAATAACATCTTTATTATTGCCTCTAGGGCATAATTCCAACAGTCTCCCACTTGCACTAGAGTCAATAATCTAGTTTACATCTGGCAACAATCTAAAACCCATGGCATTAAGGTGTTGATCATGTTTTGCTCGTGGAAGAGGTTTAGTCAATGGATCTACGACATTCAGATCCGTATGTACTTTGCTAATCTTCATATCTCCATCTGTTATATAATCTCAAATTATATGAAAACGGCGGTTGATGTGCTTGGTCTTTGGATGATATCTTGGTTCCTTAGCCAGTGCTATGGCGCCAGTGTTGTCGCACAATATCTCCAGTGGGTCCAAGGCACTTGGAACCACACCAAGCTCAGGGATGAAGTTCCTGATCCAAACTCCTTCACTTGACGCTTCCGAAGCAGCCATGTATTCCGCTTCTGTTGTAGATCCCGCGATCACGCTTTGCTTGCAGCTTCTCCAGCTCACAGCTCCTCCATTCAAAATATAAATGTATCCTGTCTGAGATTTATAATCATCCGGGTCGGTGTCGAAACTAGCGTCGATGTAACCTTTTACGGCGAGCTGCTCATCACTTACATAGACCAAGAACATTTCTTTAGTCCTATTTAAATACTTTAGGATGTTGTTTACGGCTGTCCAATGTTTCACTCCTGGATCACTTTGGTATCTTCTCGTCAAACTAAGAGCTTGGACACATCCGGTCTAGTACATAGCATGGCATACATGATAGAACCTATGGCCGAGGCATGTGGAACTTTGCTCATAGTGTCTCTATAATTTACCGTAGCTGGATATTGAGTGTAGGGGTCCCAACCTAATAAGGTTGATCCCTCCTGTGTTTTACAATGCTAGTCCCTGGATCAATAGCTAGCATCCACAGTTAAGATGTAATATCAAGAAACAAAGGTCATAATATAACTTTATAACCAGGAATAACATAATTTTATTACATCATACATAGCTCATTTGGCTATTACATTACATTGAAGCGGAATAACAATAAGCATGGGGTCCTTCATCTTCAAAGTGCCACAGGCAGATGTTGGTTGTAGACTTTGTAATCCTAATCAAACAATCTTCAGTAAAATCAATCAAACCTGCAACATTACAAGTTACAATACAAGGGTCAATACATTTGGATTGTATTGGCAAGTGATACTATATTGGTAAAGTGGAATCTATCATCTATATGCATTTGGCTAAGTGGAGTTGAGGCTTGCATTGCTCAGAATAGATTTGTACTTATCATTTTGACAATACTAAGTTTTGCTTGACAAAATCATTTTTCTCAATCAAAGATTGAAGATCCTTTCAAGGCATCTACAAATCAAAGATTTAAGATTTCAAACAAACCCTTGTTCAATCCACAAGTTTTAACTTAGAAATTTGAATGATGAGATTCTTGATTGCTTCCATGTCTTGATGCTCAAATTGTCCTTTACCAGGGACATGGCTAAGTACTTAGATTTTACACTCTGCAGAGGTGGTGCACTTTACCCACAAGACTTGGTTTCCCAAGACAAAATCTTTGAAGCCTTCCCTTAGACCAAAATGGACGCCTCCAACCTATCAAACACTACCACCCCTTTGTCCATTTGGCTAAGTTCTTGCAACCTATATGATCATGGCAGAGTCCATATTGCCAAGTGGTTGCACTTGAAGCTTCTCAACATTTGACATCTCAAATCCCTTTGTTTCTGGGTGGCCATCCACAAGTGAGATACACAAGGTTACTGGCCTTGTGTAACCACTCAACATAACCCAATCCTTCCATTCCACCCGGTGATTTATTAACTTAGTTGTTTTATTAAACAAAACATAAGTCTTCGACTTAGAATATTTTTCCATAGTGTGAATATGTTTTCCACCCATGTTTTCTATTAGCTAGGCTAAGCTTGATAGTAGTAGGAATCTTTAACTTAGGAAAATCCTACTAAGGATTCATCTACTAGGTTTCCTATAGCAAGGTTTATACTTAGCAAAATCCATGCAAGTTTTACTTAGCAAAATCACTAATGCATAGTGAAAGTAATGGGACAAAAGTATGAAGCATCACTTGCCTTTTTGGTAGAGTATAGGTTCACTTCTTGATCTTTGCAACAATCATACTCTTCAAGTCACTACAAATCAATCAAGCAAGGCACAAACTCAATCTACCAATCAAGCAAAACAACACACATAAATAACAATGTCAAAGAAATGCATGCAAGCATGCCAAGCTTTGTTTTGTTTGAAAAAGTGGTTCCTAGTGGGTCATAGTCATTTGGGTACATCTAATGGTCATTTCCTAAAGTGGCCAAGTCATTTGCAAAAGGTTTCACTTTAAAACCATTTTCAAAACAAAGTGTTATTTTATGTGGTGTAGAAATATTTTTACTAAGGCATTAGCCCATAGGGTTCACCAAATGAGTTGCTATTGCAAAACTTGGTGTTTTGGTCAGTAGGTTTGGTCCAAACTATTTTCTCAAAGTTTTCTTTCCATACACATTTTCATAAATAAAACTATTCTTTTTATTTGGCTAGAAAATGACTTAGTTAAATAATTCAACTTAAATTTCACAAAAATCATTTTTAACACTATGGGTTGGTTCCTAGGGTCAGTAGGGTCACAACAAACCAATTGGCAAAGGTTTGATCTCAAAATTCATTTTTAAATGATTTTTCTAATGTTAGCAAGCACACAAAAGAATCTGCAAATTCAAACAAGCTACCAGATACTATTTGCTAAACTAAGGCTAGGGTTGGCTAGGTCTTGTTCTCCTGAATCTTTTGATATAAAATTTGTCAAATTTGGATGTGTGGATCAAAAGATATAAAGGTTTGAAGTTTGCAACAATTTACATTTTCAAATTCTGTTTAAATGTAATAATGACACGTGTCCTATTCTAATTCGTCGGTACCGCTTCGCGTGGATTGACAGATAGGGGCCGTTGGATTTTAGTTGCATCGCATGGTCCAGAGATGTTACTTATCGCTTCAGCTAAATTCTATCGTGGCCTTACGATGACGATCCAACGGTGCTAGGCACACCACAGATGGGCGGCGATATATGCTACCGGCGAGCGGCGGGCGGATTAGCGGCGGCTGGCGAGCGAGCGAGGAGAGGAAGCTCACGTGTTCGTGGGCGATGCCGATGCTCAACGTGGTACGGTGGTTGAAGGGCGCTGGGTTGGAATTCTCGCCGGAGTTGCGACGTCGTCGGGTGGTCGTCGTGGGCGAGGATAGGGCGCCCTAAGACAAACAGAGGGTACGATTAGGTTCGTGGCGAGGCGGTATGTGTGCATCATCGAGACGGAAGCGGTCGAGTTTACTGCGAGCTTCGGAGAGAAGAAAACAGCGCGTCGGCTGCTAGTCAAGCCCAAGCTCAGGCGTCGCGGTCAAATGGGTGGTACGGGAGGAAGGTGCAGTGGGAGGCTGCCAGGTGCTCGGAAAGGCTCGGGTGGTGTGGGTTGGTCGGATTTGGCGAGGAAGGTCGTCGGGAGCCGAGGTGCTCAGGCGAAATCGAGGCGGCCTGGGCGTGTCTGGAAGAAGGCGGAGGAAAGCGGAGAGGAATCGAGGCGATTAAAACAAGATGGTTGCGAGGGAATTAAGGGTGGCGTTAACGCCAATTGATGCCCGTGAATCAATCTTGTGCAACGGCGAGAGAAGGGAGAAGCAGTCGCGGGGTGGAGAAGAAGGAGGGGCAGTGTGGGGTCCTCTGGTCAGTGGGAAAAAGAAAAGAGGGGAGGTCCACCAGTCAGGGGCTTGCGGGTTGTTTCAGTCGGTGAAGAAAACGGTTCGGGGAGGGGAAAAAGAGCTGGGCCGCTGGTGGGCTTCGTGGGTTGCTGGGTTGGGTTGGTTTTCCTTTATTTTTTTTTCTGTCTGCTTTGTTTTTTCTATTTTCTATTTACTGATTTGGATTTCAAACAACAATTCAATCAATCCAAATAAATTCATACAAACACCACATTTCAATTCTTTGAACTTGGTTCTGTTCATCAACATAAACTAACATTCCAAAATAAATAATATTTTTATTCCTTTTAGGATCTGTTTAATATAAAATAGACCATAGTTATTTAATTAAATATGGTATGATTTATTTAATAAATCTCCATTTAAAGTCCAAAATATTTCTCCAAATCAAATCAGTAGGTATTATTTGGAAATAAAGAATACTTGAAATACTTGTTTAAAATAAAATAACATTTTATTATAGGGTCCATTAATAATGGCCTTAGTTATTAAATCAAATAGGGTTTGATTTTATTAATAAAATCTTTATTTGAAACCTAAATACTTTCAAAATCAAATTAGTAGGTTTAATTTGGGAAATATATAATATTTGGAAATTTGTTTTAAAACAAAATAACCTTTTATTTTAGTATCCATTATTAATTATTATAATAGACTTTCATTATTATCTCCAATAGGATTTGTTTTATTGAGATATTTATTTTGAAATCTAAAACAAAGCCAAAACACTTTAGTAGGTTTTATTAGAGAATATAAAATACTTAGAAAACCTATTTTAAACAATTTAATAAGTCTTGATGTTTTAATTAAAATAGTAAAACCTTTCATAATAAATTTTGATATTAATTCCTTATTATTTTATTTTAAATAAACCTTTGTTATTTTTATTCAAACTAAATGTTTTAATTCCCAAAGTTTGGTCAAGGTTTAATTTGGCCTTTATTAAATAATCTTTATTTATAACACTTCTATTTCATTTGAAAACAAATCTTCTCATTTAATTGTTTCAAAATAGTATTTCCAAATGTTTTTATTTTCCTTTTATTACATGTTTATCTTTTTAAATCTCTTTAGGTTTATTTTAATTCAAATGGATTTGAAGTTCCAATTGAATTCAAAAAGTTTCTTCTGGCTCTAAAGATCAAACAAAGTTTTATTTTATTAATTTATTTTCACATTACAAGATTTGGAAAATCTTGGGATGTGACAGGCTACCACCCTTAAAATAAATCTCGTCCCGAGATTTGGGAAGGTTAGGGTTACAAGCATGTTCAAACAACTAGGGTACTACCACCCTTAAAATATTTTCAAACAAAAATTACACATTGTCCTTCTTGGGATCCTGGGGAAAATTTTTCTAAGCAAATTTTTGCAAGGAGTCCTTGGTTTCCATTCTTGACTCATGGGCCAAGGTTGAGATCCTTCATAGACTTGTTTAACTTGTTCTCCATCCTTTCTGGACAATTGTTTGCATAGTGGCCTAGTTCCTTGCATTTGAAACATGTGACAAGTGATATCTCTCAAAGGTGGTTTATCTTATGCTTCATCTTTTCTGGACGATGGTTTGCATAATGTCCTAACTCTTTGCAGTATTTGCACATCACTTGGCTAAAATCCTTCCTTATCTTGGGTCTCACTAGCTTTTGTTTGTCTTCTTGTCTCTTCTTCTTTTCTGGGCATTCATTGTAATAGTGTCCCATCTCTTTGCAAGTGTAACATTGCTCTTGAGTAATATCCTTCTTGTTTGGGTTGGGGCATTTCTTCTTCTTCTTGGGTCTCTCCAAAGCTAGGGGTTCTTCTAGTTCATATTCTTCATAGGTGGGAAATCTTTCTCTCTTCTTGAGGCATTGATCTTCTTGTTCCTTGGATGCATGATCCTTGTCTCTAAAACATTGCTAGCTTGGGTTCCTTCTAGAATAACATCTTTGCCATCCTTGTTGTCATTAGCTCTTTGGAAAAAGTTTTCTCTCATGTTGATCATTTGAGTAATGAGTCCTTGCAACAATTGGGATTGAAGTTTGAAAATCCTTTGTATGGCTGGGTCTAGTCCATTGTTGTTGGCTAAAAGCTGAGTTGTCTCTTGGCTCAACTGGTTTTGGGTTGCTATAAGTTCTCTCATGTTGTCCTCTTGGTTGTTGTTGATGTCATCTACCTTGGAGTCTTTTGGGGTAGTCGTCTGTTTGGGTTGAAGGGAGATTAGAATAGGCAAGATATTTCTAAGAAAATATTTCTAATCACACACTTCAAAATTCACACAAGCAATGTGCATGCAATCACAAAACAAACTTTTCACTCAAACAAGGTTCAAGCACATACTTAGACAACAAAATATTTTTTTTAAACCACATAAGTTGGTGGTTTTGTCTTAGCTAAAATATGGTGGTCCATCTATATGGTTCACTTGTGATCTTTCCTTCCTTCTTGATTCTTCTTAAATGAGATCTTGGTTCCCTTGAGAAAAACTCTTGATCATAATACTTCAAAGTTGTTGATGGCTTCTTCTTATTTTGCATTCCCTTCGTCTCTAAATCTTGAGTAGGATTTCCTTGCCTCACTTGTAGTCCTTAGTAGTTCCCATGTTGGAAGTCCTTGGTGAACATGCTGAAGATGTTGAAGTCATTAGAGTTGAAGATGTTGAAGAAGTCCTTTGCATATGGTGTAGTCTTTGGTCATGGGGTAGGTTTTTCCATCAAGTTGGAGTAGAGAAGAAGTAGAGTTGAAAACAAAATGGTTGGGGAAAGAGTTTACAAGTGTTTTTGTAAATAAGTTTTGGATCAAAATATAACTCCTATTTTTTTCTAAGGGTTTTTGTCCAATCCTAGGGTTTACAAATCCTACAGGCAACACAATGCTCTGATACCATCTGTAGGGGTCCCAACCTAATAAGGTTGATCCCTCCTGTGTTTTACAATGCTAGTCCCTGGATCAATAGCTAGCATCCACAGTTAAGATGTAATATCAATAAACAAAGGTCATAATATAACTTTATAACCAGGAATAACATAATTTTATTACATCATACATAGCTCATTTGGCTATTACATTACATTGCAGCGGAATAACAATAAGCATGGGGTCCTTCATCTTCAAAGTGCCACAGGCAGATGTTGGTTGTAGACTTTGTAATCCTAATCAAACAATCTTCAGTAAAATCAATCAAACCTGCAACATTACAAGTTACAGCCACAAGGGTCAATACATTTGAATTGTATTGGCAAGTGATACTATATTGGTAAAGTGGAATCTATCATCTATATGCATTTGGCTAAGTGGAGTTGAGGCTTGCATTTCTCAAAATAGATTTTTACTTATCATTTTGAAAATACTAAGTTTTTGCTTGACAAAATCATTTTTCTCAATCAAAGATTGAAGATCCTTTCCAAGGCATCTACAAATCAAAGATTTAAGATTTCAAACAACCCTTGTTCAATCCACAAGTTTTAACTTAGAAATTTGAATGATGAGATTCTTGATTGCTTCCATGTCTTGATGCTCAAATTGTCCTTTACCAGGGACATGGCTAAGTACTTAGATTTTACACTCTGCAGAGGTGGTGCACTTTACCCACAAGACTTGGTTTCCCAAGACAAAATCTTTCAGAAGCCTTCCCTTAGACCAAAATGGACGCGTTCCAACCGATCAAACACTACCACCCACTGTCCATTTGGCTAAGTTCTTGCAACCTATATGATCATGGCAGAGTCCATATTGCCAAGTGGTTGCACTTGAAGCTTCTCAACATTTGACATCTCAAATCCCTTTGTTTCCTGGGTGGCCATCCACAAGTGAGATACACAAGGTTACTGGCCTTGTGTAACCACTCAACATAACCCAATCCTTCCATTCCACCCAGGTGATTTATTAACTTAGTTGTTTTATTAAACAAAAACATAAGTCTTCAGACTTAGAATATTTTTCCATAGTGTGAATATGTTTTCCACCCATGTTTTCTATTAGCTAGGCTAAGCTTGATAGTAGTAGGAATCTTTAACTTAGGAAAATCCTACTAAGGATTCATCTACTAGGTTTCCTATAGCAAGGTTTATACTTAGCAAAATCCATGCAAGTTTTACTTAGCAAAATCACTAATGCATAGTGAAAGTAATGGGACAAAAGTATGAAGCATCACTTGCCTTTTTGGTAGAGTATAGGTTCACTTCTTGATCTTTGCAACAATCACACTCTTCAAGTCACTACAAATCAATCAAGCAAGGCACAAACTCAATCTACCAATCAAGCAAAACAACACACATAAATAACAAAGTCAAAGAAATGCATGTAAGCATGCCAAGCTTTGTTTTGTTTGAAAAAGTGGTCCCTAGTGGGTCATAGTCATTTGGATACATCTAATGGTCATTTCCTAAAGTGGCCAAGTCATTTGCAAAAGGTTTCACTTTTAAACCATTTTCAAAACAAAGTGTTATTTTATGTGGTGTAGAAATATTTTTACTAAGGCATTAGCCCATAGGGTTCACCAAATGAGTTGCTATTGCAAAACTTGGTGTTTTGGTCAGTAGGTTTGGTCCAAACTATTTTCTCAAAGTTTTCTTTCCATACACATTTTCATAAATAAAACTATTCTTTTTATTTGGCTAGAAAATGACTTAGTTAAATAATTCAACTTAAATTTCACAAAAATCATTTTTAACACTATGGGTTGGTTCCTAGGGTCAGTAGGGTCACAACAAACCAATTGGCAAAGGTTTGATCTCAAAATTCATTTTTAAATGATTTTTCTAATGTTAGCAAGCACACAAAAGAATCTGCAAATTCAAACAAGCTACCAGATACTATTTGCTAAACTAAGGCTAGGGTTGGCTAGGTCTTGTTCTCCTGAATCTTTTGATATAAAATTTGTCAAATTTGGATGTGTGGATCAAAAGATATAAAGGTTTGAAGTTTGCAACAATTTCTGTTTTCAAATTCTGTTTTAAACAGAATAACAGACACGTGTCCTATTCTAATTACGGCTGCTACGCGTGGATTGTGAGATAGGGCCGTGGATTTTAGTTGCATCGCATGGTCCGTAGATGTTACTTACCGCTTCACTAAATTCTATCGTGGCCTTTACGATGACGATCCAACGGTGCTAGGCACACCACAGATGGCGGCGATATGCTACCGGCGGCGGAGCGGCGATTGGCGGCGTTGGCGATGAAGCGAGAGAGAGGAGAAGCTCACCGTGTCGGCGATCGATGCTCAACGTGGTACGGTGGTTGAAGGGCGCCTTGGGTTGGCGAATTCCTCGCGGAGTTGCGCCGCGTCGTCGGTGGTCGTCGTGGACGAGGATAGGAGCGCCCTAAGACAAAGCGGAGGGTACAGATTAGGTTCGTGGCGAGGCGGTATGTGTGCATCATCGAGACGGAAGAAGGTCGAGTTTACTGCGAGCCACGGAGAAGAAAAGCAATGCGGCTGTCGAGGCTAGTCCAAGCCCAAGCCTGGGCGTCCGCGGTCAAATGGGTGGTGCAGGAGGAAGGTCCGGGAGTGAGGCTGCCGGTGCTCGGAAAGGCTCGAGGTGGTGTGGGTTGGTCGGATTTTGCGAGGAAGGTCGTCGGGCCGAGGTGCTCGAGCGAAATCGAGGCGGCACAGGCTGGGAAGAAGGCGGAGGAAAACGGAGAGGAATCAGGCGATTAAACAGTATGGTTGCAGGGGAATTAAGGGTGGCGTTAGCGAATTGATGCCCGTGAATCAATCTTGGCGACGAGAAGGGAGAAGCGTCGCGGGGTGGAGAAGAAGGAGGGGTGTGGGGTCCTCAGTCGGTGGGGAAAAAGAAAGAGGGAGGTCCACCATGGGGCTTGCGGGTTGTTTCAGTGGTGAAAAGCGGTTCGGGAGGGAAAAAGTCAATTGGTGGGCTTCGTGGGTTTCTTTGGGTTGGTTTTCCTTTATTTTTTTTCCATGCGCTTTGTTTTTCTATTTTCTATTCTTGATTTGGATTTCAAACAACAATTCAATCAATCCAAATAAATTCATACAAACACCACATTTCAATTCTTTGAACTTGGTTACATTCATCAACATAAACTAACATTCCAAAATAAATAATAGTTTTATTCCTTTTAGGATCTGTTTAATATAAAATAGACCATAGTTATTTAATTAAATATGGTATGATTTATTTAATAAATCTCCATTTAAAGTCCAAAATATTTCTCCAAATCAAATCAGTAGGTATTATTTGGAAATAAAGAATACTTGAAATACTTGTTTAAAATAAAATAACATTTTATTATAGGGTCCATTAATAATGGCCTTAGTTATTAAATCAAATAGGGTTTGATTTTATTAATAAAATCTTTATTTGAAACCTAAATACTTTCAAAATCAAATTAGTAGGTTTAATTTGGGAAATATATAATATTTGGAAATTTGTTTTAAAACAAAATAACCTTTTATTTTAGTATCCATTATTAATTATTATAATAGACTTTCATTATTATCTCCAATAGGATTTGTTTTATTGAGATATTTATTTTGAAATCTAAAACAAAGCCAAAACACTTTAGTAGGTTTTATTAGAGAATATAAAATACTTAGAAAACCTATTTTAAACAATTTAATAAGTCTTGATGTTTTAATTAAAATAGTAAAACCTTTCATAATAAATTTTGATATTAATTCCTTATTATTTTATTTTAAATAAACCTTTGTTATTTTTATTCAAACTAAATGTTTTAATTCCCAAAGTTTGGTCAAGGTTTAAATTGGCCTTTATTAAATAATCTTTATTTATAACACTTCTATTTCATTTGAAAACAAATCTTCTCATTTGATTGTTTCAAAATAGTATTTCCAAATGTTTTTATTTTCCTTTTATTACATGTTTATCTTTTTAAATCTCTTTAGGTTTATTTTAATTCAAATGGATTTGAAGTTCCAATTGAATTCAAAAAGTTTCTTCTGGCTCTAAAGATCAAACAAAGTTTTATTTTATTAATTTATTTTCACATTACAAGATTTGGAAAATCTTGGGATGTGACATTGAGCCTTGCTCAATATCTTACCTGACAACATGGGCAATGAACCTTTCTTTGCTTTATCCATTCTGAACCTTTTCAGAACTTTGTCTAGATATGTACTTTGGCTTAAAGCTATTAGTCGTCTTTGTCCATCTCTATAGATTTTGATGCCTAATATATAAGCAGCTTCTCCTAGGTCTTTCATTGAAAAACATTTGTTCAAATAACTCTTCACATCGTTAAGCATACCAATGTAATTTCCAATAATCAATATGTCATCCACATATAGTACTAAAAATGGCACTGAGCTCCCACTCACTTTCTTGTAGATACAAGCTTCGTAGCAATTTGGAACACATCCAAAACTCTTGATCACTTGATCAACACGAAGGTTCCAACTTCGAGATGCTTGCTTCAGTCCATAAATAGAACGCTGAAGTTTGCACACCTTATTAGCATCCTTAGGATCGACAAAACCTTCGGGCTGTATCATATTCAACTCTTCATCATTGTTGCCATTGAGGAACGCAGTCTTGACATCCATCTGCCATATTTCATAATCATGAAATGCAGCAATTGCTAATAAAATCCGAATGGACTTAAACATCGCTACGGGAGATAAAGTCTCATCATAGTCAACACCTTGAACTTGCTGAAACCCTTTTGCGACAAGCCGTGCTTTATAGACAGTAACATTACCATCCGCGTTCGTTTTCTTCTTGAAAATCCATTTTCACTCAATGGCCTTACGGTCGCTAGGAGGGTCCACCAAAGTCCATACTTGGTTTTTGCTCATGGATCCCAATTCGGATTTCATGGCCTCTAGCCATTTCTCAGAGTCTGGGCTCATCATTGCTTCCTCATAGTTCGCAGGTTCCTTTGTTGTCACCAACAAGACGGTTAAGACAGGGTTGTCGTACCATTCGAGTGGCACGTGACCTTGTCGACTGCGAAGTTCGAGAGTAGCATCGTTCAAGTTTCATGATCCTCGTCATTAGCTTCCTCTCTTGTTGGTGCGCACCTTTGGAACAATTTGGTCTTGCGCTACTCTGCAACTCGAGATAAGGTTCAATAACCTCATCTAGATCTACCTTCCTCCCACTCACTTCTTTCGAGAGAAACTCCTTCTCAAGAAAGGATCCGTTCTTTGCAACAAACACTTTGCCTTCGGATCTATGGTACAAGGTATACCCAATCGTTTCCTTAGAGTACCCTATGAAGACGCATTTCTCCGCTTTAGGTTCGAGCTTGTCCGGCATCAACTTCTTGACATAAGCTTCGCATCCCCAAACTTTAAGAAACGACAACTTAGGTTTAGCACCAAACCATAGTTCATACGGTGTCGTCTCAACGGATTTAGATGGTGCCCTATTTAAAGTGAATGCAGCGGTTTCTAATGTATAACCCCAAAATGATAACGACAAATCTGTAAGAGACATCATTGATCGCACCATATCTAATAGAGTTCGATTCCGGCATTCAGACACACCATTGCGATGTGGTGTTCCGGGTGGCGTGAGTTGCGAAACGATTCCGCTTGCTTTAAGATGTGTGAGAAAATCATAACTCAAATATTCACCTCCACGATCGGATCGTAGAAATTTAATTTTCTTGTTATGATGGTTTTCCACTTCGTTCTAAAATTCTTTGAAATTTTCAAATGTTTTAGATTTACGTTTCATTAAATAGATATACCCATATCTACTTAAGTCATCAGTAAAAATGAGAAAATAGCGATATCCACCGCGCGTCGAAACACTCATTGGTCCGCATACATCGGTATGTATGATTTCCAACAAGTCCGTTGCTCGCTCCATTATTCCGGAGAACGGGGTTTTGATCATCTTGACCATGAGGCACGGCTCGCAAGTGTCAAATTATTCAAAATCAAGAGACTCCAAAAGTTCATCAGAATGGAGTTTCTTCATGCGTTTTACACCAATATGACCTAGACGGCAGTGCCACAAATAAGTTGATTTATCACTATCTACTTTGCATCTCTTAGCCTCAATGTTATGGATGTGTGTTTCATTGCTTTCGAGATTCAGAAGAAATAGACCATTCACAATAGGTGCATGACCATAAAAGGTGTTATTCATATAAATAGAACAACCATTATTCTCTGATTTAAATGAATAACCGTCTTGCAATAAACACGATCCAGATATAATATTCATGCTCAACGTTGGCACATAATAACACTTATTAAGGTTTAAAACTAATCCCGAAGGTAAAACTAAGGAGAGCGTGACGACGGCCATCACATCAACTCTTGATCCATTGCCAACGCGCATCGTCACTTCATCCCTTGCTAGCCGCCGTCTATTTCGTAGCTCCTGTTTCGAGTTACAAATATTAGCAACTAAACCAGTATCAAATACCCAGGCACTACAACGAGCGCTAGTAAGGTAAACATCAATAACATGTATATCAAATATACCTTTAATGGTGCCAGCCTTCTTGTCCGCTAAGTACTTGACGATTGCGCTTCGGTGACCCTTGTCCTTGCAATAGAAGCACTTAGTGTCCGGCTTAGGTCCAGACTTGAGCTTCTTCTCAGCAGGGGCAACGCGCTTGCCGCTGCCTTTCTTGAAGGATTTCTTTGCACCCTTTCCTTTCTTAAAGCTAGGGGTCTTTCCTTTCCTTTCTTAAAGCTAGGGGGTCTTGTTGACCATTAACACATGATTATCTTTCTTGATGTCCACCTCCGCAACTTTCAGCTTAGCGAAGAGCTCAGTGATCGTATCAGTGGAATCAATCTGATTGTGAGTAACTACAAAAACTTTGAAGCTAGGACGGAGTGATTGCAGAACTCTATCAATCTTGAGCTCTTCTGGAATCTTGTAGTCCAGTTGCTCAAGACGTTGAGTGTAGCCCGACATCTTAATGGCGTGCTCACTAACAGAACTCCCTTCCTCCATCTTGCAGTTAAAGAACTTATCAGAGATCTCATATCTCTCAGAACGGGCCTGAGTCTGAAACATGGTTTTCAGTTCCTCAAGTATCTCAAAGGGCCCGACGAACTCCTCAAAACGATTTTGAAGGTCCGGTTCCATAGCAAACAACATGGTACTCTTAATCACTCCACAATCATCTTTACGTGACTGATACACGGCCTTTTCATCAGCCGGCGCATCAGTAGCTGGGGCGTCACCTAGCGCTTTCTCTAGTACATAGTCCTTTTGTCCGCCAGCGAGATTGATTCTCAGATTGCGGAACCAGTTGGTGAAGATAGACCCATTGTTCTTAAGCTTTTCTTTCTCAGCAAAAAACATTGAAGTTGAAGGGTGACTTAGCCATTTGATCTACAAAATTTGCAAATACAATTTAGACTATGTTCATGATAACTAGTTCAACTTAATCAAATTACTAGATGAACTACCACTAAATTCAACATCCCTCAAGTTGTTTAGTGAACACGTTCCAAATTCACCACACCTAATCCGATCTTCACGAGAAGAGATGTGGTTTCAATGGTGGACAAAATAGTGTCGATCATATCATTCATATGACTGATGCTTAACCTTTCGGTTCGTGTGTTCCGAGGACATGTCTGTACATGCTAGGCTCGTCAAGTCAAGCCCAAGTATTTCTGCGTGTGCAAAACTGGCTTGCACCCGTTGTATGTGAACGTAGAGTTTATAGCACCCGATCATCATGAGGTGCTTGAACACGATGAACTTTCACAATGGTGCATACATGGGGAGAACACAATTTTATCTTGATCTTTAAGTGAGGAATCATCTTATAATGCTACCATCGCGATCTAAGCATAATAAGATACATAAAAGGATAAACATCACATGCATATGATTTTATGTGACATGGTATAGCCAATCTCCGCGCAATGATCTCTATCTTGTGTGTGCCAGCATGATCTCCATCACTCCACCATGATTGCCTCCACCATGAATAGCAACTACAACTATTGCTAACTACCTAGTGATAATGTAAAGCTATTACATGGTGTATAAGAAGTTGACACACAGGTCATACACAATTATAAAGACAACCATATGGCTCCTGCCGGTTGTGTACTCATCGACATGCAAGTTGTGAAATATTACAAAACATGATCATTGCATACAACATACACATCACGTCTTGGGCCATACCATATCATAAAACACTCCCTGCAAAAACAAGTTAGACGCCTCTACTTTGTTGTTGCATGTTTTACGTGGCTTATGGGAGTAACAAGCTAAGAACGATTCTTACCTACGGAAAGCCACAACGGTGATATTATGGTTGCTAACATCCGGTGTAAATCCCATGACTACTATAGTGAGAGAAACTAGCATCCACCAGCCGCATGTGTGGAACAAGCCACACGTCAAGTGTGGATCCGGTCTCGCGAACTAGGTCGGGTAAAGTTGGCCTGGACCGCTTCGATCTCACTATGTCGTGCCATAAGAAATACACAACAAGAGGCTTGCAATAGAAAACATCAACGCCCGCAACAATCATGTTGCGTTCTACTCGTGAAACACATCTACGCATAGATCTAGCTCTGATACCACTGAAGGGTTTCGCCGCATAGTAAATCAAAAAAATTCTACGGATGCGAACAAGAAATCCAAGATCTAATCTAGGAGATGCAATCAACGAGAGAGAGAGATGAGATCTTCATACCCTTGAAGAAATCGCACAGCGAAAACGTTCAATAGAACGTGGTTGGTGTAGTCGTACTAGCCGTCTCCTCCTCGCGATTTGATCCGATCCTATGCCGCAAGTGGCAGCGCCTCCGAGAGATGCACACGTACGATGCCGCGACGTCTCCTCCTTCCTCGGTCCAGCAAGTGGGGTGGAGAGATAGATTGGATCTGCAGCACGACGGTGTGGTACTATGGTGGAGAGTTTCTGCGGCAGGGCTTCGCCTACGCGCAGCCGGGAGAGAGAGAGAGAGAGAGAGAGAGAGAGAGGTGGAGGGCAGCCGGACGACGACTAGGGTTGGAGGAGTGGGGGAAGGAGGGTGCGCCCCTGCCCTCTTTATATAGGGGGCTGTACGCCCCCCTTGGCCCCTCCTCCAAGCGCTAGGGCGGCGGCCCCAAGGGTTAGAGTGGGGGGCAAGTTTGCCCCCTCCTTCTAGAAGGGTTCCCTAGGGTTTCCCCTAGGGTTTGGCCGGCTGGGCCTATGGGGCCTTGTTCCCCTGGCCCAAAGCGGCCAGGGCACTCCCCTTAGTCCCACGCAGGCCTCCGACAAGTGGTCCCACATTGGTCCCACTCCGGAAGCTTCTAGAACCTTCCGGTACAATACCGATAAACTCAGAAACTATTCTGAAATCCAAAAACTGTTTTCCTTTATATGAATCTTATTCTCCGGACCATTCCGGAACCTCTCGTGACGTCCTGGATCTCATCCGAGACTCCGAACAAAAACTAATAAACCAATTATCCATTCTATCCTAGCATCGATGCACGTTAAGTGTGTGACCCTACGGGTTCGAGAATATGCAGACATGATCTTCTATCAATAATTAATAGCGGGATCTGGAAACCCATATTGACTCCCACATATTCATCGATGATCATATCGGATGAACCACGATGCTAGGATTCAATTAATCCCATATATGTATTCTCTTCGTCACGCGATATTTTACTTGCCCGGGATTCGATCGTTGGTATCGGCATACCTAGTTCAATCTCGTTCACAGCAAGTACTTTACTCATTCTGTAATCTGATATCACTTTGTGTTTAAATCTTTAACCACGTGCTTGCAAGCGGTGTTGATACCGATTACCGAGTGGGCCCGAAGTATATCTCTCCGACTCGGGAGGGACAAATTCCATCTCGATACATACAACCCAACAAGTACTTTCTGATCACCTGAGAGACACCTTTATGATCACCCTCACATAGGATGACGTTTGATGACCTCAAAGCTTTCTTCCAATACTAGGGAGTTGCATTATCTCATGGTCTAAGGAATACAATATTTGACATAGGAAAAAGCTTCGCAAAGATGAACACGATGACACGATCTAATTGCTCTGCTTGATTTGGTTCTGTCCATCATATCATTCTCTTAATGACATGATCTCATTATTAATCCACAACTCATGTCTATGGTTAGGAAACCTTAACCATCATTAATCAATGAGCTAGTCCATAGAGGCGTACTAGGGACACGGTGTTTGTTCATAAACCACACAAGTATCAAAGTTTCTGCTTAATACAATTCTAGCATGGAATATAAACTTTATCATGAACAGGAATTATAACAATAACATCTTTATTAGTGCCTCTAGGGCATAATTCCAACACGTAGCGTGCATATTAATTGGTAATTCGTAGAGGATATGCAGCATATGGGTGGGAACCCCCAACGTCCCATGATAGTTCTGGCATCTAACGGTCTATATAAACCATTGCCGTAATTCAATATGTGGGCATGGTGTACTCCAAGGAGGCATGCGAGATCACGAAGGGGGCAGTGATTGGCTGGGATCACCTACTGGGCCCCACATCATGGAATTGTGGACGGGAGTTGATCTCTCATGGGTTTGTAAGTTCCGCTGAAACACTTTGTGCAACAAGGAGTTGATCTCTCATGGGTAAAGTAACGCACCTCTGCAGAATGTAAGAACTATATCTTGTTACTCCCTGTTCCAGGAAGGAGCTACGAACGCGGCAGGAAAGGAACTCCATGAAAGTTCTGGTCAACCTGTGAAGGCTGATGGTCATAGATTTTCATAATAAAATCAATATTTGAAGAAATATTTACAAAAACTATATAGTGCCAAGGACTTATAGTCCGAGGTGGTAGATGGAGCATCAAACTTCCCACCTTGCATATAATAAACTTGCTGGGTAATGCTGTTACTAACCCTTTCCTTTGATCCCTTGCTTAGACTCTGAGAATCCCAAAGACACGCCAATGTATGCAGCCGAATGCCAAGAAGATGTGTTCTACGAGGATCCTGACTTGTCAGGAGGTGTTGAAGGATTGGATTACGAAATTCGCTATGGAGTAGATGGCAATGAGACAAACTAGTTCCCTAGTTAGTAGTAACCGATAGAGCCGAGCAGCATGAACCATATAGAATAAGCTGCTGAGCTCAACCCTTAGTTGGAGTTGTTACTTTTAAATTCCGCTGAAACACTTTATATTTTGGTTTGTAAGTTGAATCTTTTCGAAGTCTTGAACTTCTGGTATTGTGATAATAATAATGTGTACATGTTTGTAATATGGACCCGCAATATTTTTGTTGTACCACTTTGAGGGATGTGATATTTATGGAACGGTGTTCTGTGAATATCATGTCAACGAATATAGTATACTACACATGCAGTGGTATGATGGGTCATCGCAGTAAGAGACATTGATATAGATATAAATCTACTATTCTATCATGGCACAATTTTCCCATGTAAAGAGATGCACAAATCAATGCTAGGCTAGGCCTCAGCCCACATCCCTAAGGACTACTCACTCATGATATGATCAGCAATCATAAATATTATATAGACATTCTTGATAGAAATGCCAAATAGTCTTACGATATCATTAATCGTGATAAGATCAAGATTATAAGTATATGGCTATGGATATGGAGGGAAATGGAGATGGATATGGATGGATGACTATGATGATGGCAATGGCATCAAATTTATGGTGGATGTGTTTTCTGCAAATGGCTTCTAATGCGTTACGATTTGCGGCGGCTCTGATGAGAATTATAATTTGTGCCTTCACGAAAGTTGCTTGATTTGACTAGATGAAGGCGACGACACTTGGTATGGCCATGTGGTAGGGTGGGGCTACGCTCTTACCGATGGTCGTTAAAAATCCAAATTGCTTCTACGTGGCCTATTTGATTTGGAAAAATTAGCTAATCAAGAATCTTCATTAATTTCTCTAGATTTCGTCGTAAAAGTCTCCATTTCCGTAAGGAGAAAAATACAAAGCATTTGCACATATATGCAATAATTAGTAAATAATGGCAAGGCTAGATAGATATTTCATTAAATATTTGACTTATATATGGTTTAGACGCGGATAAAAATAGTTGTATTTCGCAATCATCAGCATGCCCAAGCTTAAACCTTGATCATCCTCGAGCAATAAACCAAAATCATAAGAAAGTCAGCATTTAAATTGAAACAACGAGAAAGCAAGTTCACTTACAATTGATAGTCTTGTGCATCCAACACTTCTTTCATTTGAAAGCTTAGCGTAGATATAGTAATGGAAAGAACATCATACAAGTTTCGTTAAGTCAAGATAGCTGCAATAAAGCTTTTATAAAAAAGGATAACTAGATGAGTAGCAATTATTCTAATTCCTCTTGTCAACTCTCAGCTTGCCAATAGACACTTGTAAGATTCATATTCAACAATTACGAGTGTGAGAGCATGTCAAAACAAGCATAGTATTAGAGTGTCTCATTAGAACTCCCACATCGATAAATCGAGGCCATCAAAACACTCTTTTTTTTCTAGAACTTCAATTCTTTAGTAACGAGACCATGCCAAAATCTGATGCTCCACTGAATCAAATCTCAAACTAGCTAACCAAATCGAAGTACTCAAAAGTAAAAAAACATGCCCATCAAGTTTGGAATCAATTTAAGCATGATTAAAGGTCCAAAACACCAAACTGAAAACTGGCCTTGCACGACTCAGAAATCTAGACAGAAATTACCCTCTCCTTTTTCGTCTGTTCTCTCGCTAGGGTGTGATGTTCTTTTGTGTTCTCTCTCATCTCACATTGCTCTTTTCTAAGTAAGCAGATCAGCCATTGTATACAAACCTGAATCAACGGTCGAAATATGTGAAACTTCTTGGCTGATGTTGACCTCACGTGACCCATCAAAACCATGATGGCAAGCTGCGAGCTGTCAGCCTGTGGCCGAGATGGACGAGCTGTGAGCTGTGAGCTGTGAGCCTGCGGTGCCCTTTCCGTGCGGTCCATGGCATGAGTTTGCACTGCCTATGCGGATCCAGATTACTAGTTAACGATCGTCACCACACGTTTCTCCCCCCATAATATCTGGTGGAGTCTACGCTGCACGTTCTAGCCGTAGCATCTACCAGTTGACGTACGTGCGGCATAGTAGTAAAGTAAGATGGAACTAATCATACGGGACGGGAGTATCTACAGCGAGGAGCGAGCGGGACCCACCCACCCGGCCGAGCAACTAATCGTTTTCTAGCTTTGCCTGAACGCATCCGTTGGAGGGAGTAGTAGTTTACAGTTAGCTGTCACCTGACTAACCTCTCCTCGTCAGGACGACGGCACCCGGCAAGCCAACAATAATGCACGTACGGACAGATCGAGCGCCGCGGTGTGTTGGTGTTGTTTGGTTAGCCAGCCGACCGATCGGGGACGGAATCAATCACGGCGGGTCGCTGGCGAACGAGGCTGGAAGGCACGCACAGGACGTTCGTCGCCGTCGCCTTGCGATCATTGGGGCGGTGGTGGTGGTGGCCGGTAGGCACTAGCTACCGTATAGCGGTAGTGCGCCGGACGGCCGGAATGAATCGAATCCGCACCGGCCGGCGAGAGCGAGCGAAAAGGAGGCGAGAGGGGGGGGGGGGGGGGATCACATCACATGGGTGGGTTCCATGAAATTTTGCCTGATGCGCCCCAGATACGGAGGGTGGCCTCGGATTCCGCGTTGGTTACTAGTACTAGTATTAGCTAGCTAGAGTACCTCCTGTTCGGTTGGGTTGGGCTCTGTGATATGCCGTCTCGGTTACATGAACTGAGTCGCCTGCACCGCTGAGGCTGAGCATGGAGCCGGCTGCGAATGTGCCCTTTGCCTTTGGATCTCGCCATCCGCTTTCACTTTCTTTTTTGTTGGGAAGTTTCTCTTTCCATTTTCCTAGTAGTCGCTGTCGTCTGTCTCCGGTTTCGGCAGCCACCGCGCGCGGCCTCTCTCGATATTCGGCACTTGCCGACCAAGGGAAAGCAAAAGCAACCCCTGTCATCTCTCCGGACAGTGCGGGTTCAGACGTTCAGTAGTAACGAAAGATTGTGTACAACGCTCACGTAACAGAAAGCATTGCAGTTGTAGATACAAGAAAATGTGGTGGTTTCTGACCAGGAACAACAGCGCCCAGCGTGCCATCTACCGTTCAGCGCGGTCCCGATCCCGACGAGTGACTGCCATGCCGGGCGGCGCCAGAGCACCGTTGCATAGTGTACTCCTCCATCGATCGACACATATAGCGCGCGGCGCATTGAACGTTTCTTGGTTGGTCCACTCCGACGAGGCAACAACGAGTAGCTCGGGGCAGCGCGCTGCGCGCCCACTGTACAGGCCTCTGGTCACCTCGGACGGAGTGGACGGCGGCGCTCCTCTCTGCATATGCTCTGCTGCGCGTGCCGGCTCAGTCAGAGGTTCCTCTCCATCTCGCCAGTCATCGAATCGAATAATAAATGGGGCACGCCTCGCAGGTTGAGTCGCTGCAGTCAGGGGCGGCGCGGCGGCATGCATGCCATCTACGGACGGCGCAGCGCAGCGACGGAACAAATAATCCCACACGTCCGGTCGCTTTCCGCGGCGCCGACCCGCGCGCCGCTGCCTGCCTGCCTGCCTATGGATGAATGAGAATCCGCGGTTCCGTACGGCTCCGACGACAGCGAGCCAGAGGCCCAGAGGCCAGATCCAGCGATCTCCTCGATCGACCTCACCTCACCTCGCCTATGGGAGTGCGTGCCCGATGCGAAGGTCGATCTATACTTCTGCGCCACCTGCGACGCTGACGCCACGAGCGAGCAGTCGCTTCCGGTACAGTGAGAATGGCTGACTGCGCCGGGCTGACGTTTGCTGCTTCGTTCTGGCGGCCTGGCACGTCTGAGATTTTCTGGTTTTCCCATTTTTTTTGGGCAGAAACTACATGCCGCCCAACGCCGGCATATGTCGCCCGCGCCGGGAGCCCTATGGCATCGACGCACGCATCTGTGCTTCCTGCTGGGTCGGCTCAGGTAGGCTTCTCTTCATGTCGTTTTTTTCTCTTTTATATTTTAATTTTTCCTTTGAACAAAGTCCTGATTACAAAACGTGCAGAACTTGAAAACAACTATGATGTTGAAAATTATTCTGATTCGAAAATACCCAAGTTAAAACATTAGAATTCAAAAAGTCCATTTTTAAAAAAAATAGTTATATTTAAAAATTGTCTAAATTTAAAAATCTTAACACTTTATAAAAAACCTTCACAAGATTTAAAATATTGTTCATTGAATTTTATTGAAAATATCCACAGATATTAAGAAAATTGGTTTGTGATTTTGAAAAATTGTTAATGGCAGTTTCAAAATTTCTTTATCATTTCTAAAAATTGGTTCATGATTTAAGAAAATTGTTCACATCATTAGGATATTTTCATGATTTTATATTTTTTTCTTCATGATTTTTGAAAATTGTTTATGATATAAAAATGTTCATGATTTTAAAATATTTAAGATTAAAAATGTTGAGACTTTTGAAGTAAAAAATAAACCTGAAACATAAACAAAAAAAGATACAACAAAAACAGTTAAAGTGAATGAAAAATGATAAATGCAAAAAATGGATAGTACCTTAATGGGTTGGGGCCCAACAAAACTAGGGGCCGTGAGGGTGCGCGACACGAATTCGGACCGCCGCAATGGATAGCCTAAAGCACCTGGGTGTCCCTATTTGTCACCCATCATCTCGATGGGGTTCCTCCCGCCTGAAGGAGCCACTACATGGGCCATGGCCTCTCTGATAGGTTAATTTTTCACTATTGTTTGTTTTCACTTTTACTTATTTTAATATTTTAAAAGGTTCAATGTTCAGATTTAATTTTGTTGATATTCAAATTTTGGAAATATTTGAATTTGAAAATTTAAAATGTGAAATATGTCCATATTTGAAACATGTACAAATTTAAAAATTTCAAATTTTAAAAGTATTCGAATTTAAAATTTCTTCATTTTTAAAATAAATTAATAGTTGTTTTGAGTTGAAAGATGATAATTTTTTTGCAAATGTTCTTAGTTTTTCAGTAACACAAAAAACACCAGAAAATCATGAAAACCGACATGAAATCGACAAAACCAGGATAAGAAACGAGATAGACAGAACCGCATTTTGGGGCCTGACCCATAGGCTACAAAGAGATTGTACATTGCACTGTATACACGGACCAGGTGCTACTTTTTGATGGCATGTTTTAAGCTGCCCCGTGGTTTATGCTAATATATTGATGCATTAATCAGGAAATTCTGGTGGGGTAGCAAAGAGGATGAACGGAAGACGGCATGGGTGTCTTGGGAGGAGATGACAAAACCTAAGCACATGGGAGGACTTGGTTTTCGTGATACTGAACTTTTCAACCTTGCTCTTCTAGCTGGCCAAGCTTGGCGAATCCTGCAAAGAGCCTAATACTTTGAGTGCAAGGATTGTAAAGGTCGTCTATTTCCCCAATATTTTTTTCTCGAGGCAGAATTAGGCTCTCATCCATCACACATATGGCGTGCTCTTGTAGAGGGACGTGATGTGGTGAAGAGTGGCCTTATCAGGCGTATTGGTGATGGTACAACGACTAACATATGGAGGAACAATTGGATACCTAGGAATGGGGCGATGAGGCCCTTTGCATGCTTAGATGATGACCCCCTACGATTGGTGAGTGAGTTAATTGATTCCACTCCAGCTTCATGGGACAAGGAGAAAATTTATATGTTCTTTGTTCATGTAGACTCTGACTTAATATTGCGTATTCCTCTAGGAACTAGGAATATTCAAGATTTTTGGTCCTAGAATCACGACAAGAGGGGGTTGTTTACCGTTCGCTCGGCCTATCGCATGCTCGTTGAAACCAAACAGAGGCGCGAGGCATGGTTGGAGAGGAGAGCCTCTAGTTCGGATACACCTTAAGAGAGCAAAAGGTGGACAATGATGTGGAAGGTTAAGGTGCCGTCGAAGATTAGAGTTTTCCTTTGGCGTTTGGCGAAACAGTCGCTCCCCACTGCTGATCTAATGAATCATCGTAATATGTCAACCACGAGTTCATGTAGCCTATGTGGCGGGATGGACTCCTGTCGCCATTCGCTCATTGAATGTAATATGTCCAGATGTGTTTGGGCGTTGGAGGACTAGGAGATTGTGGAGCATATGCATGCCACCATGGAACCATCGGCGAAGCGCTGGATCTTTACTATGATGGACTCGCTATCGCATGACGACTTCATCAAAGGAAAGCCATACATGAGGGAGATTTTTAGAGCCCTTTGTCGACACATAATTTTATCCGAAGCTATATTGCAGAGCTATCAGTCCTGACAGTTTTGGTGCCACCATCTAATCTTGTGTCATCGTAGCAGAACACCCCCAAGTGGATTCCTCCTACGGAAGATTTGGCAAAGGGTAATATAGATGGTGCCGTCGCAAGGAATTCAAACAAAGGTGCAGTAGCAGCGATTTATAGAGACCGAAGAGGCCATTATCTTGGATCGTCAACAATTATTTTTTTTGAACAGAAACGAGCCCGAAGGCCCTCGAAGCTGCTGAATTATACTGGAGGTGGGTTACAAATTACAAAGAGCACCCTAGCAAATGTGCAACTAGCAGATAAGGGAGCCCCTTTTACAGAATAGACCCTAGAACTAAAAATAAAAAAGCAATCAAGTCCTGGGTCTTCTCCATCACAATCTGGACCTCACCACCGGGCATCGCCATGCCACGGAACATGCCACTTGGCGCCACGATGATGGATCCCGGTGAGGGCCGAAATTCTTCCCAATAGGCACTTGCGCTCTCTTGCATCGCCATGGCCTTCTGGAGTGAAGAAGCTCAAGGTCATCAACGCATTTGAGCACAAGACGGCTTCTCGGCGTGGATAGCCGGCATCTCCGCGTCGCTTGGATAGCTCGATCTGCGAGCTTCCAACCGGGTGCCTAGCGGGACCCCACCTCCAACAACCTCCATGGTGGCTAGAGCAAGCGGAGGAAGCCTGTTCAGACCAAGAACAGCCCTTCAACACTAGCGAGTGCTTGGAGCCTTGTTCTCACTCGCCTCGCCGCCACCCGGTAGGCCGGAGAGAGGAACAACAAAGCCTTGTCGCCTCCCTCCTCTCCTCGCCACGGCCAGAGAGGAAAGCAGCAACACCACTCGCAGAGAAAGGCTCCTAAAGGACCCTTTATTGAAGGAGACGCTAGCCTCACTCCGCTCGTCACCTTCGGCTCATCCGAGCACCGTGACCAGCAGCAGAGACGCCAGCAAGGGCAGGATCTTGGGCCAGGGATCTTGCCACAACCTCCCGGCATAACGCCAACCCACGGCATACAGCCGCGAAACCCTACGACTCCTACAGCTACTACTAGATCCGGCGCTCCCTTTTGTCCATCTCCAGCCGGCTAATCCGGCGGAGAGGACGCAAGGGCAGCCCGGCCGGCGGCGCCGGTGGACTCTCAAGGGAAGAAAGAAAGGGAACGAGAGGGAGGGGGTGGGGCGTGTTGTGTGACAGTACTCGGATCGTCAACAATTATGTTTCCTGATATTACTGACCCACCAACGTTGGAAGCTCTTGCATGTAGGTAGGCATTGTCTTTGGCTGATGATCTATATCTCCAGAAGGTTATTGTGTCCAGCGATTGCAAACAAGTCGTGAAGGATATTACTGATGGGATGGGAGGATGCTACGCATCAGTCATCAAAGAAATAAATCTGCATTTGAGGAAGTTTGAGGCTGCCTCTTTTATTCATGAAGGGCGAAGATCAAATACAGAAGCTCACAATTTAGCTCGCCATGCTCTTTCGTTAGGCCCAGGTCGCCATGTGTGGCTTGTTGAACCCCATGAGAATATGTTAATTCCTGTAATTTTGGCCCTTGATTAATAAAGCGAGCGAATTATTCTAAAAAAAAAAAGGACACCAGGTGTTGTATAGTATCTCCAAGTTGTTTCCTTTCGCTCAATTCAACTCTGGAATTCTTATGTTTTGGCACAAACGGGCCAGCAATACCTGCTATGCTCGTATAGAACATAGCCGAACAACAAACAATAGGCCCATCATCGATTCCGTTTCCACGCGCACCTATACTGGTATATATTCCCGATCGATCCGTTGACAGAATCTACCTGAACACCATTATTTTGTCCCACATCGACAATTTCTGAAATTTGAAACACGCATATAAGGGACATCCCTCGTTCTACTCTCGCCGGGCCTGGTGGTGCGGGCCTGTCATCCAACACTCCGGGTGGCAGGAGTTGGCAACTCGTGACGATTTCCGTGGGTCGAGTTCTCAACTGGACGGACCAGGTCGGGTACTGTGGCTGCCTGCGATGCAACGTCGCGGGGCGATTGTTGCTTGGACTAGGTAAGGCAGATGTTGCCTAGCCTGCTTCCCTAATTTGGCCAGAACCCAAATGGCTCGCCCGTGTTGAATTACACAACTTTGCCAACTCTTTTTTTTTACAAACTAACATCTTCCTCTCTATATAGCCCTCATCTTCCTCCATGCATAGGCGGTCGTCTTCCCCAACACGCGCCGCAAGCCTAAAATCCCCTCCTCCCGCTTTCTCCTTTCTTACCGGTATAGGAACTCGCCGCACCATGAAGAGCTTCGAGTGTGGCGGCTCCCAAGCGGTGGGCCGGTGACACCAGCAGCGCGAGACGGAGAGCACTAGTGCCGCGGTAGTGTGTTTGAGATCCGAGCGATGTGAGTGTCGCACGAGTGCTGCAAAGCAGGGCGCAAAAAAAGGATAGTATCTTAATGGGAGAGCATTGTGCTGCAAATCATGAACAAATTCAAAAAATCATGAACCAATTTTTAAAAAATTGTGAACTAAATTTTAAAATTGTAAACCAATTTTGAAGAACGTATTTCCCTCCAAAATATAATGAATATTGTTCGAGAAAAAGGAAAAAATAAAAGAAAAAATCAGAAAAGGAAAGAGAAAAATGGAATGAAAAGAGAAAAGAAAAAAAAGAAAAAACACCAGCGTGCAAAAATGGGCCGGCCCAGCAATGGAGAACCCCGGTGGGGCACGATTGACTATGCCGAAACGGTTGGCAATTAGCAATTCCGCAGTCGGACACACGGTAGGGCTTAAAGCCAGACTGCGAACTGGGGTGGGGTGGGGGTAGGCTAGTTCTAGAGTGACATGGGCTTAGCTGGCGGGCTTTAGCCAAAAATATGGCCCAAACCGTCCTAGTTTACGTACCCCTTCGCCACTGTGTTCGATAGTGTATCTACCGGCTGGACGGAGCTCTCCTCTAGGTTGTTAATGGCGCCGCCACCACGGAATGGGGTGCCTGCACCGCACCAGGGGAGCCGAGGCGGCTGCCCTGCTCGCCCCCATAGTGGCGTCACCACTGGGCACATAAGCAGGCATATAACCTAGCACAAGTATTCAGTGCGGGGAAAAGTTTCAACATAGTAAGGGTTAGCCAGCACAAGTCTTTTGGAATCCACCAAAAGACTACAACCTTCTTGGGTGAGGCCGGTGCCTACTTAACCTCAATTCAGCAGTTCAGAGGAACATGTCTAATACTACTAGTATTTTCTTCTTTTTTTTTTGCAGTAATCAGCCCATAAAGGAAACATATGCATGGCCCCGGATCGACGGACAATCACGTACGCTTGTCCTATACAAATGTAAATTCTGTAAAGCCTTGCAAAAACAAGATGAGGTTAGCACGGAGCACAAAGAAAGAGCAAAGCAAGGTGCACCAAGAGTGTGTGCACATAGAGCTAGTGTTGAGAGGAATCGGTGGTTGTGGGTTAACTATACCGCTGGTTTCCTCTCCTCTATCCTTCTCAAGGGTTATAATGCTACTGATTGATTAATATAAGCTCCATGTTTGAAAAAAAAGAGTTAACAAATGAAATGGCAGTTGCACGTACCGTCCACATGGAGTAAATGGCACTGAGAGTCACACAACTTGTTCTGTACGTGCACTTAAATCACACAACTTGTAAACTAAACTAAAAAGTCATATAACTTGCAAACCCGTGCACCTGTGGTCACAAAACCGGTTAACTAGCTGGTTTTGAACAAAACCAGCCATAGATAAACTATTTTTTAAATAAAAAACCCTTATCTTATGTTTTCATGTTGCCAAGTGTATATAGGATGCTCACGTGGCTTCCGAGCTCATTGTAGCTCCTTTTTAAAAAAATAAAAAAGTTAGGAGTATTTATAAGACTCCAAAAATTCTGAAAAAAATGACGCACAAATATATATGCATTTCTAAGGTACGCAAAATATTTCATAAAAAATACGTTTTATTTTGCAAAATACAAAAAAAACCTCTAACACGTGCTTTTTTATACGGGATTTTTTCTTTAGCCCAAAGAAAAACGAATTTTTCACCTAAACTTGCAACAGTCATTCAGCGCGCACTTGTGCATTCCAAAAATAAATATTAGATTTTTTTGAAATGAAAAAGTATTGATTTTAAAATTTTCAAATACCGAGCTTACTAGAGCTCCGGAGCTACAAATCCTCTCTCATGCTCACGATAAATATTATTTTTTTTAAATGAAAAAGTACAGATTTCAAAATTTATTTTGTAGAAGTACGAGGGGGTTATTGTAAAAATTTAGTCTGCCTAAGATCGGTTTTAGTCAAAAACCACCAAGTTGACCGGTTTTGTGACCACGGGTGCACGGGTTCACAAGTTGTATGATTTATTAGTTTAGTTTATAAGTTATGTGACTTAAGTGCACATGGTTGTGTGACCATTTACTCGTCCACACGATCATGTACATTGTACAGTACTTTACTTTGGGACGCGGTCGCATGTTGCTACTCAAGTACAAATGTAGCTAGGAAACACACACACCGTCAAAACAAAACAACGAGTCAACTAAGCCACACCCGTGCACACACTCATCAGTACCTAATTCGTTTTGCCACCTGTTTAATAGTACTCCCTCCGACCCATATTAGTTGACTCCAATTTAGATGTATCTAGACAAGTTTTTGTGATAGATACATCCAAATTGAAATCAACTAATATGGGTCGGAGGGAGTATAAAAAACAACATAGTATATGCCATGATTCCTGGGACCTACATTCATTAATTTAGAGACATGATCGTCAACGACATACATATCTAACACAGCGAAAACCAACGCTGCAGATTCATTCCTGATTTGTAAATGCCCTTTATCTTCGGGTGTGCTGGCAGCTGGAGGCGATGGAACTTTTAGGGTTATTTTTTGTACAATTATAGAACATGACGCTGGAGAAGGAAGGAACTTCTGGATTTTTGTTATGAGTGTCCCTTTGGAGAGAGAAAAGAGTGTTTGTCAACAATATTGCGAGCACGGAGCCTATTTTTTTGGTCAATACAGTAGAACTTGCGACACTTTTTTTTTTTTTTTGGCATAGGCCCACCAGAGGACGAATGTGTAGGTTGGGCCGTTTGTATGTCATGTGTTGGCCAACAGCTAATGCAATTTCCATTTTACCCGTAAGAAAAAAATTGGCCCACCAGAGGACGAATGTGTAGGGTGGGCCGTTTGTATGTCATGTGTTGGCCAACAGCTAATGGAATTTCCATTTTACCCGTAAGAAAAAACAATAGGCCGCTTCCGGGATGACCATTGACCTATCAATTTGGTTGTCATTTATTTCATTTGAATTTTTAGAAGTTTTTGCAGATTTGAATTGATCATTTTTTGTGCAAGAAAGACTTGTGACATGGTATAACTAGTTCAGAACAAACACTATTTTACTAGTCATTTGTTCCGACCACCTTTTGAAAAAAAAACTTGTGAAGGTCAGAAGCCATCTATCAAAACCCAAACATGCTCAAGGGAATGTGCCGCCATCTCCAACATGCACAAACTAATGCGCACCCACGAGCCAAACTTGATGTCGTACCAGTTCCGTATCGCTAAAGCCTAAAGTCCAGAAGTTGTAGAAGTGGGCCGCAGTACAACCACCAAACATTGCGAGAACACCCCAAGGCCAATGATCCGAAAACGGAGTGTTTGCTCTTGTCAGTGTTGTGGAAGAATGGGTGCAGGTACATACCAAACCACCTAGCGAGAAGACATGTGTTAAAGACATTTGGTCTCCTCCTGGTGAAAAGTGGCTCAAGATTAATACGAATGATTCTTTTTTCAGAATTGCTAAAACACAGCTAGCTGTGACGTAGCTCACGTCGCAGCTAATTTGTATACCATTGATTTAGTCCGTCATTAAGATTCGTGCATCTGACAGGTTGTTCAGCTGCTCCATGCCGCGATTGCTCCGCGTTGATCATTTAGCTGGACCGCTCCGTTGTCTGGTGTCGTCCTTCGCTTTGCATGTTGTGGTTATTGGGCTAATGAATGGGCCTCTTCTTTCGTTGGTTGTTTGTCGTTTTCTTACCTTTTGTTTGCTGGATTGACCAAGCTAGAGCGGGCAGCACCGAGGTAATGGCGGGGAGACGACCTCACTGCTGGATTTTTTATTTTTTTGTTACATTTGTGTTTGTTCTTTTTTGTAAAATGATTTATTTTAGTCGGGTACTAAATATGTATGACTTCCAAGAAATAGATTTGGATTTTGTGGTTTTGATCTTTTTCATGTAGGCATTTTTTATACTTGGCTTTTTCTCTAGGGTTTTTTCGCGTGTTGCTCCTAATATTCACTAGATAATACTTGGCTATAAATATACAGAGAGGGGGCAAACATTTTCATGTATGTATATTAGGTGTGGTAGATGATATTCGTCTAAATTGTATTCTAGAGAGAGATATTTTTTCAGGTTGCGAAAAATGACATAAATTGATCAAGAATATTTGAAATCACGATCCGCCTTTTTGTCCATGATATTTTATTATATAAGTTGCAATTAGACTTGCAACTAAGGCCGAATGACATTTATTGTCTTATGTTTTTAAAATCGAGTAATCCGCTTTTTTGTCCAGTGAGTTGGAACTGAGATTATTTTATATAAATTGCAAATAGAGTTGCATCTGAAATTGAAATGGCATCAATTTGATCGAGAAATTTTGAAATTGCATCTGCTTCTTTCTCCCGTATGATTTTTTATAGAAGTTGTAACTTGACTTGCAACTGAGATTAAAACCATATTATTCGACATAAAATTTTCTAATCGTGATCCTTTTTAGAGTCCAGTGCGATTGTTTTATAGAAGTTGTAGTTTGGTTGGCAAGTGAGATTGAAACCACACTAGTTGACATAAAATTTTGAAATCGCAATTCCTTTTATAGTCCGACGGGATTTTTTATAGAAGTTGCAACTTGACTTGCAACTGAGATTGAAACCATATTATTTGAGATCAAATTTCGAAATCACGATCCGCTTTTTTGTCCAGTGAGTTGCAAGTGGGATCGTAACTGAGACTTTTTTTATATAAATTTCAACTCCGCTTGCAATTAATATTGAAATGACATCAGTTTTGTTCAAGAGTTTTTAAAATTCCGATTAGCTTTTTCAGTTGTGAATACAGTTGTAATTGTGATTTTTCATTTGCAAGTGAAGTTGCAACTGAGATATTTTTTAGCTACAAGTGGGGTTGCAAGTAAGGTTCGGTTGCAAGTGAGGTTCGGTTGCAAGTGGGGTTGCGAATGAGAATTCCAGTTGCAAGCAGTGGTTGGAATTGATATTTTTTAGTACCAACTGAGTTTGCAACTGATATTTTTTAATTATATATGTCTTTTCAATTGCAAATGGGGTTGCAACCGAGTTGTTTTTATAGTTGCAACTGAAGTCGCAACTGAGTGCATGTCTTTTCGAGTTGCGAATAGAGTTGCAGCTGAGTTATTTTTGTAGTTACAAGTGGGATCGCAACTGACTGACTTGTCTTTATGAGTTTTTTTTGTCACAAGTGAGTCTGTGAATGACCTTATTACTTCCTTTTTAAGAATATATGATGTTTTGGTAAACTATTTTAGTCCAAAAAACATATTAATATTCAAAGTAGAATTTTTTCAAGTGAGGTTAAGATTTTGTACTAGCTAATCACACAATAGCGCTAGAAAGAAAAAATCTCGAAGAGATAATCACATAGACGCACGCATGCAAACAAGACCACCACCAGCAGCAGACATGAGCAGACCATCGCATGCGAACTCGAAAAAAAAAAGATCACGCATGCAACAGGAACAATGGAAAAGCAACAGGGCAAACACGGCATACAACAAGCAACAAGCAACGCATGACACAGTGCTGACATTATCTGACTGCGACCTAACTTAGGTCGCAGTCGACTGCGACATAGAGAGACCCTTCTTTTTAGCGCCGAGGGTTACATCAGTGGTGGTGTCGCTTTGCGTGACCATAATGACCGCTTCATTCCTGGAGTGAGTCACTTCTTGTTGTGATCGACTTGGAAGGAGCTGAAGTTCTGGACGGCAAACGAGAGCTAAGATTTGCAAAGGAGATGGGCTGCCTAAAGCTTGTGTTGGAGATGAACAATGTGAATGTTGCAGCAAAGATGAGGGAGGAAGGGCGGGAGACAATTGTCGAAGTGGTGAATACTATGCTTCGAGATCTCATGACCTTGAAGGGGTTCGCAGCATAGTAAATCAAAAAATTTCTACGGATGCGAACAGGAAAGCTAAGATCTAATCTAGGAGATGCAAACAACGAGGGGGAATAGATGAGATCTTCATACCCTTGAAGATTCTGGCGGGCGTTCGACGGAACGTGGGTGATGTAGTCGTACTCGCTTCTCATCCTCGCGATCCGATCCGATCTAACACCGCAAGTGGCGATGCCTCCGAGAGATGCACACGTGCAGCACCTCGACGTCTCCTCCTTCCTCGGTCCAGCAAGTATGGTGGAGAGACGGATTGGATCTACAACGCGACGGCGCGGTGCAAGTGGTGGAGAGTTTCTGCACAGGCTTCGCCTACGCACGGGAGGGAGAGAGATGAGGGCAACAGGGCGGCTAGGGTTTGAGGAGGAGGTGTGTAAGGGGGTGCGCCCCCAGCCCTCTTTATATAGAGGGGTGGGCGGCCAGCTAGCCCTCAAGCCCTAGGCGACCAAGGAGGGAGTGGGGCAAGTTTCCCTCCTTCTAGAAGCTTCCCTAGGGTTTCCCTAGGTTTGGCCATGGGCCCTATGGGGCCTTGTTCCTGGCCCAATGCGGAGGCACTCCCTCATAGGCCCATGCCCCCCTCCGGCAGGTGGGGCCACGTTGGTCCCCTCCGGAAGGTTCTAGAAGCTTAGGTAATACCGATTAACCCGAAACAATTCGAACTCCAAAAGCTGTTTCCTTATATGAATCTTATTCTCGGACCATTAGGAACCTCTCACGTCCGGATCCCATGCGAGACTCAACAAAAACTCATAAACCAATTATCCAATCTATCCTAGCGTCAAGACACGTTAAGTGTGTGACCCTTCGGTTCGAGAATATGCAGACATGATCTTCTATCAATAATCAACGGTGTGAAACCCATATTGAATCCCACACATTCATCGATGATCATATCGGATGAACCACGATGCCGAGATTCAATCAATCCCATATATATATTCCCTTCGTCTCGCGATATTTTACTTGCGAGATTTGATCGTCGTAGTCATACCTAGTTCAATATCGTTCACAGCAAGTACTTTACTCGTTTCGTAATCCGATATCACTTTGTGATTAACTCCTTAACCACATGCTTGCAAGCGGTGTTGATATCGATTACCGAGTGGGCCCGAAGTATATCTCTCCCACTTGGGAGGGACAAATCCCATATCGATACATACAACCCAACAAGTACTTTCCGATCACCTGAGAGACACCTTTATGATCACCCTCTCATAGGATGACGTTTGATGACCTCAAAGCTTTCTTCCGATACCAGGGAATTGTATTATCTCATGGTCTAAGGAATACAATATTTGACATAGGAAAAGCTTCGCAAAGATGAACACGATGACACGATCTAATTGCTTCGCTTAGTTTGGGTCTGTCCATCATGTCATTCTCCCGATGATATGATCTCATTATTAATCGACAATTCATGTCTATGGTTAGGAAACCTTAACCATCATTAATCAATGAGCTAGTCCATAGAGGCATACTAGGGACACGGTGTTGTTCATAAACCACACAAGTATTAAAGTTTCCGCTTAATACAATTCTAGCATGGAATATAAACTTTATCATGAACAAGAATTATAATAATAACATCTTTATTATTGCCTCTAGGGCATAATTCCAGATCCCACTTGCACGAGAGTCAATAATCTAGTTTACATTTGGCAACAATCTCACACCCATGGCACTAAGGTGCTCATCATGTTTTGCACGTGGAAGAGGTTTAGTCAATGGATCTGCGACATTCAGATCTGTATGTACTTTGCTAATATTCAGATCTCCATCTGCTATATAATCTCGGATTATATGAAACTTGCGGTTGATATGCTTGGTCTTTGGATGATATCTTGGTTCCTTAGCGAGTGCTATGGCGCCAGTGTTGTCACACAATATCTACAATGGGTCCAAGGCACTTGGAACCACGCCAAGCTCAGTGATGAAGTTCCTGATCCAAACTCCTTCACTTGATGCTTCTGCAGCAGCCATGTATTCCGCTTCTACTGTAGATCCCGCGATCACTCTTTGCTTGTAGCTTCTCCAGCTCACATCTCCTCCATTCAAAATATAAACTTATCCTGTCTGAGATTTAGAATCATCCTTGTCGGTGTCGAAACTAGCATCGACGTAACCTTTTACGACGAGTTGTTCATCACCTCCATAGACTAAGAACATTTGTTTAGTCCTATTTAGGTACTTTAGGATGTTCTTCACGGCTGTACAGTGTCAAAATCCTGGATCACTTTGGTATCTGCTCGTCAAACTAAGAGCATTGGACACATCCGGTCTAGTACACAGCATGACAAACATGATAGAACCTATGGCCGAGGCATAAGGCACTTTGCTCATAGATTCTCTATCATTTACCGTAGCTGGACACTAAGCCTTGCTCAATATCTTACCTGACAACATAGGCACTGAACCTTTCTTTGCCTTATCCATTATGAATCTTTTCAGAACTTTGTCTAGGTATGTACTCTGACTTAAAGCTATCAGACGTCTTTGTCTATCTCTATAGATTTTGATGGCCAATATATAAGCAGCTTCACCTAGGTCTTTCATTGAAAAACACTTGTTCAAATAACTCTTCACATCGTTAAGCATGTTAATGTCATTTCCAATAATCAATATGTCATCCACACATAGTACCAGAAATGTCACCGAGCTCCCACTCACTTTCTTGTAGATACAAGCTTCGTAGCAATTTGGAACAAATCCAAAGCTCTTGATCACTTGATCAAAACAAAGGTTCCAACTCCGAGATGCTTACTTCTGTCCATAAATGGAACGCTGAAGTTTGCACACTTTATTAGCATCCTTAGGATCAACAAAACCTTCGGGTTGCATCATATACAACTCTTCATGAATGTTGCCATTGAGGAACACAGTCTTGACATCCATCTGCCATATTTCATAATCATGAAACGCAGCAATTGCTAATAAAATCCGAATGGACTTAAACATCGCTACGGGAGAGAAAGTCTCATCGTAGTCAACACCTTGAACTTATCGAAAACCTTTCGCGACAAGTCGTGCTTTATAGACGGTAACATTACCATCCGCGTCCGTTTTCTTCTTGAAGATCCATTTGAACTCAACGACCTTTCGGTCGCTAGGAGGGTCCACCAAAGTCCATACTTGGTTTTCGCTCATGGATCCCAATTCGGATTTCATGGCCTCTAGCCATTTCTCAGAGTCTGGGCTCATCATTGCTTCCTCATAGTTCGTAGGTTCACTATCTTCTACCAACAAGACAGTCAAGACAGGGTTGTCGTAGCACTCAGGAGGGGCACACGACCTTGTCGACCTGCGACGTTCAGTAGCAGCATCGTCCGAAGCTTCATGATCCTTGTCATTAGCTTCCTCTATTGTTGGTGCAGGCGGCACTGGAACAATTTCAGGTGCTGCGCTACTCTCCGACTCAAGAGAAGGTTCAACAACCTCGTCTAGCTCTACTTTCCTCCCACCCACTTCTTTCGAGAGAAACTCCTTCTCAAGAAAGGAACCGTTCTTTGCGACAAACACTTTGCCTTCGGTTCTGTGATAGAAGGTATACCCAATAGTTTCCTTAGGGTATCCTATGAATACGCATTTCTCCGCTTTGGGTTCGATCTTGTCCGGCATCAACTTCTTGACGTAAGCTTCGCATCCCCAAACTTTAAGAAACGACAACTTAGGTTTAGCACCAAACCACAGTTCATACGGTGTCGTCTCAACAGATTTAGATGGTGCCCTACTTAAAGTGAATGCAACGGTTTCTAATGCATAAACCCAAAATGATAACGGCAAGTCAGTAAGAGACATCATCGATCGAACCATATCTAATAGGGTTCGATTCCGGCGTTCAGACACACCATTGCGCTGTGGTGTTTCGGGTGGCGTGAGTTGCGAAACGATTCCGCTTGCTTTAAGATGCGTGAGAAAATCATAACTCAAATATTCACCTCCACGATCGGATCATAGAAACTTAATCTTTCTGTTACGATGGTTATCCACTTTATTCTGAAATTCCTTGAACTTTTCAAATGTTTCAGATTTATGTTTCATTAAATAGATATACCCATATCTACTTAAGTCATCGGTAAAAGTGAGAAAATAGCGATATCCACCGCGCGTCGAAACACTCATCGGTCCGCATACATCGGTATGTATGATTTCCAACAAGTCCGTTATGCTCCATCATTCCGGAGAAGCGGGGTTTTGATCATCTTGCCCATGAGGCATGGTTTGCATGTGTCAAATGATTCAAAATCAAGAGACTCAAAAGTCCATCGAAGGAGTTTCTTCATGCGTTTTACCAATATGACCTGACGATTGCCACAAATAAGTAGTATTATCACTATCTACTTTGCATCTCTTAGCCTCAATGTTATGGATGTGTGTTTCATCACTTTCAAGATTCAGAAGAAATAAACCATTCACAACAGGTGCATGACCATAAAAGTGTTGGAGATATGCCCTAGAGGCAATAATAAATGTAGTTATTATTATATCTTTGTGTTTATGATAAATTTTTACATTCATGCTATAATAGTATTAACAAGGAAACATTAATACTTGTGTGATTTGTAAACTTAAATTGAAGTCCCTAGTATAAGCCTCTATACATCACTATCTTGTTGGTTGATAAATGATTGTGGTTTCCCTATCATGAACATTGAGATGTTATCAACAACAAGATCATATCGTTAGGAGAATGATATGGTGGGCATACTCCTATAGATAAGCGTAGCATAAAGATCAAGTCATTTTAATAGTTCAATTGCTATATGCTTTCTGATACATAGTAATCTAATTCCTTCGACCATGAGATCATGCATATCACCTTTTACCGGATGGATGCTTTGATGACATCAAACACCACACCGTAACTGGGTGGTTATAAAGGTGGCATTGAGTGTTCGGAAAGTATTGGTTGAAACACATGGATCAAGAGTGGGATTTGTGTAGGGTTTCGTAGCATGGAAAACAAAATTTTTCTACCGCATACAAACAAACAAGCCAAGATCTATCTACTAGATTGTAGCAACGAGTCGATGGAATAACTTACCCTCGAAGATTCCAAAGTGTTTAACAAGAGCGGATTCTCGTGGGTGATGTAGTCGTACTCTTCCCGATCTCAAGATCGCGTAGACGATCCTTCCGGCGCTGCGTTGGGCACCTCCAAGCCCTAGCCGCCGGCTCTACCACCTCTTCCTCAGCGTGTCTAAACCCTAGATCGTCGAGGGACTCTCTCATACTCCACCATACTCGCTCCGGCTTAAGGCGAAGCCCTGCGAGATCTCCCTCTACTTGGGTACGCCCGTTGTCTTGTCGAAATCGCGGAGAGTGCTACAACCTCCGCCGCTGGAACAAGGGAGAGGAAGGTCTTCGTCAATCTTAACGATGTGACCGATCAAGCACCTTTGGGAAGGATCGTATACGCGATCTTGAGATCGGGAAGAGTACGACTACATCACCCACGAGAATCCGCTCTCGTTAAACACTTTGGAATCTTCGAGGGTGAGTTATTCTATCGACTCGTTGCTACAATCTAGTAGATAGATCTTGGCTTGTTTGTTTGTATGCGGTAGAAATTTTTTGTTTTCCATGCTACGAAACCCTACAGTGGTATCAGCGTCGTGTCTATATGTAGATCTGTTGCACGAATAGAACACAATGGTCATTGTGGGCATTGATGCTTTTATTGTCGATTGCTTCTTGTGTACTTTGCATCTTGCGGTATGTTGGGATGAAGCGGCCCGGGCTAACCTTACATGACATTGTTCATGAGACTTGCTCCACTGTAACTACCTCGGTGAATTACGCTCCTAGATACAAGCCTGGATGAGCGGTAGTGGTTGAAATAGTACGGTGGGGCCCCAAAAGCCACTCACTGGTAGTCCTTTCGGACGTCCCAACCACTACCCTCTCAACGGGACCTGTACGGCGGCGTAATCGGCAGGCAAAGGGATCAACTACATACACAAGTGGGTATGTATGCAAGCCACCATACAAGAGTACATCAGAGTCATACCATCTAGAAAGAAAGAAAATATAGCAACGCCATACGGCAAGATTCAAATGACCTAGATAGATCTATATTTTAGGATACTTCCTCATACAACACACATCAGAGTTTCATGCGGAAGCGGCAAACAAGTCCGAGTACGGATAAGAAGCAAATCGGCATAAGATGCCATAGAAATAAGCACATCCGAACCACGATCTCACGGATCCCCGTTCCGGAATCTCTACACCAGCGATCGTTGCCCACATCATCGGCTTCTTCCACCCAGTATCCGTCCTGCGAGGGTACCTGTTCATCTGAACCAATAATTTATCGTGTGAGACCCTAAGGGTACTCAGCAAGTCTTAATGCCTCTAAAGGGGACACAACCTGGGGTGACGCAATTGCAGCGAAAGATATGTAGGGTTCGCAGCATAGAAAACAAAAATTTTCCTACGATGTGAACTATATACCAAGATCTATTTATACTAGATACAAACAACGGGCGGATGTATATCCGTAGAGAACATACCCTTGAAGACCGACAAAGTTTAACGAGTCCAAACTCGTGGTTGATGTAGACGATCTCTTGCCGATCTCAAGATCGAGAGGAAGTCCTAGCGCCGCAAATCAGCAGCGCATCCGTTTCACACACGTTCGAGGCACCGAGCAACCTCCGCCTCCTCGCTCGGCGATGCGTGAAGCACAACTCTTTCTTGCCGAATAGCCACGGAACATGTATCTCGCTAGTCGAGACCATGGGGATAAATTCTAGAGGGGAGAGAGATCCTTCACGAGGAGGTGTGAGTGAGAAGTGAGAGGAGGGCTCCTTTTATAGGAGGAGGGGGAACCCCAAGGGGTGGCGCATGGGGGCTGCCCTTGCCCTCCTCTTCATGTGGGTGGACACTCCACTCAAAACTCCTCCAAATTCCTCCACTCAAAATCCCACTCAAAGATCCCATTAAATTTCCACCAAATTTAATGCAAACTCTCATTAAATAAAACTCTTTTATTTTATTCAGAATTTTGTCAATTACTTTAATGACAAACATTCACAAATAACCTTGCTAGAATTCTATTTCACATGCATAACCACTTTATGCAATTTCACCCAAAACTGTTTGGTATCTAGTGAAATAAATTCCTCTTGTTTATTCTTTCGGCATGAAACATTTGCTCCAATTGGATGTCGGTGTCTCTTAAGTGTGTCACCCTACGGTTCGTGAATAATGCGGACATGATCGAGACCCTCTCGGATCAATAATCGAAGCGGGATCGGAGACCCATCGACTCCCACACATTCAACGATGACTTTCTTGTGATCGTCGGAACCTTTTACGCTAGTATCTTAATCCCTTTGTCTCGCGATATATTACATGTCCGATTCGATCATCGGTATCTCCATACCTAGTTTGATCTAAATTCACATGCACTCTTTTCGTTCCCGTGATATAACATTCTAGTGATCAAATCACTTGCTTGCAAGCTAATCAATGTGATATCACCGAGAGGGCCCAGTATATCTATCCGTCATCGGGATGAACAAATTCCACTCTTGATCCATGAGCCTCAACATAACACTTTATTAGTTCGAACCCATCTTTATAATCACCTGTTACGGTGTGACGTTTGATGTTATCAAGAAACTCTTCCGTGTTAGTGATTGACATGATCTCATGGTCTAAGGATTAGGATCACTTAAAGTTGTTATAGCAATATAAACTCAATGACTTTGATCGTAATGCTATACTTGGATGAATGTTCATCACATCATTACACTAATGTTGTGATCCGTTATTAACAACATCCAATGTCCATGATCGAAACCTTGATCATCTTGTTAATCAACGAGCTAGTTTATGAGAGAGGCTTAACTAGGAACTTTCGTTTGTTTATTAAACACACATGTATTAACGCTTTCCATTAATACAATTATAGCATGCAAAATAAACATCTATCATATACTTGGAATACACATAATAAACACTTTATTATTGCCTCTCGGGGCATATTCCTTGATCCCACTTGCACTAGAGACAATAATCTAGTTACATAGTGATATATCTAACACCCATTGAGTTCGTGTTGATCATGTTTTGCTCTAGGGAGAGTTTTAGTCAACGGATGCTACATTGAGATCCGTATGTACTTCTAAATCTTTATATCTCCATCCTTGACCTGCTCGCGGATGGAGTGAAATCGGCGCTTAATATGCTTGGAATGCTTGTGAGACCTTGGCTCTTTGGCATTGGCAATGGCACCATTGTTGTCACAATAGATCACCATTGGGTCCAACGTTTGCCACAACTCCTAGTTCGGATATGAACTCCTTCATCCAAAGCGCTTCGAGCTTCCAGCAAAGAACATATTCGCCCTCCGTTGTTGATCCGCTACCACAGGTTGTTTGGAGCTCCTCCAACTAACGCTCCCATTCATGAGAAATACGTATCCGGATTGAGACTTAGAGTCATCGGATCGGTGTAAGCTAGCGTCGACATAACACTTAGCGACAAGCTCTTCTTCACCTCCGTATACAAGAAACATATCCTTAGTTCTTCTTAAGTACTTAAGGATATTCTTGACCGCTATCCAATGTTCCGAACCTGGATCCGATTGGTACCTACTAGTCAAACTAATAGCGTGTGCCACATCCGGTCGTGTACATAGCATGGCGTACATTATAGAGCCTATGGTCAAGCATAGGGACTTTGTCCATTATCTCTCTTTCTTCCGCAAGCGGACTTTGAGTCTTACTCAATGTCTTGCCTTGCAACATAGGTAAGAACCCTTCTTACTTCGTCCATTTTAAACTTCTTTAAAATCTTATCAAGGTATGTACTTTGCGATAGCCCTATTAGGCCTAGATCTATCTCTATAGATCTTTATGCCTAATATGTATGACGCTTCACCTAGGTCCTTCATTGAAAATTTCTTTGTTTAGATAACTTTTAACACTGTTTAAAAGTTCTATATCATTCCGATCAATAATATGTCATCCACATATAATATCGTAAATGCCACATTGCTCCCACTCACTTTCTTGTAAATACAAGCTTCTCCATAAGTTTGGACAAATCCAAACTCTTTGATCACCTCATCAAAGCGGAGATTCCAACTTCACGATGCTTGCTTCAATCCATAGATGGATCGTGAAGCTTGCACACCTTGTTAGCATCCTTAGGATCGACAAAACCCTTTGGTTGTATCATATACAACTCTTTTCAATATTACCATTGAGAAAGCGGTTTTGACATCCATCGCCATATTTCATAATCGAAATATGCAGCAATTGCTAACATAATCCTAATCGACTTTAGCATCGCTACGGAGAGAAAGTCTCATCGTAGTCAACTCCTTGAATTTGTCGAAACCCCTTTGCGACAAGTCGAGCTTTATAGATGGTCACATTACCATCAAGACGCTTTTCCTTTTGAAAATCCATTTGTTCTCCACGACCTTTCGGTCGTGAGGTAATTCCACCAAGTTCCAAACTTGATTTTCATACATGGATTCCATCTCGGATTTCATGGCTTCTAACCATTTGTTGGAATCCTGGCTCATCATCGCTTCTTCATACGTCGCAGGTCATTATTTTCATCAACCATGAAATTTATGACAGATTTCCGTCTGCTCGGGGCGCAGCGTCTGTTTGACCGCGAGGTTGGTAGTACTCTCTTCGGAGTTTCATGATCATTATCATTAGTTCCCTCTTCAACAGTGGAGCCAACTCCTAACAACTTCCCGCTACTCGCCATACTTTGAAGAGAAGGTTCCACAACCTCTTGAGTTCTACCTTCCGACTACTCACACCTTTCGCGAGAAACTCTTTCTCTAGAAAGGATCCATTCTTAACAACAAAAACCTTGCCCTCGGATCATGATAGAAGGAATACCCAATAGTTTCTTTAGGGTATCCTATGAAGACGCATTTTCGCTTTGGGTTCGAGTTTATCCGGTTGAAGTTTCTTCACATAAACATCGCAACCCCAAACTTTAAGAAATGATGACTTAGGTTTGTTTCCAAACCACAATTCATACGGTGTCTTTTCAACAGATTTAGATGGTGCCGATTTAAAGTGAATGCAGCTTTCTAGTGCATAACCCCAAAAAGACAACGGCAAGTCCGTCGAGACATCATAGATCGAACCATATCTAATAAAATGCGATTACGACGTTCACACACCATTTGTGGTGTTCGGGTGTGAGTTGTGAAACAATTCCACACTCTTTCATGTGAGTGCTAAACGTAACTTAGATACTCACCTCCACGGTCGGATCAAGAAATTTGATCTTTCTATTACGATGATTTTCCACTTCATTCGAAATTCCTTGAACTTTTCAAAGGTTTGGACTTGTGTTTCATCAAGTAGATATATCCATATCTACTCAAATCATCTGTGAAAGTAACAAAATAACGATATCCACCTTGCGCCGACACACTCATTGGACCACATACATCAGAATGTATGATTTCCAATAAATCATCCTGCTCCATTGAACGGAAAACGGCGTTCTAGTCATCTTGCCCATAAGGCATGGCTCACATGTATCAAATGATTCATAATCAAGTGTTTCCAAAGTCCATCGAATGGAGTTTCTTCATGCTTAATGCCAATATGACCTAGACGGCAGTGCCACATATGCGGATATATCATCATTAAGTTTAATCCTTTTAGCATCAACATTATGAATATGTGTAACATTATCATCGAGATCCAGAAATAAACCATTCATCATTGGTGCATGACCATAAAGATTTCATTCATATAAATGGAACAACCATTGTTCTCGATTTGAATGAATAACCACTTTGCATCAAACATGATCCGGATACAATGTTCATGCTCGGTCAGCACCGGATAATGCTTATTTAAGTTTATGACTAATCCCGACGGTAAGTGGAGAGGTAGCGTTACGGCGATCACATCAACGTTTGATCCATTGCCGACGCATCTTGACCTCACCCCTTGCTAGCGGTCGCTTTATTCATGACACGATTCGAGTTACAAATATTAGCAACCGAACCGGATCAAATACCAGTGCTCTGCGAGCACTAGTCAAGTACATCAATAACATGTATATAATATATACCTTTGTTTGCCTTGCCGGCCTTCTTATGCGGATACTTGGGCGATTCGCTTCGATGGCGATCCCTTACAATAGTAGCACTCGGTATCGACTTAGGTCCAACTCGGGGTTTCTTTTCAGTAGCGCAAAGGCTTGCCGCCTTACTTCCCTTCCGTTTTCCCTTCTTGTCTTTCTTGAAACCGGTGTTCCTATTGATCATCAACACTTGATGTTCCTTTTGATCTCCACTGCGCTTTTAAGCATTGGTGAAGCCCGGGGAGACTTCTTCATGCCTTGCATATTATAGTTCATCGAAGCTCTTATAGCTAGGTGGCGAGACTGAGAACACGATGGATGCCTAAGTCAATGGGAATCGATATTCCCAAGGACACAAGCTTATCGGCGTAACTTTGAAATCTTGAGTACATGCTCACTAATGGAGTCTGTACTCTTCCATCATGCAACTAAAGAACTTTTACAGCATTGTAGCTCTCTCTGGCAAGATGTGTGTCGAAAATCATTTTCAACTCACCCATTGTATCAAAAGCATTGCCGTTTTGAAATGCTTTCAAGTTCGCTCTAGCCCATACAATATGCCGCAATGAACTGTTGTGGTCCTCTGACGAGTCGATAGACATTCTTCTCCTCGTCGGGGCATCATCAAAGGTGGGGGCCTAACGGCGCTTCTAGCACATATTGCTTTTGTGCGTGAGAGAGGAGAATCCTCAAATTCATGGCCCATTCGTAAAGTTGCTACCGTTCGTTGCTAGTTTCTCTTTCTCCATGAACGCATTGAAATTAAAAGCGGTGGTGCCATCTACAACAGAATTTGTAAAGTTTAGACTAAGTGTATGATAGATCGAGTTCAACTAATCTATATTACGAATGAACTCCCACTCAAAAGCGACATCCCTCGTGTCCTTTTGGTGATTACATGAACCAAATCCACTACACCAAGTCCGATCATCACGTGAGTCGGTATAGCTTCAAAGGCGAGCATCAAATGGGCATCATATCAACTATATGACTCATGCTTAACCTTTCGGTCTGTTCCGAGGCCATGTGCATACATGCTAGGCTCGCCAAGTTAGAACCTTAGTATTTGCGTGTAACTGTTTTACACCAAGTATGGTTGAGGATCCAAGAACACCCGATCATCACGTGATGTCTTGGAGCGACGAAAACATAATCGGTGCATACTAAAGGAAGAACACATTCTTATCTTGATATTTAAATGAGGATCATCTTATTATGCTTAACAAAGCTAAACAAGCAATATAAGATGCAATCAAACATCATATGTTTATTAGTGAAATTATATGGTTCCCGCAGATGATCTCTATCATGTGCATCGTGGTATGATCACTATCATACCTATATGTAAATCCACGCCTATGGATTTTACACGCTATGTGTTAAGAGTATCATCTCATACTTCTACTTACAACACTACCATATCATAACACTAGCCCAAGAACAATCTAAACTAGACGCCTCTAATTTATCCATTGCAAGTTTTACGTGGCTTAGGGCTTTCGAGATAGAACCGTTCTTACCTCGAACATGAACCACAACGAGGATAATCAAATTGTTGACAACTCGCTTGCAAAATAGATATTGACTATAGTAGGAGAGATGACACCGCTAGCCACTTATGCAAACTAGTTGCATGTCAAGCGTGGAACATGTCTCATGTGCGAGGACATGTAAAGTTTGTCCAGCGCTTCATCCCACTATGCCACCAATATCCAAAATCACAAGAAAGGAGCAACAACATGATCATCATCGCCCACATACTCATATGTGTACTACCGTGTAAAGTATCTACGCATAGATCCGCTCGATACCCTTTGTAGGGTTCGCAAATAGAAAACAAAAATTTTCCTACGATGTGAACTATATACCAAGATCTATTTATACTAGATACAAACAACTGCGGATGTATATCCGTAGAGAACATACCCTTGAAGACCGACAAAGTTTAACGAGTCCAAACTCGTGGTTGATGTAGACGATCTCTTGCCGATCTCAAGATCGAGAGGAAGTCCTAAGCGCAAATCAGCGCATCCGTTTCAAGACACACGTTCGAGGCACCGAGCAACCTCCGCCTCCTCGCTCCAGCGATGCGCGGAAGCACAACTCTTTCTTGCCTAATAGCCACGGAACATGTATCTCGCTAGTCCGAGACCATGGGGATAAATTCTAGAGGGGAGAGAGATCCTTCACGAGGAGGTGTGAGTGAGAAGTGAGAGGAGGGCTCCTTTATAGGAGGAGGGAACCCCAAGGGGTGGCCGCGCATGGGGGGCCTTGCCCTCCCTCTTCATGTGGGTGGACACTCCACTCACAAAACTCCTCCAAATTCCTCCTCAAAATCCCACTCAAAGATCCCATTAAATTTCCACCAAATTTAATGCAAACTCTCATTAAATAAAACTCTTTTATTTTATTCAGAATTTTGTCAATTACTTTAATGACAAACATTCACAAATAACCCTTGCTAGAATTCTATTTCACATGCATAACCACTTTATGCAATTTCACCAAAACCTGTTTCGGTATCTAGTGAAATAAATTCCTCGCTTGTTTATTCTTTCGGCATGAAACATTTGCTCCAATTGGATGTCGGTGTCTCTTAAGTGTGTCACCCTACGGTTCGTGAATAATGCGGACATGATCGAGACCCTCTCGGATCAATAATCGGCGGGATCTGAGACCCATCGACTCACACATTCAACGATGACTTTCTTGTGATCGTTTAACCTTTACGCTAGTATCTTAATCCCTTTGTCTCGCGATATATTACATGTCCGAGATTCGATCATCGGTATCTCCATACCTAGTTTGATCTCGTTCGACATGCACTCTTTCTCGTTCCGTGATATAACATTCTAGTGATCAAATCACTTGCTTGCAAGCTAATCAATGTGATATCACCGAGAGGGCCAGTATATCTATCCGTCATCGGGATGAACAAATTCCACTCTTGATCCATGAGCCTCAACATAACACTTTATTAGTTCGAACCCATCTTTATAATCACCTTACGATTGTGACGTTTGATGTTATCAAGAAACTCTTAGGTGTTAGTGATTGACATGATCTCATGGTCTATGGATTAGGATCACTGTAAGTTGTTATAGCAATATAAACTCAATGACTTTGATCGTAATGCTATACTTGGATGAATGTTCATCACATCATTACACTAATGTTGTGATCCCGTTATTAACAACATCCAATGTCCATGATCAGGAAACCTTGATCATCTTGTTAATCAACGAGCTAGTTTATGAGAGAGGCTTAACTAGGAACTTTCTGTTTGTTTATTAAACACACATGTATTAACGTTTCCGTATTAATACAATTATAGCATGCAAAATAAACATCTATCATATACTTGGAATACACATAATAAACACTTTATTATTGCCTCTCAGGGCATATTCCCTTCAAGATAAACCCTAGCAGTTCTATAGATAAACGCTAACCATCCGCCTAACCAATGATAGACGGATGTCCGTGAATTAAGAACAACAGTTATAATGGTAATTTCATCAGATCCATCCTTCTCCTCGCTTACCAACGAGGAAGCGGACGAACAACCCCCCATCCGTTGGCAATTTTTATTAACCATTCCATGAGTGTTGCACTAATTACTAGTCAAATTACTTAGTCAGATTAAAGCGGTACTTTAGTTATGCTTGTCTATGATCGAGAAACTGTGCTCCAAGTCGTCCATATCCGCGGACACGGCTTTCAGAAAGTTTTACCCGGCCGGGGTGCACCAATAGCAACACACGATCGATCAACCTCGGAAAAACCAAATCAAAACCCAACGAGGCTTTCACGACTGAACAATCACAAGATTCAGAAATATTTCAGGGGGCCACCCCATTGAGTAGATCCGCCACGAAGTTAGCTTACTCCGAGACGGACTCAAGGTTTGCGTCGCTGGTCAGAACGATCGGGAACCCAAAGTGTTGGGATTGTCGATACCTGAAAACACTCCGCTTACCTAAATAAAGACAAAGGTGCTCCTCGCACAAACGTAAATAAACAAAGTAGCATGGCATAAGTACAGATAGTAAATAAAACCTCAAACTAGTTTGTGGCCCCAAGAAATAAGATGAATCAAGCTCGCTGGGGGTCCCATATACCTCCCGGATGTGGATAGCGCGATAAATCAAGGAACATGAATCAAGTACTCGGGGTCTTACGGGACACAAGTGAGCAGGAAAAACCAAATAGCAGATGTTGCTCACCGGTGCCACTTTCATTAGTTATCCCATTACTACTCAGGTTAAGTTGTTTAGGTAACTCGTTATCCATCAGACACTCACGAACCCTACACATGCTGTTCTACGACTCGCATGGCTCAAACAACTCCTATAGTAATGGCTCATGGGATGGAGGAACAAGCTTGGTGGAGTTTAAAAGTAAAGGCTATGCATACTTGGGATTCAATTTAATGCAATCGCGACTCAATGATGCAAGAATAAGATAGAGGCAATAGGTACTGTATGTATGCAAGCATGTGGAAGTGCTTGCCTGTCAACTCAGTTGAAGCGAGGGACGGATCTGGGTAGTGCTCCTGGTTCTCTTGATATAACCCACCAAGGTTCATCCGAGAAAAACCAAACAAACAAGGCCAACATGAATATAGAGCACAAGCATATGAATAAGATGCGTCAAGCAAACAATCATGCCATGATGAATGATGCACAATTTACATGGCAATAAGGTAGCATGGCATGGTGAGGTGTGGAAGACAAGTAATAACATTTGAGGGGGTTTTGGACCACATTTTGTTGTCATAACAATTACTGTTTGCTATATATTCATATGATGCATGCTGCAATTGAAGTCATGGATAGCATAAACGGAAAGGTCTCGTCGAGCTGATCATTTTAGACATATCATTTGCTAAATTTAGAATTATAAATCAAAAGTTATTAATTATTTAAATTCTAGTGGCATTTGTGGTAATTTGATTAAACTTGGAATTTTAAATGTATAAAAGACAATTTGGATGTCATATTTGAAATCCTGGCATTTTTCTGATCTCAAAACATATATCATTTGCTAAATTTGGATTTACAATTAAAAAGTTATTTAAAACTGAATTAAATTTGAATTTGAATTAATTTTGCAAAGTTTGAATTTAAACAGATATGCAGAAATTCTTTTCGTACATAAGCTAAGATAGCCACAGACACTGCCTGGGGGTCCGGGCGGACAGCCACCTTGTGAGACAACGTTTTGCACTCGGGTTGAGCTAGACCTAGAGGCCGGCAGGGGCCATCGACCGCAGCCCACGTGGGCGTGCGTGGGTGCCACGCTGGCCTTGGAGGGACCGCGGGTTGCTAGATCAAAACGACGGGTACCTTTTTGCAAAACTGCACCGAGACAGACGCATGGGGCCGAGGGAGTGCGGGTTTAGGCGGGAGAAAACTCGAGGGCCTAAGCGCAAGAAGCCAAAAACTGTCGGACGGCAGCGGCGCAGCGCTCTGCCGGCGACTGCGAACGGCCGTCGTTTGATCGACGATGGCGACGCCGTCGCTGAACAAAACGACATGGCCCCAAAACAAAAATTGAAGAGGGCGCCACGGCCTACAACAATGGTTCAGGATACTAGCGCGGAGGAGGACCGTAGCGCGCGGGGCAGGGCGTGGAACTTCGTCAGAGCTACTGCTGCTGCGGCTGCTGTCTGTCGGCCTTGGCGCGCAAGACGCCTGTGCGCCGACGAGCGTGGCGAGGCTACGGCGAGAGGAGAGGATCTTATCGGAGGAAGAGGAGCTCACCAGCTCGACAGCGTTGGCTAGGCTCGGGAGGTACGGATCTGCCGGGCTCGTGGCGGTAGCGTCGAATCTCTCCGGCCATGGCGTGGCCAGCGGTTCTCGGTGGGCTTCAGTCTCCTCCCAGCACTTGCTGGGAAGGTGCAGAGGAACTCTTCGGCGCCTCCGTGGTCCTTGGGAAGCAGCAGAGCGCGCAGATCGCAGCAGGCCGAAGGACTAGGGTTTGGAGAGGTTGCTCGCTGGGGAAAAGAAGAAGGGAGGCAGGGGGAGGAAGAGAGGCCTGAGGGGGGATCTGGGGATGCTAGAGGCGAGGGGGGAGGATAAGAACGGAGGGGGCAGGTAGATGGCGTAGATGCTTGCGTGGGGGAGGGGTTGATGGAAAGGTGGCCTTGGTGCCACCTTGTCCATCACGTGCATGGCTGCGAGCCAGGCGTGCAGGCTGCCAGTGGGGCAGGGGTGCAGGGTGGGCCAGGAAGGAGCTAGGGTGGGGACACGCTGGCAGAGAGAGAGGGATGTGCTCGGCCTAGGTTTAGGTTTGGGGAGGGGGTGGATGAGAGCATGTTAGCTAGGGTTATAAGGAGGGTAGATAGATGGGGTTTAGGTTTAGCTAGATTGGGTATGGGGTGGCTTAGGGTTGGTTTTGAGAGGGAGAGGATAGCTACTAGGGTTCTTAGGGCAAGACCAAACCATGCACTAGACAAGCTCTATCTAAAACAAGACAAGGAAGAGAGAGAGGGAGAGGTGATGATGGTAGAATTGAGCAAGAACAACAAGAAGTGAGGTAGGGAGAGGGATGGAGTTTAGGCTTTTGCTCACACATGATCACATGTGTATGCAAGGAGTATGGGGATAGAGGTTTAGCTATAGGGGATAGAGATAGATGTTATGGTGAAGAAAACTACAAGCCAAAACAAGGTTTAAACAAAGGGGAGATGATCCATGCAAGCAAAGCCAAAACATTCCAAAGCCAAGAAAAGGTGGCACTTGCATGGCCCATGCAAACAATATTTGCCATGTAGTTATATTGTGAAAACAACATTAATTCATGTGGCACTATTCCTTGCATTCCCAAAAGGTGGGCAAAGGCCAAGCATAAGAATATGGGTGGAATCCAACCAACCAACATGAGCTAGAGATAACTCAAATAAAATGCCAAGCTCATATTAATTGGATGGTGGAATTATAAGGTGGTGAAAGAAAGGTGGTGGAGTTCAAAAGAGATATGCCCCCAACTCAACTTGGGCAATTAACAATATATCAAGAGCCAAATACAATATCAAGAGGCAAATACAATTAATAGTGCACATGAGATAAGAGCCAAACAAGAAGGGTTTGTATGATGCTCAAATGCAAGGTGGCATGATGACATGAGCATGACATGGTGATGATGCAACAATTATATGTTGAAGTGGCCTTTTTATTACTAGAACAAGTAGCATTACGGTGTTAGACAACTGGGATGCTACAACTCTCCCACTAACAGGAATCTGCGAGATTCTAGGAAGAAGAAGAAGACGCAAAGAGAGAAGGATGGTTGGCACGGAGTTCATCTTCACGCTCCCATGTGGCTTCATCAACAGAATGGTGTGACCACTGCACCTTGCAGAACTTGATGGACTTGTTGCGAGTCCTTCGTTCTGCGGTCTCAAGGATTTTGGTGGGGTGTTCTTGATAAGACATATCTTCTTGGAGGTCGATTAGCTCATGATCCACGGTCCTGCCGGGATCTTTGAAGCACTTCTTGAGCTGAGAGATGTGGAAAACATCATGGACTTTGAGTTTTTCCGGAAGCTCAAGTGCATAAGCAACTTCTCCTCTTCTACCACGTATCTTGAAAGGACCGATGTATCTAGGAGCCAACTTTCCTTTGATACGGCGGTGTGTTCCTCTCATGGGAGTGACACGAAGGTAGCAGAGATCACCAGGGCATATACCATATCCGTGTGTTTCTGTCATAGTTGCTCTTCCGACGACTCGAGCAATCTTGAGTTCTCGAATGATATGCACCTTCTCTTCTGCGAGTCACAATGTCGTGGCCAAACCAGATTCTTTCTCCTGCACCGACCAACCAATCGGAGTTCACTTGCGTCCATAGAGAGACTCGAATGGTGCCATCTTCGCACTCTTCGAAGGCTGTTGTTGTAGGAGAATTCAGCATATGGAAGGCATTCCTCCCACTTCATGCCAAAAGAGATGACGCAAGCTCTAAGCATATCCTCCGAATCTGATTGATCCTCTCCACTTGTCCTTGCGAGGGTGGTAAGCGGTGTTGAAGTTCAACTTTGTTCACAAAGCTTTTGGAAACTCTCCGAACTTTGAGGTGAAGATGCTCCAGTGCAGGCTGATTTCAAGTGGAACCCCATACAGAGAGACAATTCTGATATAGAGCTCGATAGCCCTGAATTCCGTAAATTGTTTCCTTGATGGGAAGAAATGAGCCACTTTAGAAAGCTCATCGATGACAACAAAAATTGCATTGTTGCCCTTATGCGACCTTGGAAAGCCAGTGATGAAGTCCATCTCTACTTTCTCCCATTTCCATTCCGAAGGTTTCAATGGCTGTAGAAGACCAAACGGTTTCTGATGAAAAGCCTTCACTCTACGGCAGACATCACATTCTGAGACATACTTGGCGCAATACCGTTTCAACCTGTGCCACCAGATTGTGTTTTCAAGTCCATGTACATCTTTGTGCTGCCAGATGGATAGAAAGGACCGAATCATGCGCCTCCTTGAGAACTTGGTCTCTCGGACCGGGTAGTTTGGAACAAACATCCGGTGTTCAAAGAAGAGCGTGCCTTGATCATCAACGTGGAAGGACTCATACTACTTGGAAGGTCAAGCTTAGAGATGAGCTTTTGGTGCGGATCACCAAGGCGACGAGAGCGAATCTGTTCTTCCAAGAGAGGAGTAGCCAAGGTTCAGAGATGCCCTTGTTCCACAATTTCGTGTTAAGTCGACGGAATTCCTCGCACAAGAGAGGCTTGCTCTTCCACCATGAGGTTGTTGACATAAGCTTTACGGCTAAGCGCATCTGCCATGACATTTGCTTTGCCGGTGTAGTTGATGGTCACATCAAAGTCATTGATTTCTTCGATCCATCTCCTCTGCCAAGGTTGAGATCAGGCTGTGAAGATATACTTCAAACTCTTGTGGTCGAGAAGATCTCTAGCGGTTACCAAGCAAGTAGTGCCTCCATAGCTTCAAAGCAAAGACAACTGCTGCTAGCTCGAGGTCATGTGTGGGATAGTTGATCTCATGCGTCTTCAACTGACGAGAGGCATAAGCAACCACCTGTTTCTCTTGCATAAGGACCGCACCCAATCCTTGCAAAGAGGCGTCACAGAATATCTGGAAAGGCTTAGAGGTATCTGGAGGAATCAAGACTGGTGTGGAAGTGAGCTTCTCTTTGAGTGTCTCAAAACTTTCTTGACATGCAGGAGTCCATAGGTACTTCTTGCCTTTCTTGAGGAGATCGGTAAGAGGCTTCGCTATCTTCGAGAAGTTCTGAACAAAGCGACGGCAATAGCTAGCCAAACCAAGAAAACTCCGCACTTCCTTGACATTAGCAGGAGGAAGCCATTCAACTATTGTCTTCACGGTTTCCGGGTTGACTGCAATGCCCTTGGCGAGATAACATGACCTGTATGTTACTTGAGCAGCCAAAACTCACACTTTGAGAACTTTGCATACTGGCGGTTCTCACGAAGCTTGTTTAGGACACACCGCAGTGTTCTTCATGCTCCTCCTTAGACTTGGAATAGACCGAATGTCATCCGGATATACCACAACAAACTTATCCGGTACTCCATGAAAGCGGAGTTCATCGGCCTCGAGAAGGTAGCAGTGCGTTGGTGAGACGAAAGACATGACCGTGTACTCATACGGGCCATAGCGGGTGGTGAAAGCTGTTTTGGGCACATCTTCTTTGCGAATCTTGATTTGGTGATAACCACTTCTCAAGTCCAGCTTAGAGAACACCACGGCTCACCTAGTGATCAAAAAGATCATTTATCCGTGGGAGAGGATATTTGTTCTTGATGGTTTTAGCATTTAGAGCCCGGTAGTCAACACATAGCCTATCGGTTCTGTCACGCTTCTTCACAAAGATTGTTGGGCTACCCCAAGAAGAAGTGTTGTGTTGAATGAAACCCAACTTCTCTTGTTCATCAAGTTGTCGTTTGAGTTCAGCCAACTCAGAAGGACCCATTTTATATGGCCGCTTGGAGATAGGAGCCGTTCCAGGTTCAAGCTCAATCACGAATTCAACCTCGCGATCCGGAGGCATACCCGGCAACTCTTCAGGAAAAACATCTGGGAACTCACAGACCACTGGTACACTCTGAATAGCTTGCATAACATCATCATTCAGAGCCGCCAAGGAAAAGAGCTGGACAACAGGAGACAAACTTGGAGAAAAGACTATATGGCCTTCAGGAATCTTCAGAGACATTGAGCGTTCAGCACAATCAATCACAACTGCATTTGCCGTTAACCAATCCATGCCCAAGATGACATCAATGTCAGAGTTGCCTAGAAGAATTAAAGAAGCCGAGAATGAAGAACCACCAATGTCAATCTGATTGCCATGACTGATCTTAGAAGCTGCCATCTTCTCTCCAGGAGAAAGGACCATTAACTTCTTTTGGAGAGGAACCAAGACTAACTCATTCTCATTTGCAAACTTGTGAGACCCAAAAGAATGCGATGCACCAGAATCAAAGAGAACTCGTGCAGGGACTGATTTAACGGAAAGCATACCCATCACAACTCCAGGTGCGAGCTCACAGAGGCGTTGACGCGATTTACGAACAACCGCAGAACCGGGCTTGGTGTTGATGTTGAGAGCCCGGTGGTGCACGAACCAAGGAGAGCTTGTTGCATCTTGGCGGGGGTGGAGGAGAGCTTTGTTCTTCATCTGACGATTCAGCTTGGGATGTCCATGATCTCCACATGTGAAACAAGCACCATGTGGACGTGGAGCGAGTAGCTGGGACTCCGCCAGCGCTCAGTAGTGGTTGTTGTAGCCCCTGGGAGCCGCAGTGGTGAAGTTTGGTGGCCTTGACGCGAAACTTGCAGGTCTTGGTGGAGCCGGGAGCGACGGTGGGGTGTTAGGAACCCAGACACGCCGCTTAGAAGGAGCTGCCATAACTGCAGAGCTTGATGCATCCCTGTTGTGTTTCTTGGACTCCTCAAACATTTGCCTGCTTGCCTCCTCTTGCAGTGCTGTGTGCTGTAGTTCCAGGAAAGTTGCCGGCCTTGCATGTGTGATCGCATACTTGATCGACGCATTGAGCCCTTGCCTGAACCTCTTCTGTTTCTTCTTGTCATCAGATACCTCATCACCACCATAACGAGAGAGATTCATGAAGTTCCTGATATAGGTGTTGACGTTATCATTTCCTTGCTTCAGGTTGAGGAAAGCCTCCTTCATCCTTTCCATTACAATCTCTGACAGAAACTGCTCCTTGAACGCTCCAGTGAACCTTTCCCAAGTTGGCTGGAACCCAGTGCAGCTTGCCTTCAAGTAGTTCTCCCACCAAAGAGCTGCATCTCCCTTGAGAAGGTGAGTAGCACACTTGACCCACTCCTGCTCCGGAACATCAGCAGTCTCGAGCAACCTTGAGATCTCACGCAGCCAATCATCCGCGTCAGTCGGTCGAAACATCAAACCGACGAGGTTGAATTTAAGGAAGCTCTTGATGTCTCCTCGCTTGGGAGGTGGAGGAAGTGGAGCAAACTCGTTTCTCCTGACGCTCTCCTCAAAGCGCTGCTGGTTCTCTTGCATTGCTGCCAAAGCATTAGCTATGTTTGACAACATGAGCCCGATTCGAGGTATGTCCTCTTCAGTCCGGCGTGGTGGAGCTATCCTGTCATTGATATAAAACTCAAGTCAGTACTATAATGGAGAATGATAATAATCCAAAATAGTACCAAGATGGAATTAACCAAGATTAAAGGATACAATTTACTGAGATGATATTAAAATATCAACAAAGTTCATAGCACCTCAAAGATATTAAGCATATCGCACACGACTGAAAAGGAGTGTGGTACACGAAAAGAAAAAAAAATTTCCATAAATTTCGGCATTAAAATACCAATAGATGCGCAAAATTACTTAACGAATCAAGATTAGTGACTCTACCGATTCAATATACAAAAGCGAATGATAAGAGTAGTGGTATGGTCGCGACTCCATCCCGCACTCAAATCATTACTCCGCACATGAACAAGTGGAACACATATCCTAACCCCTTCTTCTCACGACGAAACCTAAGATTGGTAACTACGGAAACGAACACCCCAAACAAGATAGCGTCGGATACAAAGAGGAAGATAGATTGCGTCGGTTTGCATAAGCCTGTCGGTATGGAATGTACCAACATTGATAACCAAAGGCGTATAAGATAACAACTTGGATGCAACAGATAGACAAAGGATTAAACACACACACACACACACAACCTATGGTACTACGGAACCCGTAACACGTGAATCCTAGTTTGAACTTTGAGAAGAGGATTGAAAAGCGTTGCACTTCCTTACCGTAAAAGGGTGGGTGGGAGGGTAAGAAGAAAAGTGGAAGCAGTCCTACTCTCGCTTTGTTTTCCCTAATATACATAACTACCAAAATATTTGCTAGACTGACAACGACCGTTTGGCTGAAATCCTGAAGGTCGGGATGGCTCTGATACCAATTGTAACTACCTCGGTGAATTACGCTCCTAGATACAAGACTGGATGATCGGTAGTGGTTGAAATAGTACGGTGGGGCCCCAAAAGCCACTCACTGGTAGTCCTTTCGGACGTCCCAACCACTACCCTCTCAACGGGACTCAGACGGGCGTGTCGGCGAAGGGATCAACTACATACACAAGTGGGTATGTATGCAAGCCACCATACAAGAGTACATCAGAGTCATACCATCTAGAAAGAAAGAAAATATAGCAACGCCATACGGCAAGATTCAAATGACCTAGATAGATCTATATTTTAGGATACTTCCTCATACAACACACATCAGAGTTTCATGCGGAAGCGGCAAACAAGTCCGAGTACGGATAAGAAGCAAATCGGCATAAGATGCCATAGAAATAAGCACATCCCAACCACAGATCTCACGGATCCCCGTTCCCGGAATCTCTACACCGAACGATCGTTGCCCACATCATCGGCTTCTTCCACCCAGTATCCGTCCTGCGGGGGTACCTGTTCATCTGAACCAATAATTATCGTGTGAGACCCTAAGGGTACTCAGCAAGTCTTAATGCCTCTAAGGGGGACACAACCTGGGGTGACGCAATTGCAGCGAAAGATAAACCCTAGCAGTTCTACAGATAAACGCTAACCATCCGCCTAACCAATGATAGACGGATGTCCGTGATTTAAGAGCAAGTTATAATGGTAATTTCATCAGATCCATCCTTCTCCTCAACACCACGAGGAAGCGGACAACAACCCCCATCCGCTGGCAATTTTATTAACCATTCCATGAGTGTTGCACTAATTACTAGTCAAATTACTTAGTCGATTAAAGCGGTACTTTAGTTATGCTTGTCTATGATCGAAACTGCTCCAAGTCGTCCATATCCGCGACACGGCTTTCGAAAAGTTTTACCGGGGTGCACCAATAGCAACACGATCGATCAACCTCGGAAAAACCAAATCAAAACCCAACGAGGCTTTCACGATCGAACAATCACAAGATTCAGAAATATTTCAGGGCCACCCTTGAGTAGATCCGCCACGGTTAGCTTACTCGAGACGGACTCAAGGTTTGCGTCGCTGGTAAACGATCGGGAACCCGAAAGTGTGGCTGGGCTTGTCGATACCGCGAAAACACTCCGCTTACTTAAACAGTACAGTGTGCTCCTCGCACAAACGTAAATAAACAGTAGCATGGCATAAGTACAGGATAGTAAATAAAACCTCAAACTAGTTTGTGGCCCCAAGAAATAAGACTGAATCAAGATCTGGCTCAGGGGGGTCCCATATACCTCCCGGATGTGGATAGCGCGATAAATCAAGGAACAGGAATCAAGTACTCGGGGTTTTACGGGACACAAGTGAGCAGGAAAAACCAAATAGCAGATGTTGCTCACCGGTGCCACTTTCATTAGTTATCCCATTACTACTCAGGTTAAGTTGTTTAGGTAACTCGTTATCCATCAGACACTCACGAACCCTACACATGCTGTTCTACGACTCGCATGGCTCAAACAACTCCTATAGTAATGGCTCATGGGATGGGGAACAAGCTTGGTGGAGTTTAAAAGTAAAGGCTATGCATACTTGGGATTCAATTTAATGCAATCGCGACTCAATGATGCAAGAATAAGATAGAGGCAATAGGTATTGTATGTATGCAAGCATGTGGAAGTGCTTGCCTGACAACTCAGTTGAAGCGAGGGACGGATCTGGGTAGTGCTCCTGGTTCTCTTGATATAACCCCTGCTCAGTGTCTATCCGAGAAAAACCAAACAAACAAGGCCAACATGAATATAGAGCACAAGCATATGAATAAGATGCGTCAAGCAAACAATCATGCCATGATGAATGATGCACAATTTACATGGCAATAAGGTAGCATGGCATGGTGAGGTGTGGAAGACAAGTAATAACATTTGAGGGGGTTTTGGACCACATTTTGTTGTCATAACAATTACTGTTTGCTATATATTCATATGATGCATGCTGCAATTGAAGTCATGGATAGCATAAACGGAAAGGTCTCGTCGAGCTGATCATTTTAGACATATCATTTGCTAAATTTAGAATTATAAATCAAAAGTTATTAATTATTTAAATTCTAGTGGCATTTGTGGTAATTTGATTAAACTTGGAATTTTAAATGTACAAAAGACAATTTGGATGTCATATTTGAAATCCTGGCATTTTTCTGATCTCAAAACATATATCATTTGCTAAATTTGGATTTACAATTAAAAAGTTATTTAAAACTAAATTAAATTTGAATTTGAATTAATTTTGCAAAGTTTGAATTTAAACAGATATGCAGAAATTCTTTTCGTACCTAAGCTAAGCTAGCCACAGACACTGCTGGGGGTCCGCTACCGACGACATCCACACGCAGACAGCGTTTTGCACATGGTTGAGCTAGACCTAGAGGCGACAGTGGGGCCATCGACCTCATGAGCCACGTGGCAATGCGTGCCGGGGTGCCACGCAATTGGAGGGACATGGTTGCTAGATCAAACGACGGTACCTTTTGCAAAACTGCACCGAGCAGACGCATGGGGAGTGCGGGTTTAGCGGGAGAAAACTCGAGGGCCTAAGCAAAAAAAGCTGTCGGACGGCGTGGCCAGCTGCCGTGGCGATCGCGACCGTCGTTTGATCGACGATGGCGACGTCGCTGAACAAAACGACATGGCCCCAAAACAAAAATTGAAGAGGCGCCGGCCTACAACAATGGTTCGTGATACTAGCGAGGAGGAGGCGTGGCGGCAGGCGTGGAACTTCGTGAGCTACTGCTGCTGCGCTGTCGGCCATCTGGCAAGGCCTTGTGCACGCAGAGCGCCGACGAGGCGTGGCGAGGCTATATGGCGAGAGGAGAGGATCTTGTGCAGGAGGAAGAGGAGCTCACCAAGAGCTCGGCAGCGGTTGGCTAGGCTCGGGAGGTATGGATCTGCCAGGGCTCGTGGCGCAGCGTCGATCTCTCCCATGGCGGACGGTGGTGCTCGGTGGGCTCACTGTCTCCTCGACTTGCTTTGGAAGGTCTGCAGGAACTCTTCTGCGCCTCCGTGGTCCTTGGGAAGCAAAGCAGAGGCAGATCGCAAAGCAGCCGAAGGACTAGGGTTTGGAGAGGTTGCTCACCCGGGGAAAAGAAGAAGGGAGGCAGGGGGGAAGAGAGGCCCGAGCCAGAGGGGATCTGGGGATGCTAGAGGCAAGGGGGGGGAGGATAAGAACGGAGTGGGCAGGTAGATGGCGTAGATGCTTGCGTGGGGGAGGGGTTGATGGAAAGGTGGCCTTGGTGCCACCTTGTCCATCACGTGCATGGGCGGCCAGGCGAGGCGAGGGCCGGGCTGGGCAGCCAGGTGGGAGTGCTGGGTGGGCCAGGAAGGAGCTAGGGTGGGGACACGCTGGCAGAGAGAGAGGGATGTGCTCGGCCTAGGTTTAGGTTTGGGGGGGTGGATGAGAGCATGTTAGCTAGGGTTATAAGGAGGGTAGATAGATGGGGTTTAGGTTTAGCTAGATTGGGTATGGGGTGGCTTAGGGTTGGTTTTGAGAGGGAGAGGATAGCTACTAGGGTTCTTAGGGCAAGACCAAACCATGCACTAGACAAGCTCTATCTAAAACAAGACAAGGAAGAGAGAGAGGGAGAGGTGATGATGGTAGAATTGAGCAAGAACAACAAGAAGTGAGGTAGGGAGAGGGATGGAGTTTAGGCTTTTGCTCACACATGATCACATGTGTATGCAAGGAGTATGGGGATAGAGGTTTAGCTATAGGGGATAGAGATAGATGTTATGGTGAAGAAAACTACAAGCCAAAACAAGGTTTAAACAAAGGGGAGATGATCCATGCAAGCAAAGCCAAAACATTCCAAAGCCAAGAAAAGGTGGCACTTGCATGGCCCATGCAAACAATATTTGCCATGTAGTTATATTGTGAAAACAACATTAATTCATGTGGCACTATTCCTTGCATTCCCAAAAGGTGGGCAAAGGCCAAGCATAAGAATATGGGTGGAATCCAACCAACCAACATGATCTAGAGATAACTCAAATAAAATGCCAAGCTCATATTAATTGGATGGTGGAATTATAAGGTGGTGAAAGAAAGGTGGTGGAGTTCAAAAGAGATATGCCCCCAACTCAACTTGGGCAATTAACAATATATCAAGAGCCAAATACAATATCAAGAGGCAAATACAATTAATAGTGCACATGAGATAAGAGCCAAACAAGAACAGGTTTTGTATGATGCTCAAATGCAAGGTGGCATGATGACATGAGCATGACATGGTGATGATGCAACAATTATATGTTGGAAGTGGCCTTTTTTTATTACTAGAACAAGTAGCATTACAGGTGTTAGACAACTGGGATGCTACATCCACGCTTGACATGCAACTTGTATTGCATAAATGGCTTTGCGGGTGCCTGTTTCTCCTATCATAGTTAAGATCCAATTTACAACGGGTGATTAACAATACTAGTATCAATGTTGTGGTTCTTGTTCGTAAGTTAGATCGACACTTATTGAAAGCCCCAAACCACGTAAAATATGCAAAGAAAGTAGAAGCGTCTAACTTTGTTTTGCAGGGGTGTGCTGTGATGTGATATGGCCATGATTGTGATTATATTTGATGTATGCAATGTTCCTTATTGTAAGTTGGCAACCCAGAGCCATATGGTTGTCTTTAATTTATGTTAAGACCCGCGTGTCTATTCAAAGAAGTTGTAATAGTTGAAGCCGGTGGACGACAACCATGGAGAAGCGTCATTGACCTTGATGCAATGCCGGTGATGATGGAGATCATGTTCGTGCTAGAAGATGGAGATCTGTCACATCCCAAGATTTTCCAAATCTTGTAATGTGAAAATAAATTAATAAAATAAAACTTTGTTGATTTTCAGAGCCAGAAGAAACTTTTTGAATACAATTGGAACTTCAAACCCATTTGAATTAAAATAAACCTAAAGAGTTTTAAAAATATAAACATGTAATAAAAGGAAAATAAAAACATTTGGAAATACTATTTTGAAATAATTAAAAGAGAAGATTTGTTTTCAAATGAAATAGAAGTTTTATAAATAAAGATTATTAAATAAAGGAAAATTAAACCTTGACCAAACTTTTGGAATTAAAACATTTTATTCTAAATAAATTTAGCAAAGGTTTATTTAAAATAAATTAATAAGGATCTAATATCCAATTTTATTTAACTAAGAAGTTTTACCAATTTAATTTAAACATCAAAGCTTGTTAAATTATTTTAAATAAGTTTTCATAAAATTGGAATCACCAAGTTTGGATCTCTAAGTAAAAAGATATGGATTTCATAAGACAAAGATGAAAATATTAATAAAGAATAATTACAGACCAAATCAAATCTTGGCCTAATCCATGAAGTAAATGGAGTGATGATTAATCCCAATTCAAATAAAAATATGAAATAAAGAATATTCCAAATAAAAATAAAATGGAAATAACCATTCTATCCCTATTTTAAATAAGGACAAATCTCTAAATAAAAATACATGAGAAAATGATATTTGGAATTAAAACAATTACCCAATCTTATATGATTAATAAATCACTTTGGAATACTTTCCAAATAATTCAATATGAATTATTTGAACCAAATAAACAAATCCTAAATGGATTATTATCTAAAGACCATTTATTTAATTATAAATGGAACCTAAAATAAAAGGTTATTTTATTTTAAAACAAGATTTCCAAGCATTCTTATTTTCAAATAAAACCTACTGGTTTGATTATGAAAATAATTAGATTTCAAATGGAAATTTTATTAATAAAAATCAAACCCTATTTTTAAATAACTAGTGATCCATTTTATTTAACTATTAAATGGATCCTAAAATAAATAAGGATATTATTTTATTGTATTTTGAGATTTGGTTTATGTTGATAAACAAAATCAAATTCAAATTTACAAACTGAATGATTGTTTGGATTTGATTTGAGTGTGAATTGTTTGTTTGGAAATTCAAAACAGAAATTGAAATTAGAAAAGGAAAAAGAAAACAGACAGGAAATAAAAATAAAACAGCCCAACAAGGCCCAAATTTAATCCCACATTACCCCTCTACCCAGAAACGATTCAAACCAAAATCTTACCCACGTAACCAATGACCGGTGGACCTCCCCTCGTTTCTTTTCCCAGACGAGGGACCCCACAGCCCTCCTTCTTCTCCCCCGAACTGCTTTTCTCCTCACTCACTTTGACCACACCGAGATCGACCGGTGGCCCTTTCTCCACTCCTCCTTTCGCCAAGCGGACCCACCTCTCTGCTCATCGCCTTCAACCGGACTCAGTCACTGCTCGATCACAGGAGTAACTCGCGATTGATTGCGCGTAAAGAGACATTGATTCCATGTAATGACCACGCCCTTAAATCGGCACCCTCTCCTCTCGTTCAGTTCCTCCCCAGACACGCCACCAGTCGCTCTAATTGTCGCCAGACCGCCGCCGCCTCCGACGAACAACCACGGCAATTCGCCAGCCCCACCTTACTCCCGCACACCCAAACCTTCTCCCACTCCTGGCGCACCTCCCACCAACCGCTCATCCGCGGGCTTCCTGTGAAGTCGACTTCGACAAGAAAGCAGCGCCGTCCGCTTCTTCTCCGACGAGCAGTGAGAACCCGCCCCTCTTCTTCCGATGCATGCTCACATCATCTCCGTGACCTCCTGTGTCTCAACCCAGCCCTTCGCTTGTCCTCTCGTGAACCACAGAACGCCCCCGCTGCCGACGAGCCGCCCGTCGCCCGAATAACTCCGGCGAGGGATTCCGCCCCAAAGGCGCCGAGCCACGCCGACCACACGACGTGCTTCACCACACCTCGCGACCTCGGTGAGCTTTCTCACTCCTGATTTACTTCTGTTTTAACACCGCCAGGATCGGCCGCCGCCGTTATTCATCGCCCGCCCGCCAATGGTCGAACAGCGTTAACATAGGATCCTAATCGCGTGGCCACGATAGATTGACTGAACGAAAGGGTACGCGTTGATCTGAGCCACACGCTTTGAGTTAGATCCAACGCACCAGAGCGTGATCCGCAGCGAACCGTTTTTGGCCAATTAGAGTGCGACGCGTGGCAGGATCTGTTTTAAAAACTGATTTTGAAATCAGAAATTGTTGCAAACTTCAAACCTTTATATCTTTTGATCCACACGTCCAAATTTGGCAAATTTTATATCAAAAGATTCAGGAGAACAAGACCTAACCAACCCTACCCTTAGTTTGTCAAATAGTATTTGTTAGCTTGTTTAAATTTGCAGATTCTTTTGAGTGCTTGCTAACATTAGAAAAATCATTTAAAAATGAATTTTGAGATCAAACCTTTGCCAATTGGTTTATTGTGACCCTACTGACCCTAGGAACCAACCCATAGTATTAAAAATGATTTTTGTGAAATTTAAGTTGAATTATTTAACTTAGCCATTTTCTAGCCAAATAAAAAGAATAGTTTTATCTATGAAAATGTGTATGGAAGGAAAACTTGAGATAATAATTTGGACCAAACCTACTGACCCAAAAACACCAAGTTTTGCAATAGCAACTCATTTGGTGAACCCTATGGGCTAATGCCTTAATAAAATATTTCTACACCACATAAAAATAACACTTTGTTTTGAAAATGGTTTTTTAAGTGAAACCTTTTTGCAAATGACTTAGCCACTTTATGAAATGACCATTAGATATACCCAAATGACTATGACCCACTAGGAACCACTTTTTCAAACAAAACAAATCTTGGCATGCTTACATGCATTTCTTTGACTTTGTTATTTATGTGTGTTGTTTTGCTTGATTGGTAGATTGAGTTTGTACCTTGCTTGATTTGTTTGTAGTGACTTGAAGAGTGTGATTGTTGCAAAGATCAAGAAGTGAACCCATACTCTACCAAAAAGGCAAGTGATGCTTCATACTTTTTGCCCTATTACTTTTTCTATGCATTAGTGATTTTGTTAAGTAAAACTTGCATGGATTTTGCTAAGTATAGATCTTGCTATAGGAAAATCTAGTAGATGAATCCTTAGTAGGATTTTCCTAAGTTAGAGATTACTACTACTACCAAGCTTAGCCTAGCTAATAGAAAACATGGGTGGAATATACATTCACACTATGGAAAAATAATCTAAGTCTAAAGGACTTATGTTTTGTTTAATAAAACAACTAAGTTAATGAATCACCTGGGTGGAATGGAAAGATTGGGATATGTTGAGTGGTTACACAAGGCCATGGACTTGGGTTGTGTATCTCACTTGTGGAATGCCACCCAGGAAACAAAGGGATTTGAGATGTCAAATGTTGAGAAGCTTCAAGTGCAACCACTTGGCAATATGGGCTCTGCCATGATCATATAGGTTGCAAGAACTTAGCCAAATGGACAGTGGGTGGTAGTGTTTGATAGGTTGGAGCGCGTCCATCTTGGTCTAAGGGAAGGCTTCTGAAAGATTTTGTCTTGGGAAACCAAGTCTTGTGGGTAAAGTGCACCACCTCTGCAGAGTGTAAAACCTAAGTACTTAGCCATGTCCCTGGTAAAGGACAATTTGAGCATCAAGACATGGAAGCAATCAAGAATCTCATCATTCCAATTTCTAAATTAAAAACTTGTGGTTTGAACAAGGGTTGTTTGAAATTCTTCAATCATTGATGGAGAGATGGCTTGATACAAGGATCTTGAAATCTTTGATTGAGGGAAATGATTTTGACAAGCAAAAACTTAGTATTTTCAAAATGATAAGAAAAATCTATTTTGAGCAATGCAAGCCTCAACTCCACTTAGCCAAATACATATAGATGATAGATTCCACTATACTACCATAGTATCACTTGCCAATACAATTCAAATGTATTGACCCTTTGTGGCTGTAACTTGTATGTTGCAGGTTTGATTGATTTTAGTGAAGATTGATTGTTTAGGATTACAAAGTCTACAACCAACATCTGCCTGTGGCACTTTGAAGATGATGGACCCATACTTATTGTTATTCCGCTGCAATGTAATGTAATAGCCATATGAGCTATGTATGATGTAATAAAATTATGTTTTCCTGGTTATAAAGTTATATTATGACCTTTGTTTCTTGATATTACATCTTAACTGTGGATGCTAGCTATTGATCCAGGGACTAGCATTGTAAAACACAGGAGGACTCTACCTTATCAGGTTGGGACCCCTACAGATGGTATCAGAGCATTGTGTTGCCTGTAGGATTTGTAAACCCTAGGATTGGACAAAAACCCTTAGAAAAATAGGATTTGTTTTGTTCCAAAAACTTATTTACAAAACACTTGTAAACTCTTTCCTCAACCATTTTGGTTTCAACTCTACATTCTCTTCTATTTCAACTTGATGGAAAAACCTACCCATGGCCAAAGACTACACCATGTGCAAAGGACTACTTCAACTTCTTCAACTCTAATGACTTCAACATCTTCAGCATATTCACCAAGGACTTCCAACATGGATATCACCAAGGACTACAAGTGAGACAAGGAAATCTTACTTAAGATTTGGAGACTGAGGGAATGCAAAAGTTAGAAGGAACCTACATCACTAGAAGTTATTGTGACCAAGAGTTTTTCTCAAAGAAACCAAAATCTCATACAAGAAAAATCAAGAAGGAAGGAAAGAAAGATCTCAAGTGAACCATATAGATGGACCACCATATTTAGTTTAAGTCAAACCCACCAACTTATGTGGTGTAACAAAAAAAAAATATTTTTGGTTGCCTATAAGTGTGCTTGAAACTTGTTGTTTGAGTGGAATGGTTGTTTGTGATTGCTTGCACATTGCTTATGTGCATTGTGATGTGTGTGATTAGAATTGATTCCTTAGAAATATCTTTCCTATTCTAATCCCAATTCAAACCCAAACAGATGACTTCTCCAAGAAACTCCAACATCAAAGTTGATGACAACAACAACCAAGTGGACAGCATGAAAGATATTATAGCAACCCAAAACCAATTGAGCCAAGAGACAACTCAGCTTTTAGCCAACAACAATGGACTAGATCCAGCCATACAAAGGATTTTGAAACTTCAATCCCAATTGTTGCAAGGATTGGTTACTCAAGTGATCAACATGGGAGAAAACTTTTCCCAAAGAGCTAAAGTCAACAAGGATGACAAAGATGTTAATCCAGAAGGAACCAAAGCTAGCAATGTTTTTAGAGACAAGGATCATGCATCCAAGGAACATGAAGATCAATGCCTCAAGAAGAGAGAAAGATCTCCCACCTATGAAGAACATGAACTAGAAGAACTCCTAGTTTTGGAGAGACCCAAGAAGAAAAAGAAATTCCCCAACACTAGCAAGAAGGATATTAC